>OZ026847.1:26040543-26128920 GCA_964023205.1 Lutraria lutraria
ACAGCAGCAGCAGCAGCAGCAGCAGCAGCAACAACAACAACAACAACAACAACAACATACTTTTAACTCTCCCAAAGTATGTTGCTTAGAAGAGGCTGTACTGTATTATGTAAACAAAAAATTGATCAATAACATTGGAAACTCGTATCTAAAGAGTGGCATTGATTTTCACTATATTTTGCAGTGTACAGTAAGTAATTCAGATGGGTTCTATCCCCAGACATTTGGGAATTAAAATCCATGGACGTAGGGACAATTGATCAAGATGACCATGTTCCATATGCCTATAGGAAGGCATCGATATCAGGGACAAAACATTAGCAAAAAAATCAAATAATTCTTGGCGAGGTTTCTTAACAAAAGACGTAATAAGCACAAACGTCCAGATACGGACAGGATGAATCCAAATTCAGTCCAACCTTCACAAGCGGACACCTCCGAATAAAGGTCACCCTGTGAATAAAGTGCCTTTTTTTTAAAACCCGTCATTGAGTATTTAGAACATAATGACCTCTGAATAAAGACCACCTGTCAATAAAAGCCACATTATGCCTTTTCCAAGAATGGGCTTCGTTCACAGTGTTTTGATGAATCAAGATATTTTTTTCATTCGTACCTTTGAGAGATAAGACTGATAGATTATGATTTGTTGCTTACAGTTTTATAATGTACTAACTACAGTGCAAGCTCTCCAAAGCAACACCTTTTGGGAGTAGCAAAATTATGTTGCATTTTAGAAGTTGCTGTTCTACAGAGGTTAAATATATAGTTAAATTATGGAGTGGGAAAAATCATATTGTTGTTAAAGGGAGGTTGTTGCTGCTCAATAGTGGGTCACGCTGGAGAGGTTGTACTGTAGTGCTCTTTCTATTTTCATAATCGTTTTGTATTTAGGCGTAAAACTTGTTTGATTCTGAATATACCCCACCTATCCGTATTGTTGACCCGTCAGGTCTTAGGTCGCACAGTTGACAGTTGATTCTTTCGCATACACAATCATGTAAGTTATAACATTTAATAGATTATTTTGAACGTCGAGATGTGTTCCAGTCTGCAGTACGCGATTCGTTCCAATTAAATGCAACATGTAGTCAGTCAGACCTGTGTTTGCGGTCACCTCTGAATAAGGGCCACCCTGTGAATGAAGGGCACTCTTTTTACGAAATTTACCTCCGAATAAGAACAACCTGTTAATACAGATAACATTATGCCTTTCTCAAGGGTGTCCTTTGTTAACAAGTTTGAGTGGATAAACTGACACACTGGTGTAGCGCTACAATTCATGAATTTATGTAAAATCTAAGTATTAAGGCTTTCATCTAAATTGATTATGTAGTTAATCGCCCGGTTGTATAACATTATATTTTACTAATTTAGAAATCATTGTTGCTTGAATCATGCCCTTCTAATTAGTAATCAATCACAAACGGTACAGGAGGGCACAACACACGTTGACTTGAATTGTATGCAGTACAGTTCTTGCAGTGGATTTATATATAAACTATTTAAAAATGAATTCTAAGTGTATCGCATTTCTTTTATTATGCAGCATTATGGCTCTTCAGATGAGCAGTGTAAAAGGTAAAATAACGGCTTAATCTTGCATTGATTTTCGTCATTTTTTACATATTCATTCAAACATATACATTGCATGTTAGATAAATCTATTGAAAATGTAGAATATATTAACTTTTATAAGTAAATTTCTTGATATTAAAACTACATGTATTTGTAAATTGCCATAGGCTTTATATCATGGAACGTGACAATCGTAACTACTCGGGCGTTTCCGTAACTGAGCACAAGTGTAATGTTACACATTTTGGTTAAGTGGTTTCCGGTTACTACTTTTTTCAACACTAGGTTCTAGTTTTTAATAATTATTCTCAGAATGACAGACTCTTAAACTTTTTATCGTCCGCGGTTTTCAAAATGACCACCATCTTCCCATTTAAAGAGAAATAGGCTGTTTCCGTTTTTGGATTCCCAGGGTCAGCAATGATGAAAATATGCCAAATATTGCGGTCCGTCTGTTACGTCCGAGGCACTTTCTTTAGACTAACGCCGACGAGTTTCGATTGAGAACGCGACCCTCATTTCAACAAATATAAAAAGCTTTTAAACAACTTTAAAATTGAATGATAATAATCCATTTTAGGTGTCTGCTACCAATATTGGTGTCGCAGACGGTGCGTTTATCGAGCACCGTTTTATGAAGAATACGCCTTTAGATACCTCTGGCCTAGAGCTTGCGGCAGACGGAATGTTAGGAGATGGGGCATCAAGGCTTGTTGTAGAACATGGGGCCGTTACTAAGGCTCAAAATGGGCAATCATACGCAAAGGTATCTTGTATGGATGTATCAAAACGCACTAAATATATGTTTTGTCAGAATGTGTTGAGTAATAGTACGTGTACATAACTTTCCTGAAACCAATTCAATGAACTAAACTATGGTGAATAGTGAATACGTCATGACAATAATCGAATATGAAATGGTAATTTGTGATGTGGCTCAGCTTTGGTAGGATGTATGAAATCAGGAAAACGTTAAATATGTATTGATAAAATGAACATGTCAATTGCCAAGCCACGGTGTAGTGAAATTTGTTATAAGTTTTGAAAGGTACATATGTGTCATATACAGTCATACCTGTGTTAGCGGCCACCTTCGCATAAGGCCACACTGTGATTAAAGATCACTTATTTAATAATCGTCTTTGATTACTAACTATATGATCCCGAATAAAGATCACCTGTCTATAAACGCCACATTATGTCTTTCCTTTAAGGGTGAATTCGTTCAAAAGTTTGATTGTACATTATTATACATGTGAATGCTTATACAAATCTTAATGTTTTATTTCTTTAATTTTCAGATTCTTTTCTACTGTTTGAAGAGATCATGTGCTTTCACTTCACTATCAACGAAAACGATAACAAGGTCACGTGGTGTGGAAATTATTGAAATGTAATATACATATATATATATATAAATTCGTGTCTCAATCGGAATGTTTGTACGAATTTAATCCAAGAATAAAAGTCGTTTTATCTTTTTCGTATGTATATAATTTTTTTTCTCGTCGATCGAGCAACGTTCTGTTAAACAAACCTTCTTAAAATATATCCAACAAAACAAGAATGTAGAGAATTCGGATATAGTACACAAATCGGATAAAGTAAAGTAATCATATATCGGTAATACAAATATGATAGAATAAAAAAAAAGAAATACAAACAAACACGATGCAAAATTACAAACACATTTGTCCAATACAGACAGGTAATGGAGAAAAATTTATTCATGATAATTATACAGGGAGAGTACTTTGGTTGCAGTGTAAAAATGCCTCGTTTTGGAATACAGCTTACTTAAAAAGACATATAAAGACTTTTTTATTGTTTGCAGTAAAAATGCTATTAAAGTTAGTCATAGATAGCCAAGGAATATAACCAAGATATTTTATTCTATTGATTACATAGTTAGGACAACAAAGAGGAAAATGGAACTCTGATTCTACTTGTTTTAAGGAACACAATTTACATAATCACGAACAATCATGTTAGATCTCACAGTATCTTTAAAGTATATATCGGGATTGGATGTCTGGTCAAATCAAGTTCATCAGTACTAAACCATGATTATACACTTAAATAAACCCACTGTATAAAGCCCATTTCAAGTGATTTGAAACAAATATTACATTTGGTTGGTCTTCTATAAACCAATGTCGCAGGTAATTTAATTTCGAACAACGATAACTATTCTGTATATTGGAATATATTACAACAAATAGCCTTATGTATTATTCAGGGAACAGTGTCTCAGATTTTTGATAACGTCCTCCGTTCGTAAGATACCTGACTTGATACTAATTCTGTATCCTGAACCCCGCTGTTTATTACGTAATACGCCATAATTACAAATTGAAAGCAAGTATTAAAATTCAGAGGCAATATTCCCTAGACTAACATTTCTGTTACAAAATACCGAAATTTGTCATCAAATAAGGCGACAATCTTAATTCGAAAATGACACCTGCTGAGTTTTTAAGCGAGTAACAAACAATATAAGTGTCAGATCATTATCGTCTCATAAAATAATCGAATTTTCAGTAATTGATGCATCCCTTTCAATTTTGATAGTCAATCAAAATCGTGAGTGTTTACGGAGCAATAATTTAAAATTACGCCCAGGTTTGATGTCTAGTAAGAGATTTAATAATAAAATATTGTCTTTCGTGAATCAATAATATTCTATCGTACCAATACAATGCTCAACATGTTAGAGATGGTTAACTCTGATGAAGTAATGTCGATAAAGAGGTACAGTGTTTATCGCAATAAAACACTGTTTTGTGCGTTCGGTTAGAATTTATTGTTGCTTGGTATAAAAGTATGATATTTAATCTTTATATGTATAACTTTAAACATTATTATACGTTTTTAGCGAATGAAGCCAGAACCGGTGCCTTAAGTAGTTTGTTAGAATATGAATTTTGGCCATTTCGATGTGACCGCAATTATTCCTCAGAATTTGTCCCGATTTCTTTTAGTAGTACTAAAAGAAATCAGGACAAATGCTGACATTTCTTGATCGATTTCTCACTAAAAGCTTACTTGGGTCTCATTTTGTAACACAATACGAGTACGCCCGTGTTATGACGATGAAGGAAAGCCGAGCAATATTAAAGTGAGTATGAAATTGGATGGGTGGGTGACATTTCTTCAAGTCATAATAGGTCAAATACCATACCATCGAGTGGTGTGATATTACACAATATTTCATTATATAGTCTTTACAAAGAAAATCTCTTCAAGCACGGATTGTTCGTGGCATCGTAGTAGTGTTGCGTGTATCGTGTTACGTGAAAGCAACTGAGACGAAAAACACAGACACAAACAGTAAAACATTTTATTTCATGGAATATTTTGCAAACAGATATAAAACTATTTTCAATTGACAAGGGTACACAATTTTCAAATACCTAGCTTCAGTCCCAAAAAATTGCATTCTAATGTCACTAATCCCTCAATGAATTACTAGTACTAGAAAAAGTCCAATATATCCACTTTCATTTCAGCACTTTTAATTCTACACAGAAGAAGTCAACTTCTAGTACCCACTATTTTCATTCTCAGTTGAAATCCAAAAGGTCTAAGGGTCTAATAATGATGACATTTATTACAACCACAGTTCTATAAATATACAAATTTCTACAATGTTCTTAATCAGAATTGTCTTTGAGTGTCTCCAAAATTATAGAATTACCAGAAGCTTCTTGACCCAAAATATTCAAATACAGAAACCGTAAACAAATAATTATATCCATACAATTCAAGGTCAAAGGAATTACTCTGATTCATAACAAATACTCATTACATTTCACACTACCAGTCTTCAAGAAAAAGGGCGATAATTAAGGATCTATCATTAGGACAGCAGAGCATTATCACCATTATTGTTACAACCAAATCAGAAAAATGATATAATCTAAATTCTTAATATATCAGTTCACATAATTGGAAACAATTTACAAAGGAATACGTTTATTAAGTAAGATATATCAGCAATTTAAGAAAACCTGTACAAAGTGTAATGTCAAATACATTTTACACAACAATTACACATTCATTATCTTATACTTTGTTTGTTTGTTTCATTGGATTTTACGCCCCTTTTCAACAGTCAGAGCCATATGAGGCGGACAGTTCACCTGACCATAGTTCCTTGGAAGAACCAGAACTAGACCCCCATCCTCCGTAAGCAGCTGCCTACTATCTCACATAAAGGGACATGTTCGGTATCATCACGAGAACCCTTTTTGCATAACGGTACAATAATACCAAGTGACCATGCCTCTGGAAAAACTCCCGAGTCAATAATCTTATTATACTACAAAAATGTCAAGTCAAGTAAATTTTATTCTACAGAGTCGGTTAACAAACATATAACACAAGCTCTATTGAGCTTTTAAACTTGACAACATACATGTTATAACAATTATATATCAAAGATCACAGCTAAATAAATCAAACAATCACATTAGGACTCACATTGTGCTAAGCATAGGCTAATAATACATAAGACATTTTAGGCATAAAATAATTGACTACTAACCAAATGCATATTTCAGACACGAAGAATAAAAGAAAGCATTTCTAGCAGGCTATGCGCATATAAATAATATAAGTAACATTAAAAGCATACTCAGTGTCAATCGAGTAGATGATGATCATCCTAAAAGTTTTAAAGAGGAAATTTAAGATCTAAATACACGCATGGAGAAAAAGCTGGTAAAACATACTAAGAAAGTGTAACATCTCATATCAAATATGAGATTTACGGATTGACACTGATTGTATACAGAAACTTTCAACATTAGATAGAACGATAAGAACTACATAAAATAATTAAGCAGCACATGTGTAAAATTGTTCATAATTAAATCAACACAAAACGCATGACTAGGTAAAGCAGCAATGTAAGAGCAACAGTAGCATAACACATAAAACTGCAGTTGACTTAAAAGTTACAAAACAAAGCAATATAAGCAAAAACACAGAAGAAATAAACATCCAACTAAGTATAAGCATCAATAAAGCTTTATAACATAAGTCAGCATCTGCTGCAACACCGTGCAACTCCCAAACATTATACATCCATACAGTCAAATCCACATGAGCAGCAGGAGCATGTTTTACCCTCCCAATTCAGGATCAAAGACTGAAGTTGACTGTATGATGTGCACGTTCTGCAAGAGTCTGGTAGTGAGTTCCATAATTTTGCAGCAGAAAACCTGAACGATTTCTTACCATACCTCTCTGTTCTTGGTTGAGGTAAAACTACAACATTGTTATATCTAAAATTATAAGACGAATTTCTTATGGTTATTAAATCATGTAAGTACACAGGACCTTGTTTACCTTAATTTTATACACTTCTAATGCAACCATTCTCATACGTCTGACTTGCAGAGACGGTAGTCCTGATTTTAACAAAATTTCTCTTGAAAACAAAACGCAAAGCCCTTTCTTGATATTTTTTCATCTTTTTAATATTCTTTTCATTACATTTAATTGTCTTGATGCTTTCCTGCATGTGTTAGACTGTGACTATTAAAATTTAGCATAAAATCAAGAGTAACACCTAAAAGCTTAACCTCTTTATTGTTCCATCATTAAAATTGAAAGAAAGGTTAAGGCTGTCTGTTTTCTTTCCAATTGCTATTGCCTGAAAATGTTCACGGTTTGCTTTCATATGATTGAGAACCAGTTAATTGAATTACTACTTTGTTCTTCTAGAGTATGGACAAGCTCTTGAGGTGAGTCACTGACATAAGATAATGTGTTGTCTGTACATACCATTTTATATTATATATATTACCAGTTCAATACTGATGGATTCTATCACCTCAAGTTCGAGATTCTTGTGTCTGTCTCCAGCAATGTCAGATCTTAGGTAGACAGCAATTCCTCCTCCACCTGCAGTTCTGTCAGATCTCCATAAATGAAAATTATCTACCAGGAACTGTGCATCTGGAAAAGTTTCATCAATTTTTGTTTCAGATAAAAATAACAAGTCAACTGTGTTTTTAAACTTTTTATCAAGTAATTCTTTGATGTTTTGAAATTTATATCTAATACTATTTATATATAAGTAGGCACACTGAGATTTATTTGGGAACTGTTTTCTCGTGGTTGTCAGCTTGTCAAAAATATCTGGGTTATTTCCGTTATCACATGACTCATAAGAAATATTAGAATTATCAAAGAAAGAGTCAGTGAAATGTATTGTAGAGCACGCCCTGCAGTTCCATCATTTGACCCAAAAATAATGTAATCAGCAGGAGATATACTGGCACATTTGAAGTGCCACCAATGATAGCAGGCGTCACAGTACACTGCTCTGTGCGTTTTTGATCCAATAATCTTAAAAAAAAAATTGTGCATGTCTGCAGTAGACATGACCTTTTCCGGAAGTAACGTGGTCTGAACAAATTTTTGTACAGGGTGTTCTCAAAAGTATTTCTCCCACTAATACTTTCTTACGGTGTCAGACCAAAAAATAGTGTTTCCTCATTACGCTAATTCTCTAAGTATCCAGTAATAATTCAGGCCAAGTCCCTGGTAAGGAGTAAGGACAGGTCATATTTTGCTGATAACCTGAGTAATGCATAGTGGTAAAGCAAGATTTATCAGTAGAAAGGGTGACAATGAACAGAAATCCAAGGTTAAACAATAGTTTGTGGAGTTTGTATGGAAGGAAATACTGAAAATTTGCCAAAAGTGAACCATAGTTGCTATTAAAAGTTGACAGGTATTTTAGTGAAAACAGCGTTTTAATTTCCAATATTCGTTGAACTCACTGATTGAACTTCGCTTTTGAGAAAAAATGTGTTTATTGAGTTTTTAATCACCCCGTATCGGTATCTATATCAACCAAACAAAACTGTCGAAAACATGTAACGTCATTGAGTGGGGAAACAAAAATGGCTGCCTCCATTAAACGGCTCTAAAAAGGTTAATACTTTATTGTTTTGCTTAGAAAATTGTATTTTATGGAGAAATCTAAATGTAAGTTATTACGTCCATGTCAAATTCTGCATGCAGTAAGCGTCCGTTTATTTACCAGGCGAAATATGCTTGCACCGTCGAAAACATAAGAAGCCAGGATAGTTCTTAACATAAAATGTTTCCAAAAATCCTTTGGTTGTTTACTCCTTAAATCTTCTATTTCTCTCATTTTCCTTCTGCAATTATCATTTTTCTTTTTCCGAACAATATCTTTAAAATGTTTTTTACAATCACACAAATAAAGTATATTTTCAAACGACTTATCTATCAAATTAAACTGATTGAGAGCACGCCCATAACAATTTCGAGCCGTTATACAATCCGAGTTAAATCAGTTTTTGTCGTGAAATACACTGTAATTATAACAAACGTGCTCTTTAAAATAATATTTTTGGCAAACAATGGATCAATATACAATACAATACAATAGAAGTTTATCGCCATTTACAATAAGAATACAAACAAGATGGTGATAACAAAATACAAGTACAAATGAGAAAAGCATTATAATGCAATACAAATATTTATGAACTACAATATCAATTATGCTCTTAATATATTTGCTAAATAAATGAATCTCGATAATCTATTTAATAAATTAATGTTTGTTAAAGTAATGATGCGTTTAACAATTTTTTGAATTTAAAAATATTTAGCCAATGATTGTAATACTTAGATAAATAGTATTTTCTTAAATTTCTTTCAATGGACATACTAATAAAAAATGGTATTCGTTTTCGATACTTAACATGCTACATTTATTACATAATCTATGTTCTCTCTATGTCTACCTTCTTCAATTAACAAATTGTAAGAGGAGCATCTTAATCTTGTTAAGGCTATTCTGTATTTATCATTATTTGTATTTAAATATAGTTCAACCTGAAAATTAGTTTTGTATATACGATAACTTTCCAATTTTGACAGAGTATTTATTTCGTTGAACCATTTCTGATAATATTGGTCATATAAACATCTAATTAAACTTGACATTTGCTCTTTTGATACATTAATATTGTTCCATAAATAAGAAAGTCCTAGATTATTTGATAAAATTTGAACTTCATTTGCCCACGTATTAATAAAATTACCATTTTGATCAGGTATATTGAATAATTTGAATATCAATGTATCTTGATTGTTTATTATTTTAAACCAAAATTTAATAATTCTTTTGTGCGTATTAAACTCACTGGTACTCGGGCAAGTTCTCCATATATTGTAGCATTAGTAGTTTGTTGTCTAACACGTATTAGTTTTTAAGATTTTTTTTTATGTATATGTTCTATATCTAACCATTTGTGGAAGCCCCAAACTTCGCATCCATATTTTAAAATAGGTGTTACCATCGAGTCAAAAGGTTTGATCTTTTCTGTAATACAAAATGGAACAGATTCATATAGAGAATATAGTGAAAACAAGGCTCTATTTGCCTGCTGTGCTAATGATTTTTGAGCTTGGTAAAAACAACCATTAGCTGAAAGACAGACACCTAAATAAGTAAATTTTGTAACGATCCTTAAATGTCGCTCATTATAAAATACATCTGTATTTTCCGTATCATTGCCTTTCTTTAATACCAAAGCAACGGTTTTGTCAACGTTGACGTTAATTCCCCATTTTGTACAATATGTCAGCATCACTTCCAACCACATTCGTAAAATCATTTATCACATCATTTATATTCTGTTTATCTAATATATTGACATTGTTTATAATCATATCAAAATTATCTAATTTCTCAATAATGCCAGAGCGATTTTGCTCACGTAAATTGACATTCCATTTGCATTTAATCTCTTCATGGTCAGGTTTAACATTAATTACATTATCACAACTCAAACTAAAACTCGATGGAGTATGGTCACTCCATTCATTTAAACTATGAATACAGTTCTAAGTTATTCAATTGTGAAACATCACTATCACAAGTAAGTAAATAATCTATAACAGAATAACCGTTATGAGACAAAAATATGTATTATTGTGTATTGGCCAGTCGAGCATTCATGATATGTACATCCGTTGTCTTACATAAATGTGAAAGTTTAACACCATGACTTTTATGTGAATTATCCTGTGAGGCCCGTCCTGTAATAGGATCAGGGTAATAATCAATATAATCATCAGTATTACATTTAAACTATCACGAACAATATCATCACATTTATGTCCAACTCGACTGTTATATTCATAGTACGTTATTTTCATAGCATTGTTGATTGTGTGCATGTATGTATGTATTTATTGTATATTTGTTTCACGGTGATACTAGTAGGATGTATCATGCTGTATTCTGTTAAGATCACCAAATAAATACACAGACCCTAATTGACCATAAACATATATATCTGATTCTAACACATTAAACAGATCAACATTTATAGTATTAATAGCAAGAATGAAAGCAAGACACTCTTTCTTAATAGTAGATACTTTTCCCGTTGTTTGTCAAACTTTAAAAAAGCAACCAATTAATTGGATGATCAACACCATCAACGTGTTCTTAAATCATGAAAGTACCAGCACCTATGTCACTAGTATCAACAACTTTCTTAAATCACTGGTCAAAGCAGGTGCTAAGAATACTGGTATGGTCTTCAGTATGGCTTTCATGTTATAAAATGCATGTTGGCATTCATCATTCCAAAAAAAGTTTTTGCATTTCTTTAACGGTTTTGTTAAGTTTATGCAATACTAAAAAAGACGCTGCAAAACTGTCGACAATAGCCAGCAGTACCAAGAAATCGCATTAGTTGTCTTGTGCATGTTGGTACTGGAAATTCAGAGATAGTTATTGATAGAAATTCACTCTTAGTTATGTTGAATGTCCACTTAGCGTCATCCAGTAGATCTAATAATGCTCTGCTGATATGTAGATGTTCCTAGAATGTGTACGAGTAGATGATGTCGTCATCGATATATGCATTTCGATCCAGACCAGAGATCACAACATTAACCACGCGTTGAAATGTCGCTGTTATTTTTTTCATTCCAATGGCATGATCTTGCACTGGTGAAGACTGTCAAGTGTTAGAAATGCCTATACCTGCTTAGCATTATCAGTGAGTGGAACATGCCAAAACTTTTGAAAATGTCAATTTTGATAACGGACTTGGCTTTACCAACTTTATTAAATACAGTCATCGATTCTTTGAACTGGAAATGATCCTGTTTAGCTACAGTATTGACTTCTATTTTTATACCCATTCCGAGTTACACTGGATTTTGGCACAATAATACATGTTAAAACTTGGTTCTATGAAGTCATTGTCCAAAGAAAGTTTCCCTCTTCTTTTAAGTATTTTTTTGTCAAAGGATTAATTTTGTACGGATGTTTGGCTTCGAGTGTGCTTCGAATATTATATAAGAACATATTGTCCGTGCGAGCAGGGGTGTCTGGAATAAGTGCTTATTTTCACAAAGTAACTGTTTCAGTTAATCTCAGTTCATTGTAAGATTCATCGAATTAAATCTGCTTTTAGCAATATTGTTATCCAAAATGATGCAAGAATGGTCAAGTATGTAATCATACAAAATCAAAACTGATTTTAGTGCGTTATTGTGAATTTGATTTTTGACTCAACTGAAAATGGAGTTTTGGGACTTAATTTGTGTGTCAGACCAAAACTACTTCATGTTGGCATGTTAAACACGTTCTCGGTAAATAAGGAAACAAATGGTAACATTTCTGGCCAAAGACACATATTTCTAAACAGAAAATTGAGTCCATTATTGAGTTTCTGTTGGTAAAACTGGACAAGGTAGTTATATATAGTTTATTTTCAATAAATTATCTTTTAACATAAATCTATATATTATATAATTATAATTTTATCGCTTTTATTGATAACTTTTAATCAAAGTTGTATAATTTGGATGATTCGTAGTAAATATAAACCAAACGTTCTCCATATATACGTACAAATATAAACTCATTTTACATGCTACTTGTTGCTTTATAAATATGTATTTGTTTTTCAACTGTTAATGCTTCATTAAATCTCCGAACTTCACAAGTGTAAAGTAAAACTGATGTTAAAGTTTATGTTATTAAATCTACACTACGTATTAACTCCTTCATCATGTAAAGATTTCTAAATGAGTTTGGCTTTTTTCGAGTTTTTACAAAGGAACCACAAGATTACAACACCGCTAAATCGTAGGTAATCAGATTTTTCTTGCGATGACGTTATGTGCATATGATGACCTTTAAAATATATTATGTCGTAATAGAAGCTTAATTTGTAGGGTAATTGTATAAATTACACGGCTCAGGAGAGTGACATCAAACAAGTATTAACCAATAAAATTCGTTCTACCAATGGCTACTTGCCTACAAAATCATTATAAATCAAATTTAACATTTTAGCGGTACAATGCAAAATTGTATATAAGCGACGAATTATTTTGATTTTAGACACAACTGATCAAGAATATATTCAGATAATCTTTCTGTGTTGGATTTATAAGAAAATTATATAAAAATGAATTCTAAGTGTGTGATCGTTCTCTTATTATGTAGTCTTATGGCTCTCCAGATGACCAGTGTAGAAGGTATTTAACACAGCTTTAATATCAGTATTGCTTTTATTTAATAACTTGAAAAGTATTTAATTCAAATGTGTTTATTATTCATTTATTATCTGAAACAAATTGAACCAGAGCAAGAAAAGCTGAGCAGTAATTTTTAACGATTTGTTGATGAAAAACTAACGTAATGAACCATTAAAATTTTGTAAACAGAATTAACCGCTAAACACAATCATGTCGACACATATTTTCGTTATTTTTTCAATTCAAAATCTTAACTAATTTGTTCAGCGTATCAATACTTTTATTCTTGCCATTATTTTATTATTCGCAAGGTTTGAAACATAAAAAAGTAAAAAATAACGGTCGTGAAATGAGAACAGTTAGATGAATTGTTTCACATTGTTTTCTTACTTTGCTGGTTTGACCATAGGCGGGAATGAGGTTTGTTTCTGGTTACACGATCTACCCTATTTTCTACCGAGACCCAGTCATTTATTAGACCCGAGGAACGGTACATCCACTTTCTATCTTTTTCTACCTTTCAACGCGCTTTCAAGAGCTAAAACCATCACCAAACTCTACCTTATTTTTAATGAGAATGTAACCAGAAACAATAATACTTTATTCAAGTGTATGAAAATAACGAAATTTATATAATGAATATAACACATAAAACGATATGAATGAAAATTGTTTATTATATGAAATAAAGTCTCCAGCGAACTTCAGCTTTATAAATGAAATTATCGAATTTAATAATTGAAAAATACTAATATTTTATGTATAAGATTTTGACCAAAAGTTGACTTTGTGTTTCATTCCAACAATAGATCACCCTTTGAGCTTTTACAATTTACAATCCTAATCGCATCTTACTTGAATGAATTTTCTTTTCTATTACTTACATAAGATGTACATTTCTACTTGTAAACTTATTTTATTTTCAATTATCATTACAGGTGCCTGCTTCCGATATATATGCCGCAAAAGATGTATTTACACTCCTCCTCGTTACGAAGAATATGCATTCAAGATGCTCTGGCCTAGAATTTGCGGCAGACGGGCTGTGAGACATGGCGTGAAGGGTTGTTGTGTCACATGGGGCCGTTATTAGGGCTCTAACCAGGGAGTTAAAAGCAAGACAAAGGTACTAATTTATACGTATACAAAAATATTTTATTTATGCTATGTCGTAATGACTGACTCAAACACATGTAGTCCTTTAATTGTGATATGATCATTTGAGGTTCACTAAAAAGTCTTTCTAGTATGAAATATATCGACCATTTTATCTGTTGTTGTGTACTGATCAGCGGACGGTTAATATTTGTCCTGGAAAAGTAGCGACACGTTTGGATGTGGAATTTAAAGTGATCCATATCATATTCTATATTTTCAGATTTTGTCGAGTAGGCGAGAGGATATTTTTTCACATTAACCTATCCATGAGTGGAAATAATAGATGGGACCCGGGTCGACGATGTTAGTTGCAATAGACATTATGTATTTATTATCATGCGTCTTATCTAAATGTATAATTTCTGTTCAAATGATATATTTTATCTGTTTTCTGAATCAATTTATACGTATTTCTCGTCTCATTGATTTTCTATAATAATATATTTTTATCAATTTACTTTTTTCTTTGTTTTTTGTTTGATAACCTACCAACTCTTTCTAGAGAAGAAAGAAAAATTATTGAACACCTTATTAGGTTATTAGGGATTTGGTATTTGGTTGGCACACTCGCTTTGTTTTTGTAACCACTAAATGTCGATGTTGTATGGTACCTACGTTTGATACCAAGAACAAACTCTATATAATGACACACCAGATAGCATTATGGTCAATCGTGTATTCAATATATACACGGAACAATGTGAAGGAACTTCTGAATTGTTTGTATGATAATGTCTTCATGTTAAAAATGGTCATGTGCATAGTACGGACCTTGACAATGGTTGTCCAGGATTCAACGATCTTAGTATTTATGCGTGAACTATAGTTAGATTGACAAACTGAATGGTTCAACAATTTCTGTAAAGTATTCATCCACAATTGCTCACTAGTCTTACCGACAGTGTTGTCATTTGAAAGAAAATGCTTTGCAATATGTATATAAAATGATATCCCTTTTGCGGTTGCAGCATGATTAATACACATTATACACAGATTTCCAAAACGTTATGTGAGTATGCAATCATCTAGCTTGTCCATTGAATAAGTTGCGATAGTTATTGGGGGTTTAAGTCGAGCTATACACAATCTCCAAGCACGATTTCGTACGATTAAACGTACTGGCGACTAACCACACCATGTTCACATGGTCAAGAACGACATATCGTCATAAAATAATTGGAAAATAAGAACGCACATTAACAACGTTTGAATACGGTGTTTTTTTCGGACGAGTCCCGATTTTCGTTAAAACGTGGAAATGGCATGTTACGCATACATCGTAAACAAACTCAAAGCTTTCAACTGTTGTTAAACGAGGTCTTCAGGGGGTAGGGGTACTGTCGTGGACTATAGGCGCTCACTATTAGTTATGGTTATTGGCAATTTAAACACCCTGCGTTATAGTGATGACACTCTCATGCCTCAATAATTCAACATGACAGTGCCACAAGCCGTACTGCTTAAGACACAGTATATTATCTCTACCTTATAATGATAAAAAAACTATCGTGCATACATATCGGTATTTGGTCTATCGTGTTAAGTACAGAGACGAGAAACATAGCAACAAACAGAAACAAAATGTTTAACAAAATGAAATCATAATGTTACAAGTTAATGAAGGTACTACATATTCAAATATATAGTTTCAAATAAAAACCCCAAAATGTTGTACTCCGACGTCACTAATCACTGTACGAATTGCCAGAAAAGACTAAAGTATCCACTTTATATAAGCACTTTTAATCACACGGAATCAAACTTCTAGTATCCAAATAATTTCATTATCAGTTAAAAAACAAAGGTCTAAGGATCCAATAATGATGACATTGTTTACAACAAGCATAGTTATATAGTTATGACAGTTTTCTGCAATGTTTCACAATATTCTGCAATGTTCTCAATAAGAATTTTCTTAAAGTTCGTGTTTCTCTTAGATTTCAAAAGAAATAATATACAAAGAATAAGGGGCACAATCTAAACTTAATAAAGTAACAACTTTCAGTTATTACCCAATTCATGTACAACATTGTACAGCATGTCAAACGTTTTTTGATACATTAATACATCCAAACATGTATGTTATGTAGTAATTATGAGTGATTTAGGTAGATATCCTTTGCAAATTGCCGCTTCTAAGCGTTGTATTAGATATTGGCCGCATATTTCAAAATGCAAATCTGATCGTCATATCAGACTGTGTTATGAAATGCTAACATTGTATGATAACCTTGGTTATGTGGCAACAGGGTAACACACATTCGTATGAATTTATTTAGAAATAGTTTTAGTTTTGTTTGGTATTCTCAGTCTTTTTTATATCAATATACTCAACCTGTAAAGGATCGGTACATACAGATATGGAGGCAAAATTGCATATTAAGCAATACTAAACTGTCTAGTTTCTACATTCATTATAAAAATACTTTGGAATTTAAGCGTATGTTGATTGTATAGATTTATTGAGATATATACGTTATATAACTAATTACAGACCATCGTCTCATTGTATTATGCTAATAGTCAGAAGACATCAAGGTATTTCACGTAACCAACGTTTCCGCAAATTTGGTCGAAGTACCATTGAGGTCGAATATCATTTTGTATTAATTTGTCCTCTGTATTCTACCATTAGAAAAAATATTCCTGATAAATTTACAGTTCATCCATCAATTTCATTAGTCTTATGGTCAGTAAAAATGAAATCTTGATTAGAATATTGATCTTTCCATGTATTTAGTCAACGCCCCATACTAAAAAAAATAATTTCATAAAAGATTTGACCAATTTGTAAAAACGAATTGTCTTTTTAAAGCATTATATTTTGATACATAATTAAAAATAATTATTGAACTATCTAATTCATCACATTTTGCTAAATTTAAATCTGCAATTCGACTCTCTGTTGTTTAAATTGTAATGCTATACTTTTGTATTTTTGGCCGGAGGCCTACATAACTTAAATAAACTATACATTATTATAATAACCCGTTATTAAGTCTCTCACTAGAGATCAAAACTAATCGAAATTATAATGATCTGACAGTTTTATTGTCAATTACTCACTTACAAAATCCGGGTGTCATTCTTGAATAAAGAGTGCCGCTTTATTCGAAGATGAATTTCAAGGCAGTTTTCGGTGTATTATTGCTGAAATATTTATATAAAGATGAGTGCTTCAGGATTTTGATACCAGTTTTTGTTTTTTTATCTATGACGTATTACGTAATTGTCTGCTGGGTTCAGGCTTCGGAAATCCTTTAGAGTAAAAGATCTGTTGACCAAAGGACGTCATCAAAATTCTGAGGCACGTTTCCCTGCGTTGTACATTCATACAGATATTTTATGGCTAATTCTTGTAAAAATCTATACGGAGTAGTTATCGTTGTTCAAAAATATATCACTTACGAGCGCTCTTTGGATTATAGAAGACTTAGCGAATATATTTGTTTCAAATCACTTGCATTAGACTTTTTACGTTTGGTTTATTCAAGTATATAGTCATAGTTTAAATTTTAAATCTATAAATTGGTGAAACTTAAAATGACGAGTCACGTAACCTTAGGTGCAATTGAAAAAAAACTCTAATAGATATACTATCGTAACAGAAGCTTCACTTTTAACAAATTGTATTGATTATGCGGTTCACTAGATTGACATTAAACACTTACTAACCACTAAAAATCGCTCTACGTATGCAAGGCTACAACATTATTATCAATCAAATCAGTCAGGTTTATATATAAGCGGCGAATTCTCTTGATTTTTACCACAATTGAAAAAAAATTACGGTCGAATAAACTTTCTGTGTTGGATTTATATGAAAATAATATAAAAATGAATTCTAAGTGTGTTATCGTTCTCTTATTATGTAGTCTTATGGCTCTCCAGATGACCAGTGTAGAAGGTATAAAACACAATCTTAATTTCAGTGTTGCTTTAATCGTATGAAAGGATTGAGGTCCACTTAAAATGTGTTTATTGTCATTTCTGGGTGGAAACTACATAACAGAACAATAAAACCTGTACAGAACTTTTGAACGATTTGTTGATGAAAAACTAACTTATGAGTTAGCTGGATCAATTGCCATGGCAAAATTTAAAATTTCATATTTATTGATAAAAACCATAAGGATTTTGTTAATTATGACACCTACACACACTTGCATAGTGTTTCTTTTGATATGACAAAAACAAAAACTGCTTTTGCCATGACAAAGGCAGTTTTTGTTCATTTTTCAAGAAATCTAGTAAGGATAGAAACATAGGACTTACAAATGTTTTTTTTAAATAAATAACTAAATGCTACAATTTAATGATTTTGTTTTTCAAAAGCGCGTAAAAGACCGGCGCGGAAAAACAAACCAGCGGAGGTTTGTAAATAAAATTATCTGTCGAACTTATCGGATAGATATTTATTTTCAAATAACATATGTGACAAATATACAACATGTAATAACATACTTTACAATAGCCGTAATAGAAGGCTGTCGGACAATATTGACTAGAGATAATTGTTGAAGCCATTACACTTATAAATAAATAATATTATAGATACAGTGTAATATAATATAATATTTACAACTGTACATAGAAAAAGAGATAAATTCTTCGAAGTAAATATACATTTTTTAGTTCTTTGACTTAACAATAAAAAAGTCTATGACATGAACATAACATAAAGATGCAGGTTGACAATACGTATATATATATAGCAACAATAACATCATCACTGAATAGAACACGGGACGACTACCTTTTCGTTATTTCTATCAAATTCTAATGTTTCAAAGATTTGAAATACTTACTTATATGTAACATGATGGCGAAATATTGATGGATTGTTTTACATTTATTTCTGACTTTGCTGGTTTGGTCTAAGGCGTAAAATGTTTGTTTCCGGTTACCCGCCCTAACTTATTTTCCCCACCGAGATCCTGGACTTTTATTAAGCCCGAGGAACGGTACATCCAGTATTTCTTTACCTTTCAAACGCTTTGAAGAATTAAAGGGAAGCTCCGACCTACCTGATCTATTTGTAGCGAGCTTTAATCAGAATTATACATGTTTTATTCTGACCATTGACAAGAATGAAACGTGTATAATATAATTATAATGTAACTTATAGAGCTCATAACTGTATCGGATAATTATATGATATGGACTCTGGGGCGAATGTCAGGTATATAAACGAAATTGTTTATTAAAAATATTTAGTTGTACGCTTAATTCAGTTTGTAAAAAAATGACGTGTGCATTAAAACTGTCTATTGATAGGTTATGTGGATAGAAAAAGTCTCTAAGCTCGGCCATTCTTAGAAAATGTTGTTTGCAGTAACGCAACTGACTCATTAAAAAATCTCATGTAGTTGTTGACATTTTTTTTTGCTATTATTTCCTGCTTTACGTATCCAGTCAAGGCATAAAATGGTAACATTAAATTGCCCTATATATGCATACTTACTGTTTAATGCTGTAAACATTAAAGGTGGCCTGACGTTTACCTATTTCCTCTCCGAGTCACATCTTATATATTTTTATATATTTTATTTCTGTTATACATAAAATATGTACTTGTAAAATTGATTTTAGTGAACATTATCAGTTATTTATTTCAGGTGTCTGTTACAGTTATTATTGCCGCAAGAAATGTGTTTACCGAGCCCCTTTTTATGAAGAATACGCTTTTAAATACCTCTGGCGTAGAGCTTGTGGCAGACGGAATGTTAGGAGGTGGGGCATCAAGGCTTGTTGTAGAACATGGGGAACTTATTAGGGCTCTAATCAGGGAGTTAAACAAACGACAGGTACAATTTGACATATATATATATTATAGGTGTTTAATCTATGTTATGTTACAATAACTGATTCAAATGTAGTCATTTAATTGTGATATGAACACGATTATTATTATTTCAAAATGAATAAAAAAGTTATACCTTCATTCGTTTGATGGGTTTGGACTTCTTGGTTCGCGAAAAATGTCTTTCCTGTATGAAGTACATTGTATATCGATCATTCTATCTTCTGCAGTGTATCGATACATGTTACTCACCAATAGACCGTAAATATCCGCCTCGGAAAAAGTCGCAAAACGTGTGGATGTGGAATTTATAGTGAACCGATTATTTCCGATATTGCCTAAGCTTTCCGACAAAATTGATTCGTATCATATTCTTTATTTTCAGATTTTGTCGAATAGGCGTGGGGATCACGTTACCTCGTTTAACTTTTAAACTTTAACCTATCCATAAGGGGAATATCAACTTGGACCCGGAGCGACGACGTTAGTTGCAATGGAGATTATGTATTTATTAAAATGCGTCTTATTTAAATGTATAAATTTTGTTCAAATAATAAAATCTATTTTAATCTGTTTTATACGTCTTTCTCGTCTCATTGTTATTCTATAATAATATATTCATCAATTTACTTATTTTCGTTGTTTTTCTTTGATAAACCGTCCATTCTTTCGTACGAAGAAAGAAACAACACGATTTATCAAACTAAATATATATGTTTGTAAATTGAATTCGAAGAGTCGTTCAAATATAGGCTTACTGAATTTTCGTCATTTGTTTAGCACCCGCGCTTTGTTTTATTGTAACCACTAAATGACAATGTCGTATACTAGTAGTACATATATTTGATACCAAGAACATTCTCATATAAAGTAATGCGGTTCATTTTCAATATATTTTAGCATGATTGATATAGTATACTATTGATAACTTTTAATCAAGATTGTATAATTTGTATGATTCGTAGTGAATAAAAAACCAAACCGGCCTTGTTCACCACATACATTTTGACAAATAAAAAATCACCTGAAACTGTATATTTACAAGGGAAGTAACGTTCAACAGCCCAATAAAATAACCAGGTCCGCTTTTCACCGCACATCATCAACAGACCAGAAAGTGACCTGCAGCATTGTATATTGATTCTGTAGTAGTGATGAACTTGATAATAATGATATTGCCAATGAAAGTACTGACAATTTTGTGTATGACTTTAATGTTGAAAACATCATTGTGTAACTACATGTATAGGAATACATTGTCTGAATATATTATGTCTAGCAAAGTTGAACTATTTGACCAATTGTTACATGATCCATGTACTTTAACAGATGATACTTTGAATTGTTTTCAAATTATGCTGATTGATAACAGTTGACAGTTTTCGAAAAACAAAAAAAGTATTGAAAAATAATTGGTTTGATAAAGAATGTAATTTACTAAGAGAAAATTTTGGACCGGCCGAGGCGTATGTGGTCTAATAAATTATCAAAATGGTAAAAAGAAATATATATTAAAAAAAAACAGGTAGAAAAAATAAAATGAACATAAAAAGATATATACAAATCAGCTGGATTCTAGTTTAAATAATCGCAAGTCTTTTTGGAAAGATATTAACGTATCGGCATTGGTTAAAATCGCTAAAATAACGTAAAGTAATATTTTACGTTATTTACAAAGATTAAATATCATACTCTAATATCAAGCAACAAAAAATTCTAATCGAAAGCTCAAAAATGGTGTTTATTAGCGATAAATGTTGCACCCCTTTATCGACTTTTCCTTATTGATCAACGTTAAATATCTCTAACGTAATGTGCATTGTATTTGTACGATATGATACTATTATTTCATTAATGACAAAAATTGTTGTAAAATCTCTTACTAGACATTAAACATAGCCGTGGTTTCAATTACTGAACTGTTAACATTAACGATTTTCATGCTATCAAAATTGAAAGGGGTGCGTCAAATTCGTTGATTTCATGAGGCGATAATGATCCGACACTTTAGTTGTTAATTGCTGAGCTTAAAAAACCAAAGCTCTCAAGGTTCTGATCTTGTTCGGAACTACAAATCAGTCAAAAGTTGATTTCTATGTAGGGTGAGTTTTGGAAAACGAACGATAGTTCGCGCATGAATTAAATGCAGACATAAGTAATACGAACGCTTTTCTTCACCCGCTAGTTGTTCCCGTTCCATGTGCTTTCAGATTTATGTTTCACATCTGATCACCAAAAGTAGTTCAGCAATTAGCATACTATTTTATATAGTTTACATTACCTGCCTCTTTGAATACTCAACTTATGCAGAATGTAATATATCAAACATGAAGACATGCTCGAAGAAAAAGGTTAAACGTTATGAGCATTAAATTAATCGATTGAAACTTCCCGATGAATCACTTTTTTAAATATCTGGCTGACTCACAGCTATCATCGCATCGTCCATGAATTCTATGATGACTTCTATACGTTATAATAGAAGCTAGGAACCAGACTAAATTAGCATATACAGCACGAAAATTATGACGTGTGAACTGATAGTAACTGAACTGATAGTAATTATATTGTAGTAACCCGAGGGAGAGGATTGTTTAGATTTTTTACGATTGATTTGTATTGCTCGTTTACGATTTTGCATAGCCATATAATTTTGACTTAAATGCACGTAATATTTGAATTTGTATTTAGTCATTGAATTGAAATATCGGAACTACATTCTTAGGCGGAAGCTAGGTTAATGGAAGCTGTTCGGTATGCAGGAAAAGTGAAAACTGAGCGATTTTTGAAATACGGTAATAACTTTATTGTTCGTACCGAACAACAAAAAACACAGTAGGTGTCATTTTCAAATTAACATTGCCGTCTTATTTGATGACGGATTTCAGTAGCGGAAAAGTTAATCTAGGGAACTCTGCCTCAGAATTTTGATACTTGTTTTCATTTTTTATCTATTAAGTATTACATAATAAACAGCGGGGTTTTGTCTGAACCGAGTACGTTATCAAAAAAAACTGAGGCACGGTTGTCTGCATTATACATTTATCAAGGGGCACAACGTACAGTAACTGTTAATGTACTGTAAGCGTGAGAAATTGCTGTTTACTTCCAACATGGCGGATTTATGTATAATTTTGGAAGAATTTGACAACGTTTTAGCTGGTAAGTAAATTTATTTACAGTTTCACACTTTAGAAATATGCGCATGCTGTGTCGCAATCATTTCTTTATCCAATGTTAAAAGC
This sequence comes from Lutraria lutraria, assembly GCA_964023205.1. Taxonomy (NCBI): domain Eukaryota; kingdom Metazoa; phylum Mollusca; class Bivalvia; order Venerida; family Mactridae; genus Lutraria; species Lutraria lutraria. The sequence continues at coordinate 26,063,887 of OZ026847.1, forward strand.
TCGACTGTGAATATTTTGTAGTTTCTTAGAACACTCAAAGGTTTTGTTGACAATTGGAGTGATGCTGAAATGTCCAACCCTTATTTTGATGATTTCTGGCTTTATTTTTCATTTTTCACATGCAATGAAACTATAGCTATCGGCATGCTTAAAAGGCAGTTTGTTTTTATTGGTCATACGTCTGACACTTGTCTAATTTGATACGGCTGTAAATTTTAACTGTAAACAACACGATAACTGTTTATGTTCACTGTAAGCACCAAAATCAACTGTTACATATTTCTAATACAATATTTCAACAACGTCAATTTTCATTTAATCATACTAGTTCTAATTTAATCATACTAAATACATTCTATCAAAACGATTTTTCGTTTGAAACTTCATGTTATAGAAATAAGCCAATATTATTTTAAAAAAACATGCGCCTAAAGCATTGGTGTTAGGTAAATTGGTTGCAATATCTAATATGGACAAATTAGATCTACTCTCTTTATAAAATAATAAATAAAAAAGACATTTTATGTTTGCAATTTTCATGAACAGAAACACGAACAATTTCGTATTATTATTCATATTACTGATATCATGAGTCATTTTCGTTCTTTTTTTTCAGGAGCCATGACTTCGATATACGGAAGCCACACAAAAAAGGAAAATCGGTGGCATCGCTAATATGCCAAGAGGAATTCATTCTGTCCGTTCCAATTACGTATACAAGGTTGACGAAGGTAAGATCCTCCCGTCACTAAGGCTAGGTATAACATCAGATGAACTTATGGATGTTGTGCAGTGACACATTGGAAATAAATACTTATTTCATACTAATTGTTCACATACCGCATGTATGCAGCATATAATGACATAGACAATTACTTGGTAATACGTGGCCCATGAAGTGAAGATGATATTATTCCTTTTTTCCAGATCATTATTACAATTGTGTGCATAGAAAATAAACAAACAAACAAACAACAAAGTTTATTGTTAACTTTTTTATTTCAAATTATTTGTTAATCGATCAAAAAATAAAAAAGGTTTCATTATCATATGAAACAACAAACATCATTCCCTGAATAATGAGTATAATCACAACTAGTTGAGATAGAAAAAATAGTCAACTTTAAATACAACAATTAATACAAAATTGTTACTTCAGTGTGATCATGCAACAAGTAAGAACACTTGCCAATCAACATCCACTGCTTAGATTTGTCGTCTTTACCACACTGTCAGCACACGTGCTTCTGTTGAGCATGCGTTTGCTGATGTTGCATGGGCGAGTGCCCTGTCTGAAGGAAACATTTTATCACACCGCCAGCAGTCGTAACTAGCTTCTGAATGAAGTGTTTGATGACGATTCAAAGAATAATTTGTGACAAACGTCCTTCGAAATATTGCACATTCGTGTGTAGGACATTGTATACTTACTTGATGACATTTTCTGAAAAAAAGAGTGTAATAATAATTTGTGAAAGATTCGGCTACAATTTTGACAATTGACAAGGGAAACCAACGGTACTAAAGATAATTGGGCTGACCCCCTTAAGGTCCTCCCTCACACACGCACGCACGTGTACTCTCACAAGCATATGGTTTGGGTTAGTAAAAAGTAAACTCGTCCGAGATAATATTTTATAATTAACAGATCTAATTATAAATCTAAACAAAGAACATGATCTTACAGAAATGACCAGTAGCAGTATTGATAAGATATAGCCTCATTAACAATTCCACTTCAAGTTATGGGATACTTACGGAAAAAACAAAGGTTTGAACAACGGTGTATTTCGACTGTATTTATACTATATTGTACATGTAATGGGGCAGGGAAACCTTACATTTTTCGATTTTCGGCACCTGATAGACTTTTTATGATATATACTCAGTATATATCTATTTTGTAAAATCTGAAAATTAAAGTTTGTATTTAGGTTTCTAGTACTGTAATGGTTACATGATCCCAAAACGCTTTGATAATAACTATATCATTCAGGTCGAGACTAAGTATAGATGAATGTTAAAAATTACAGATATATCGTTAGAAAAGGCCATTATTTCACACTAAAAAATGCAAAGAAAACATACTTATACCAGCGTGAGTACATAAAGAAACTTATGACCAGACTGAACACATAGCTCTACATAAAACAGTATACACATAGCATATATTCGTGTGACGATGTTACTTTATAAATAATGATAGAACTAGCGTAAATGTAAATTGACGTTGCTGTAATATTGTATTAAAAATATGTAACAGTTGATTTGGTGCTTATAGTGAACATAAACAGTCATCGTGGTGTTTACAGTTAAAATTTACAGCCGTACCCAATTAGACATTGGCCAGACTGCCTTTTTAAGCATGCCGATAGCTATAGTTCCATTGCATGTGAAAAATAAAGCCAGAAATCATCAAAATAAGGGTTGGACTTTTCAGCATCACTCCAATTGTCAACGAAACCTTTGAGTGTTCTAAGAAACTACATAATATTCACAGTCGAGCTTTTAACATTGGATAAAGAAATGATTGCGCCACAGCATGCGCATATTTTTAAAGTGTGAAACTGTAACTAAATTTACTTACCAGCTAAAACGTTGTCAAATTCTTTCAAAATTACACATAAATCTGCCCTGTTGGAAGTAAACAGCAATTTCTCACGCTTACAGTACATAAACAGTTACTGTACGCTGTGCCCCTTGATTTATAGTGATTTAAGGCTATTTGATACATAATATATTCTTATATACGGAGTAGTTATCGTTGCTAAAAAAATTGTAGATTACGTGCGATACTGGTTTATAGGAGACCAATCAAATGTAATATTTGTCTCAAATCACTTGCAATGCACTTTATACAGTGGTTTTATTTTAGTATATAATTATGGTTTAGTCTTTTAATCTATAAATTGGTGAAACTTGATTTGACCTGATATCCAAGCCAGATACATTAAGAAGCTTGTTAATAAAAAACCATGTTAGGCCAATATTTCCAATGAATCTGGGTATGAGCATTTTAGTAATTTGTTTCCAGTAATAATTAGAATGCGTTAGGTACGCCAATAATGAACTAAGAAGACATTAATGGGATAAACGATGAAAATACAGACGAAATGTCAGATTAGATTTTAGACTCGCCTATATGTGATAATGAAATCATTGATAGTGTTAAAGAATAAAATCCTAGTAAAGCATCTTCTGGTATTTTAAAGGCATCTTAAAATGCTTTATATTATATTCTTACTTTCATTCGTATTTTTCTTTTTTTTTCGACAATAGTGAATTTCCTATGTTGTGGACAAAACAAGTTATGGGCCACTACATAAGAAAGGTGATACTTACTGGACTGATTACCATTTAGGTTTCTATGTCTAACTAAAAAATGGCGGTAAATATCTGCAAGAGAAAAATGGTTTTATAAAGGTGAACAATTAGCTGTTGTTAAATAATAACCTGTGCTATCTATTAGCAGATTATCTTTATATGAAATTGCTGAAGCTATGGCTGAAAAGAGTTTTTATTTATGTTTATTTTATATATTTTCTAGCCAAATTAGGCAGTATTCCTTATGGATTTTGTTTTCAAATGTTGACTCACAGATTGAATCAATTATGTTTTATGGTTCGGAGTTACGGGGTTTGAATAAACTCTCTGCAGTCGAAGTTGTAAAGACAAACACTTGTAAAAAGTTTATGGACAGACATATCAAAAGTTGCAAGAATGCTATACTCGACGACCTGTGCCGTTTCCCTATGTATATTATAGCATTAAATATTGGTATCGAATTTTATCCGGATGATATATAGGTATTATAAATCAAAGTACATTATAGGGAATTACAAACTATTTCAGAAGACATAAGCATAGGCAAAAAAAAAAACATTTAATTTTCGAACTAGACTTTTTTATACGCACATCACCATTGAAGTTATGAATGATACGTGATTTCTGATTGGTTCATATTGTTTACAGAGACATGAAGATGTACGATTAAGAGATTCTGATTAAAAAATCTCCCAAATCTTTTCGTCTTCTGAAATAGTTTGTAGATCTGTATGCTCGAACTTTATAAGCGTAAAAAATGATGTCTAAGTTTATCAAACAATTCTATTCCTTAACGTAAACCAATGAACCACCAGTTTCAACACCATTCCAAGATAGATAAATGTATTAATAATTCATTATTTACGATGAAGGGTTTTTGTTAAACATACACCCTTTCTGAAAATAGTAATTATGATTCTTATATATTATCTTTGTTAACAGTAAGTTTAACAGTAAATTATATGAACCTCTCACAAACAAAGAAGTAGCTGTCTGATATCTTTTATGGATTCTTTGTATACGCTGGCCACAGCTGTTTTTGGGTTTGATATCAATTTCCAAGGGATAGTCTTTAGGCCGGTTTGATTGGACTCTCGTAAGAAAAACTTAGAAAAGAAACCCAATCGAATGCTAACGCAGCCGTGGTTTTAAGAATTAAAAATTGCCTGTTGTATTTAATCGTTAATAGTAAATGACATGTTTTGCAGAGAATGAACGTTTAAGAATAAAAAAAAAATATTTTTATCAAAGCGGCTGTCTAATTCGATTATGCTGCATAAATGTATTCTTTGACTATCCGATATCTTATACTTTCCGAAATTTCAGCATTCGAATATTTGATAAAAATCATCTTCTATAAAATCGAGTTTCACTATTATTAATCCTATACTCCAACTTCATCTTTTCTGATTTTTATCAGTTCATTTGCATCTTTTTACCGAAAAAGAGCGAGTATCTGACGCTGTGTAAGAATATTCTCCGAAATCTTAAACCATCCAAAATGTCTGCATTCGAATATTTGGTAAAAATAAAACCAATCGTCAAACCAAAGGCCGGTTCGATTAGTCAAACGGAAAATCTACTGGAAGAGGCAGAGCTCATCCGAACTGTGTGATTGTTCGTCTTTTTATTTTAGAAGCTTTTCTATCTATACCACCAGAATATTTTTTTTTCATGTCAACACATGTCGGTTAAATTTGGTCTATTACTGTAAATCCGGTATTATTCGCGATGTTTTTATTTTCGCTATTATTCGCGAATGGAAGGCTTCGCGAATTCATAAATCCGCGTAAATCTATTAATATAACGTAAGTGCTATCGGAAGATCATTGTCCCAAATTTTCATTACAGACTGATAAATAAACTACCACTTGTCGGTATGTACACTACATGTATATTGTTTTGTTCAGCTGTACTAATTGGTGTGACTTAAACACACAAAACAAACAAGCATTGTGCGTATTGCCTGAGGGGGCAATGTTTGGTATAATGATCTTTTGCACAAACTGGAAATTTAAACACATTTCTTAAGATAACAAAAGGGATTAACGGACAGTTTGTCACATTTCTATATTCAATACTGTATTGATTGTGACATGTTTGGACTATTTAATTTTTGCAGGTAATGCATGATATATATTTAACCCGTTTTATTTATCTATTTATTTATATTATAATTCAAAGCCTTCGCGAAATTTAAATTAAGAGCCTTCAGACGCGAATTCATAAATACGCGAATATATTCAGGGTAGGCAAAAACGCGAAATAAAGATCACGCGAATATAAAGTGATTTACAGTATTACGGCCATTGGTGGTGGACTTTCTTCGCATTCGCAAAAAGTAAACATAAAGATAAAAAACTCAACTTGGCCACGATGATTATTTGAGCAATCTGATTAGTCCATAAGGTGTAAAATCGCTGACAAACTGATTTTCTTGTTATGACATTAAGTGCATATGTTGGCCTTTAATAGATACACTATCGTAATAGAAGCTTCACTTTTAGGTAATTGCATAAATTATCCGGTTCATGTGAGTGACATCAAACACATATTAACCAATAAAAATCGTTTTACGTATATCTACAACATGTATATGTATATCAATCATAGTTGTCATTTTTAACATGACAATATATAAGAGGCAAACTCTCTTGATTTTAGGCACATTTGAACAAGAATACGTTCGGATTACTTTCTGTGTTGGATTTATAAGAAAATAATATAAAAATGAATTCCAAGTGTGTGATCGTTCTCTTATTATGCAGTCTTATGGCTCTCCAGATGACCAGTGTAGAAGGTATTAAACGCTTTGATCGTTTAGATAGTATTTAAGTCAACTTAAAAATTTGTTTATTATTCCTATGCTTTCGGAAACTAATCCTAATAGACAATAAAAGTTGTGTAGAACCTTTTAATGACAAGTTGATGAAAAACTAGCGTGATGAATTAGCTGAACTATTTGTAAAACCTCATGAAGACACAAATGTTTTGTATCCTTCCTATTTTTGAATTATTTGCACTGTTTTAAATATTTAAATATCAGTAACAGAAAGTCGAAAATCACGGATGTGACATGAACGCGGTTCGAAATTGTTTTACATTTATTTATGATTTTCTTGGTTTGATCTAACGCGCAAACTGTTCGTTTCTGTTTACCCGACTTATCCTAAACCACACCGACCCTAGAATTTTTAATAGACTCATGATTGGTACATCCACTTTCTCTCTTTTTTACCTTTCCACACCCTTTTCAACAACCTGTCTGATATTAATGAGCATGTTGCTAGAAATGATGATATCTTAGGCCTAAGAAAAAAATTAAAATACTGTACAAAATTGTAATGTTATATGTAGGACTCAAGATAGCTTTTTATATATTCTCTATCATATGAGATAAATTCTTGGGCGAAATTCAGCTTTATAATTGAAACTATCCAATTTAAAAATTGATTAACATAATATTTTGTGTGATATTCTTAATTGAATTTATTCAATTTTAATGACGATTTCCGGCATTATCATTTACAAAAAGCATTAAAACTCTCTGTATATAGGTAACCTGAATACATATGAAGAGGTATTTATCCTTGTGTTCCGATCCAAAATGTACTAGTTTTGTTACTATCATAATCCATGCTTGAATGTGAGTATGTTTGAAAATATAATTGGAATAATTTTTTTTAATGTCTCTAATCGTGGACGTCCATAAAAATGTAGGTTTGCACATAGGCGTTTGACTGGTTAAAAATCACGTGACCAAAGACTTTGTGTTTTATATCAGCTTTTCGTTTCCAGCAAAGGCAAAATATGTAAACAATAAAAATGCCTACTTTATAACTTATTAAAAAGCTTTTCCCTTCAACGATAGACCTACTTTCCTTTATAAAACTAGTCTGAGCTGTTACAATTTACAATCCTAATCGCATCTTATTTGACTTTTCTTTTCTATTACATATATAAGGTAAACTTGATTTTAGTAAAACTTCCAATTATCCATTTCAGGTATCTGTTACAGTTATATATGCCGCAGAAGATGTGTTTACCGAGCCCCTTATTATGAAGAATACGGTTTCAGATACCTCTGGCCTAGAGCATGCGGCAGACGGGCTGTAAGATTTGGCATCAAGGCTTGTTGTAGAACATGGGGACGTTATTAGGGCTCTAATCATGGAGTTCAAACAAAAAGGTACTATTCTTATACAAATATCAAAAGTATTTTATCTATGCTATGTCACAGTGACTGATTCAAATACAATCCTTTAATTGTGATATGGACGTTTGTCATTATTTTTCATGCGTTAGAAGGGTTTTAATTTGTAATTTCTTGGATCACGACAAAGGTATATCCAGTATGAAGTGAATCGAACATTTTGTCGCGTAATAATGCATGTTTCTCATCATTTAACTTGTGTTCTTTATTTTTCAGATTGTGTCGAATAGGTGAGGGGATCACGTGATTTCGTTTAACCTTTGAACTTTATCCAGAGCGGAAATAGTAACTGGGACCCGGGTCGACGATATTAGTTGCAATAGATATTATGTATTTATTACCATGCGTCTTATTTGAATGTATAAATTTTGTTTAAATAATAAAGTCAGTTTCAATCTGTAACTTTTCAATCGGGTTTATACGTATTTCTCGTCTCAATGTTATCCTACATAGAGAATACATGGTTGGTGCCGATATGGAGAAGATTTTCCGGTGAGACTTAGAAAGCTAAAATGGGCGAGTCTCCGGCGAGCCCTAACCGGACAAACTTTCACCATTTCGGTACCGACCATGTATTCATTTTACCTGTTTCTAAAACAAAATATCTGTTTAAACAACAAAATCATAGGCACTCGATTTCGTGATTTTTATACGTTTACAGACGTTATTTTTCAATTTCACCTATCAAACAACGCAAACTTGTCGAAAGAATAATCTTCAATTTTTTCCTTTTTTATTGGGTGTATAAAAACACCAAGGTAGTGCAGACGCCATCTTTAAGATTGACGGTAGTGACGAAAATAAGCGTGGGTCCCGGCTTTCCTTCTAATCTGCACGTGCTTTCCGGAAACCTTGCTTTCGTTGTATAGTGTGCCCCAACTTCAAACGTTTTGACAGCTTTTACAAGGAAAGCTTGGACCCACGCTTATTTTGTCACTTCCGTCAAACGAAAAAATGGCGAGTTCACTACCTTGGAGTATTTTATACACGAGTGTTTAACAAATTCGGTTCGAACAGAAACATAATAAAAAAACAACGTGTTGAAATCACGCTTCAACGGGCGGGTTAATCACAATATTCCAGACTTTTTTTCTTATAAAAATACGATAGTTTGAAAAGTTTCACAAGTTTCACAAGTTTATTGTTTTCACCTCAGCATAATACAATTACGAAATGAGGGTTACAATAAAATAAATACATAAATACAAATACTACAGCTGTATGGTTGAAAAAAGAGCATTCACAATGGTGGTAAGGAAAAAAAGAATATATAAAAAAACAAAAACAAACAAAAAAAAACAATATAACGCGGTTTAGTCAGGTGGATTTTTAACAACTAATAATATTTTAGACAAAAATTTACATAGTTTTACATTGTCAAGTTTCTTTTTATTTTCTGTATTCATGATATTTTGAAAAACAAAGACTGAGAAAGAACAGAATTTCTTCACTATAAAAATACGTACAATGAAATAAATAATGAAATTCGTCGCCGATTTGATTTTTTGAGCATAATGTACACTTTCTATTATTGTATTCCTGTCCTAACCAACGTCCCTTTTCTATTGGTAAATAATTGTTACACAATCTAAAGTCAATAAAGGATCTTAAACATTTTCCATCTAGAGTATTAAGATATTTTTCAAATTTGTGTTCTGTTTTATACATACGATAATTTAAATATTTGTTTGAAGAGTTTAAGTCAGCGTACCATTTTTGAACAAATTGTGATTTAAGAATAAGATCAAGCTTACTGAGAAGTAGAGTTTTGGATCCATTAAAATATTGATTCTGCCATATATAGCTGAGGCCACACTCATCAAATAATGTTTTAACAAATCTAAGCCATTCATAATTGTGAGAATTACTTGTGTAATCTTTAAACATAACTTTATATATTGTAGATGATAGTTTATTTTCTCCAGACAACATTTCATACCAAAAGCCAATCACTCTTTTCTTTATCGAAACGGATAACGGAAATCGGCCCAGGTCGCCGTATAACATTACATTTGGCGTACTTCTTTTAACTTTTAAAATACGTTTGAGAAAATCTGTATGTACTTTTTCTATCATTGAGAGGTCGCCAAAACACCATATTTCACATCCGTATGTCAGAATAGGTAATATAGTATGATCAAATAGTTTAAGTTGGCATTCTATAGAGAGATCTAAGTTACGTGTTTTTTGGTAAAGACTAAATCGTGCTTTTTTTGCTTGTTCAACCACATGTTTCTTCATAGATGAAAACTTTCTGTTTTTATGAAAAATAACTCCTAAATATTTAAATTCATTTACAACATCAATCTTATTTCCTCTTATTTCTATGTGGCGTGGTCTATTTACCCTATCACCAAATACTATCACTTTAGTTTTACTATAGTTAATATGAAGTTTCCAAGTATCACAGTAATTTGAGAATATGTTAAGTGAATTGTTCATCATTTCCTGAGAAGTAGCAAAGAAGACGGTATCATCGGCGTAAAGTAAAACAATTAGTTTCAAGTATACTTCTAAATCATGACTGTTAATGTCAAGGCTAGATGATCCATTAGAAAATAAATAGTGTTCTAAATCATTGAGATAAAGTGAGAAAAGTAGTGGGGACAAATTTTCACCCTGTCGTAGACCTTGGTAACATTGGAAAAAATCGGATTGTTCCCCATCAATTGAGACGCATGACTTTGCGCTATCATACATGTTTTTAATGACTCTTAACAGTTTTCCAGATATACAATATTTAAGCAGTTTTGACCAGAGACCAAGGCGCCAAACAGAATCGAAAGCTTTTTGAAAATCTATAAAGGTGCAAAAAAGTTTTTTCTTATTATATTTATAATATTCAGACAACATATGTAAGATGAATACATTATCAATAGTAGAGTGACATTTGCGAAAGCCAGCTTGATTACAGTTTAACAAATTGTTTGACTCAATGAATTTCGATAATCTCGTATTTAATACTGACGTAAAACATTTACCTAGACAACTTAAGAGGGTTATTGGTCTGTAATTTTCAGGTTATTGAATATCTCCTTTATTCTTATATATTGGAACTACTGAGCCTGTCAGCCAAGAGTCAGGCATTATGCCACTATCGAATACCAAGTTAAACAGTTTTGAAAGTATGGGTAATAACGACTGGACAGAATTTTTCAGATATTCATTTATGATATTATCAACTCCAGCTGCCTTTCCATTCTTAATATCATTTATAGCATCAATTATTTCCTGATCAGATATTTTTGTATTAAGATCAGTTGTGATATCAATATTTGGAAACTCAACATTTGGTGGTGGATTGTCGTCATCGTTTTCAGCATTCAAATTCTTGAAAAATTGGTAAAATGCATTTAAGTCGAGATTGTTAGATTTTGTCTTCTTATTCAAACTGTTTATATAATTCCAATATCCTTTAGGATCATTAGTTCTCATATTCTTTATCTTATTTCTACATGTTCTCTTATACTTAACAACATTTTTTCTAATGACCTTTTTGTACTCTTTATTTATTTAGAATTTATCATATCAGATTTATTTTGTGTATTTTTAGACAAATTATATTTTTTCCTACATCTGTGATAGTTTTTCCTAGCCGTTTTACATTCATTATTAAACCATTGCTTGTTATCACAGTGCCGTTTGATGTCCTTGTGTTTTGAACCATGCATACGTACACCACATGTTTTTTCGGCAGCATCAATCAGCACTTCAGTTATTTCACTGTTAATATCATTTATATATTGCTTATTGACTACATTTGTTTCAGACATACTTTTAATGATATGTTCTAATGTTTCAGGATTAATATTTGCTTCAAAGTTATGTATACAATCATTAGTCCACCGTTTTATACGTTTAATATTAGTATTTATATTTTCGGTAACATTATTTGGAATGATATTTATATCTATAGACACAGAACAGTGCTTATCAGATAAAAGTGGTGAAAAATCATCAACAGAAAACCTAGATACTTGTTTAATCAGATTTGGTGAACAAATAGCATAATCAATAACAGACCTATCATCGCATGTGCAATTACCTATCATGCTGTCGTTAAAACATCGACCATTGAGAATTACAAGATTGTTACTTTTGCAGCGTTCTATAAGAATTCTGCCCATTCGATTACAATTAACATCTTGCGATTGCCTTTTGATTTGAAAATAGGGATGCTTTTGGATTTCAATATAGGCGTCAAAATCAAGTTCAGAACTATCAATATTTAATTGATTAAACATATTTTCATCCCGACAAATAATGTCTTCAAAGTTTGCAGTCCTGGCATTAAAATCTCCGAGCATTAACACATTCTTGTTATTTGAGCACATATCATCTAATTCAGAATAAAACTTGTCAACAAGAGCTTGTTTAAAGAATTTAGAATTATCAGGAGGAATGTAAACTACTCCTAACATTAAATCTTCATCACTATTCAATAACGATTTGGATAACACAAACCATTGTTCATACTCACAATCGGATTCAATCAATTTACAACAGTTAACAATTTCATTTTTGACAAAAAGTCCAATACCACCTGATTTCTTTAAGGTTTTCTGTTTTCTATACTTTGAAAAAAACTCATAATTATCTAATGAAATAACATCATATTCATCTAAATGGGTTTCTACGCAAGCAAATAAATCATATTTAGAAACAGTCTCGTGAAAGTCTGGAAGTAATAATTTGTTTCTAAGTCCGCACACATTTAAACACGAAACAGACAAAGGTGTTGGTTGAGTGTTCGTATCACCACCGTGACTTTCCTAATGACGAATAGGGTCAGTTAAACTTCCTGTGGCTCCGCCACCTGGATTTGTAATGCTGGACCTATTTTCCGTGGAAGAAGTTGGATGAACCTCGGCTCCGTCGACAAAAAGCCTATCCTTAACCAACACGGCACGTTTCCTGTCTTTTCTGGCCTGTCTAAGTAACGGATACAAACGTTTTCTACGTTGTTCTATTTCGTCAGGGAACTGTTCATGTATTCCGTATCTCGTCCCGGCCAATAACTTGCCGGACCTCCGAACATCCTCTCTGTCCTTGAAAAAGGAGAACTTAACAACGATTGGTAAAGTGCGATAGTACGAGCTAATGATCAATGGTCAGTTGAAGCTTGAAAACTAAAGTTGTGTATAGTCATAATTGCCTGGGGCAAGTAGTGCCGATGATTATACCGTATTATGTCATTGCAGGGCCATAAAGTTGAGAAAATTAGTAAACAGGATGTTTTGACATTGCAAGTTGACAGTGTCACTGTTGATTTGTTTCTGTTTCGAGTTGAAAAAATGAATTTATTAATTGACAATAGTCCCTTATTTAGTCGTCTGGGGGGGGGGGGGGGGGCATAAGCACCTCGGTAAATCCGGACCTGTATTCGGACGTTCCCGTGGCATTTCTAACTATCGCGATTCAGCTATATGATAACATACGTCATGGGAAAACGGCGGAGAAGCTTTTTTTATAAAAGCACATAAAAATCGATCTTTCACAAAATACATGCAAAATGAAAGAAAAATTGTAATAATTGTAATAATCTATCTGTAAAGATATTTGCCAAGTTTTATCTAAAGCTATAGTGCCAGTGAAAACTGAATTCGGCTCCGCTGCTTCGAAAAAAAGATAATCAAAATAAATAAAAAGTATACATATAGCTATGTGACACGTAGTTAAAATTACTGATGTGTAGAAAAAAAACAGCAGTAGCACATTTATACAAATTATAGTAAGTAAGCAAAATATACTGTAGAATATACATATACAAAATGTAGCTATATGGCACATAGTTAAATAACTGATGTGTAGAAAAAAACAACAGTAGCAAAATGACCAAGCACAATTTTACACATTATAATAAGTAAATAAAATACACTGTAGAATACACATATAGCTATGTGACATATGTTTAAAGCCCCATGAGCTTTTTGCAATAAAAATATATGTAAAAAAACAAACATTTGCTGATATTATCCAGAGATAATTATAACCGACGAAACAAGCCATTTTTCTTCTAAAAACGCTCATTTCGCTGTGTATTTTGCTTTTGTAATTTGAAATATATAGAGCGCGTGACGTCACTTAAAGGGGCATACCCTACAACTTGGTGCATCTAGAATCAAGGCAAAATGATGATAAATTAGAAGCTTATAAAGAAAAAAGCCGACGAAGAAAGTTTCAGACAAAAATTCATCCAATTAAAAATAAAATCACAAACAAAATATTAGTTTCCATAAAAGATCGAAAACTCATTGGAATTTGTTGTACAATTTTTGGGTGGAAGTGATTTATTATTCATAGCTATGATTTTTGCGGCTAGTACCTAAACTAATCATTTATGACTTAAATTCTTCTTGCAATTATCCATTATATATTGTTTTACATATACAACTAACACATTTTTACACTTTCACAGAATGTTTGTCACTTGTAGGGTATGCCCCTTTAATGCCGTGTGCATAATATGGCTGCAGGAAAACACAGCTGTTCTATAAATAGTTTTTTTTCTATGATAGTGGTTTTGGAAACATTTGTTCTTGCTATGAAGCACGCAAGGGAGGAAAACACATCGGATTCCTCTGTTGTAGAATAAACAGAAACTGTTGGGACCGATAAATGTATATGCTTATTGGACTTCAAATAACTAATGTTGAGAAACTACAGCAGTAGCTAAATGACCCAACACAATTATACACATTATAATAAGTAAATAAAATGCAATGTAGAATATCAATTATGGAAGCCTTTTGTGTACATCTACTAGTATATACTATTGTCGACCATGCCGAAAAGAAAGGTACAAGGTTAACAAGAGGGATACTTTAGAGCAACACATATTTAATACAAATACATTAATTCATTTTTTAAAGCAGTGACATGATACACATACTGGCCTAATTTCTAACTCAGAGTTTTATTTGTGTTTTTTATCAAATCTAAGAATTTTTCCATGCTAGGCCTTTGCCTAAAATTTTGGAATAAATAGTTTTCATAGTACTTTATAAGACGTACATTCTATGACAAATAAATACAATGTATTTGTATTGTTTCGTCTGAACACAAATAAGGTTTCACTATAAAAAAGTTCAATGTGCAAAAACATCATACATTTAATATGGAAAGTTGTTTGTTTATGGAATGCAATGCATACTAATACATAGCTGTTTAAATACAATGGAATTGGTGCTAGCCATCAACATGATAAATTTATAGTATGTAGCTAGAAAATAAAACCTTTCAGGAATGAACCTTTGTCTTATACTTGTATAAAATGAACAAGTTAATAGAAAATGATAATCATCTTCGACAATGTTTTCACTACATAAATTACAAAATCTATTCGCTTTATCCGTTTTGTTGTATCTACCACTATCTATTATACAATGGACGAGCACTAAGTCTGAAATTTGATAGAACATGTCTAATTTTACGAAGATCTATTCTATCCAGATATAGTTCATAATCATATTTTTTAAGCGTTTTTAATGCATGAGTTTGGAGTTGTTGCTTACTATTTTTGTAAGTGCTGGTCTTTAAGACGCATCGTTAGTATTTGTAGGAACATTTGTTCATGTTGTACGCTTAGGTTGTACCAAATTTAAACATCACCATTTACTTGAAGACATTCTTTCAGTGATGTCACCCAATATTTATGCCAATATTTTAAACCAGAATTTGACACGGCGTTAAAGGATATCTGTTTCAGTCACCTAACACTACAGCATTGCATTTTTTTTTATTTGCATACACAAACACTGTTTTTCAATAAGTCCATCCATTCCGGATTTTTAAACATTTACTCCCAAATCAATGACGTAATGTGCTTTCTTGATGCGTTCTTCAGTTTTTATATCGTGATATGTTACTACCTAGCTGAGTAAAAAGGCAAAAGCCCTGATATCTCTTTGAAACTAAAGTGGGATAAGAAATAAGCACCAAAGATAGAATATTCCTTATTGTCGCCGGCTGCAATGTTTGATTTAGATACAAAGTAGTTTTTCATAAGAAACAAGAAACCCAGCTGATTTGTATACCTTTTCTGTAACATGTAAGCCTCGTCGATATAGCTTGATGCAAGAACGACTTATATTCTGAATGTGCACAAGAATATGGCATGTGGCCGGAATTTTTTAATTTCCGTAAAATCTTTGTTATCCACATTAACGCGAAAAGAAAGGAAAGAAAATGTTTATGCATGCATTTGGGTAATTTTCTATTCTTTAGTCAAGTGCCGACTAAAATCAATTCGTTATTTAGCGAAAAAGATCACACATAAAAAAGCATCATAAATAACATAACCCATGCAGAAAAGAAAATTACAAAATCTTATATTATCTTGCTATAGGATATAAAAAGAACGGCATGCATTTCACATTACTTTCCATTCTTGGATGCTAGATCACGTCATCAGTAGCCAGAGATTTCAGTATGAGAGATATAAACTATTGCAATCATCATAAAAGGGTACATTAAAATTTTCGTTATCAAATCTTCGTTATCGGTATGATCTGCTGAACTAAGCGATCACACCTAGCTAGCTAACTTAATGGATTTGGCGTTCGGGTATAGATGTGTGTAACCACAGATTTTTCTCGTGCTTGATAGCTTTTACCTCCCGTTGCCCTGTAAAAGCTATCAAACACGAGAAAAATCTGTATTCCTAACACTTTTCAATTTCAAACAATGGTATAAGCATGAATTTTCTTTTTACATGTTCTAACAACTTTGGATATCCCAGGTACAAAATGCACATAACACGGTTTGAATATTTATGTCGAAATGTAATAAAGTGAAGTAAAAAAAAGCAGTAAAGGAGTCGATGCAATGTAGCCAATGAACATAATTATTATTTTTCGCCCATAATTACCATCATATATAATACATGCTGATAATATATCAGTATATCATATTTACAGTATGTACTTACATATTAGCATACTAATACAATTGTAATCTTCCGAGTAAGAATGACAGAATACAAGAATAAACTTCTCAAATTGTCAAGACAGCCAGACAAAAAATATGGATAAATGCATCCTCAGTTCTGCGTAAATTAGATCAGTCAAAACGTGCAGGAAAATCGAGAAACATGTTGAAAACAGTTGACAATGAGAAAGTGATGAAATTATATACGAAAACAACTACGGAAAAGGTTGAACCCCCCCCCCCACCCCCGCAAATTCGGTTCTTACTGTTTGCATCTATACATCATCGTTTTTTATAATGTTCCAAGTTAGAAGTTCTTTATTTGTTCCAGTTGTATTGTGTAGTTTTCTCAATGAGTGTATTGGTATTAATGTATATTTGAAACAACAGAGACTGCTCATTTTGAAACTGTATGTATACTTTATTTAGGAAACATAGTTATGAATATTTATACAAGTGCTATTGCTGTTTGTAGTTATCAAACCTTCGATATCGTTTTTGTCAGTGTCGCAAATGGAATTTATTCGGTACACGTGCTTAGCACAAATGTTTCATGCATTCATGTGGTCAAAGAGATTACTGAAATGCAACAATTGGGTTCCAAATTGACCAAGCAGCATAATTTGTATTCCATTAAGCAACAAGTGCTTATAATTGCTTTTATGCTGATATTTCATTGAACGTGTTAACATTTAAGATTCTGGTACCATAAGGTACACTAAAATGTGTTTACCATGGTTTAATACATGAACCCAGATTAACGAAAAGCTTGCCTAACTTTTTGACAGCAATAATATGATTTATTTAGCGCTCACTTTATATGTTGATTTAACGAAATCTTCGTTGCCATCAATACTATGTTGTTCTTTAGACACATAGCTTCCATGAAAGTGGAACACATGTCAAATGTTGTTGTTATTTGTTTTATGACTCGTTATCAAATGTATATGTATACTTAATAAACAGGAGACACATTACAACCATCAAGGTGGTATTGAAAGGTTTCCGTATTTAAAAGTCTAGGTAAATTTAAGTGAACACATTTTCAAAATCATATTTAAAAGTTGGTGAAATGAATTTTCTGGAAGATATGCATACTTCAATGCGATATAATCTTCGTCCAATGAATTGTCATAAGGCATAAAACAATGATAAAATGTAACCCTCAGATCCAGAGCGACTGTTTCCATGTTACATACCCATGGCATGGACGATTTTTCAAGTATATTTTTTTCTATTTTAACGAGCCATATTCAAGCATTGTTAACTCAAATATGGTTCGAGTGTTGCATTCCAGATTTTGCGATAACACTAAATAAAATTATGCAGGATGTTATTAACATATGTTTGGCCAAATCAAGCAAAGTTCATTTTTTGAATTTTTTATTTGTCAAATGGATCGACTTCTTAAAAATCAATGAAAACGTTTGTAAGCGTATGTTTGGACTCGTACCAAACAATGGTGACGTTCAAGACCCCAATTTCGCAAACGAATGACAGCTGAGAACATACTCGTACTTTAGTGTCAAACATTTTGAAGAACACATGATACGGTAATTGACCGTAATTGTATAGTTTGGATAAAATGGATATTTATAAGAGCGCGTTTGCTTTTACACGCCAGCTCATTTACTATTGAATTTAATGACATCTGCTGGATAAAAAGTAAATCAACGTAGCTTTCCTCTATAATTCCACCTCTCCGCTTTCGCTAATTAATTTATCGCCATTTTTAGATAAAAAACGTACAATGATTTTTGTCTTAGGTTCATTCACAACCACTGTATTTTGTAGCAAAACAATTTCAAGTGTGTAAATTTGTCTTTGTATGCCTTCTACAGTGTCAGACAATAGAGCCATATCGTCTGCAAACAAGAGAAAGAAAACCTTAATTTCATTTGGAAGGGTTTGTAGCCTAAAATCTTTTCCACATTTTTTTAGTGCGTCAGCTAATTCATCGATAAAAAAGCAAACAGGATGGGACTGGCAAAATACCCTTGTTTAAGGCCAATGGTTCAGTTTATATATTTAGTTTGTGCATCATTGCAAACTATACTTGATTTCACACATGAATACATACTTCGTAGTGCCACATAAAAATTACCTTTGACACCTTATTTGTTTCCATAAAGATTACTATCGATTGTGTCAAAGGCTTTCCGGATGTCGACGAAACAAACATAGGATTTACCACCTTTACCTGGTAGGTTTTTGTCTATGAAGGCTCTCATAACAAACACATTATCTGCTGTAGAATATCCAGCTCGGAAACCAATAAGTGCTTCAGAGACTTTAGTAAACATGCGCGAAAAAAAAGTTCAATATATTTGCAAGTACTGATGTATATATACATTAGCCAGAATGTTTTGTAGTAAAATCCATAAGGTGTTAAATCGCTGACAAACTTATTTCTTGCGATGACGTTTAAGTGCAATTGATGACCTCTAATAGATATACCATCGTAATGGATGCTTTACTGTTAGGTAATTGTATAAATTATATGGTTCAGGTGAGTGGCAATATACAAAACTTATTAACCAATAAGAATCGTTGCACGTATGTCTACAACAACATTATCAATCAGTTTTCTAAATTTTAGCGCCACAATATATAAGCGACCAACTCACTTGATTTTAAGCGCAATTGAACAAGAATACGTGCGGATTACCTTCGGTGTTGGATTTATATGAAAATAATATAAAATGAATTCCAAGTGTGTGATCGTTCTCTTATTATGTAGTCTTATGGCTCTCCAGATGACCAGTGTAGAAGGTATTAAACGCTGCTTTAATTTCTGTGTTACTTTCCTGATTTGAAAAAAAATATTTAATTCATCTCAAACTTTATTTTAATTCAGTTACAGTCAGATAGAAAGTTTAACAGAACAATAAAAGCTGTGCAGAACTTTATGAACTAGCTGGACCACTTGCAAATGATTTTAACTGCTGAACACATGACGACACATCTTTTCGAGTTCTTTTTTTAAAAATCTTCTGTAATGTTCTGTACATCGATATTTTCGTGTTTTTTTTTTATTTTTGAACTATTCGCAAGGTTTGAAACGTTTAATTATCTTTAACACGAAGTTGAAAATAACGGACGTTAAATAAGGTTGATGAATAGTTTTACATTCATTTCTAACTTCGCTTTTTTCTTGCACTTAACTTCTATAAACACTCATTTCGCTGTGAATTCTGCTTTTGTAAACTGAAATATATAGAGCGCGTGACGCCACTTCATGTCATGTGCATAATATGACTGCGGGAAAACACAGCTGTTCTATAAATAGTATTTTTTTCAATGATAGCGGTTTTGGAAACATTTTTTCTTGCTATAAAGTACGCACGGGAGGAAACACATCGGATTCCTCTGTTATAGAACAACAGAAACTATTACGACCGATAAATTTATATGATTATGGGACTTTAAGGGAGATTTTCGGCATTATTATGTCTACAGATTGCATTTGGATAAAAATGTCTCCAAGCGCGGCCGAAAAAAATGGTGGTGTGCAGTTACGCGACCGACTCGTTCAAAATTCACGTGACCAAAATTTGTTTAAAGATTTTGACAAAATAACTGTTTTTGCTCTTAATTCAAGCGTTTCCATTACAAGAATAAAATATGAACAATAAATATTCCTATGTTCATACCTACTGTTTAAAGCTGTGAACATAACACTAATTTTTAAAGGTGATGTTGCTCTCCAAGCCACATTTTAATTTATTCATATATTTTCATTCCTATTATACATATAAGATGTACTTGTATTATTGATTTTAATACAACATTATCAATTATCTATCGCAGGTACGTGTTATAGTTATTATTGCCGCAGGAGATGTGTTTACAGGGCCCCTTATTATGAAGAATACGGTTTCAGATACCTCTGGAGAAGAGCTTGCGGCAGATGGGGTGTAAGATGGGGCTACAAGGCTTGTTGTAGAACATGGGGAAGTTATTAGGGCTCTAATCAGGGAGTTAATATAAAACAGAGGTACTATTCTACACATACATGTATATAAAATTCATTGAATATATGCTATATTACCATGTTTGATCCTAATGTAGTACGTATTTTAATTGTGACATGCCACGATAATTTTTATTCCAAAACGATTCAATTTGTTTCATTGCATTCGTTGGTTGGGTTTTGATTTTCAATTTCTTGTTTCACGACAAGCGTCTTTCCAGTATGAAGTGTATCGAACATGCTATAGAAGTATGCTATTTTGAGCTTTTGTCGTTTATAAATACACGTTTCTCATCAATGGACCGTAAATATTCGCCCCGGAAAAGTCGAATGTCAATGTCTGGAGGTGGAATTCAAAGTGAACCGACTATTTCCGAAATCCGGAGCTTTGCGAAAAAAGAATTATTCGTATTTTATTCTTTATTTTCAGATTTTGTCGAATAGGTGAGGGGATCACGTGATTTCGTTTAACCTTTGAACTTTATCCATGGAAAATAACAACTTGGGACCCGGGTCGACGATGTTAGCTGCAATAGACATTATGTATTTATTACCATGCGTCTTATTTGAATGTATTAATATCATTAAAATAATAAAATCTGTTTTAATCTGTTTTCTGTATTGAGTGTTTACGTCTTTATCGTCTCATTGTTACATATTATATACATGTATTCTATAATAATTCATCAATTTTCTTACGTTCTTTGTTTTTCTTTCAAATTGATAAAATAAGCTTGCTGCTTGGAAAAAAATACATCGAAAAACACCTGGTGTACGTGGTTTTTAGGCACCAGCGCTATGTTTGTAACCTATAAATTTCAGTGTCGTATGGTATATATGGTTGATTCCAAGAACATTCTCATATAATGCACCTGTCAATATTTTTCCAGTCCGGGGTGGGGGGGGTGGGGGGGGTGGGGGGGCGTCGGGCTGACCCAAGGGAGTTTGACATTTTAAAAAGTTTGATGTTCAAATTCTCACCCTAGAGACAACCGTATAAATCCCCATCCTAGAGCCTACTTGGTCTATCAAATGTGACAATGATGTAAAACGCGACTAAAGTCTGTTTCCCGGGACCCGGAGTCATTAAATTTATCAAATTCCCGCCTGTCGGAAATGGTCTTCTGTCTAAAGTCCCATGTATGCCTGCCGCCCCTCTGGGCGGGCAAAATATTGACAGGTGCATAAAGTAATGAGGTTAATTTTCAATATCTTTTAGCATGATTTGATATAATTTATTAACCAGTATGTCCATCCTTACAAAGAGGTTAACATTTTGTGAAAATTATATACGTACCAAAAACTGTCTAGAGTCCCGAACAGGTTTTCGTCAGGGACATAATACGACTGATAATGCTTTCATTTTGTATGCAATAATTATGAAAGTATCTTTGCATGAAGATAATGGCCCTTTCCCATAACTAGGTTACTTCCCTTAGTAAATCGACGGTGATGTCACCTGATAAGGAATAATTCCACTCCCGGGGACTTAAACTGGTTCCCGTTCCATGATACAGTGCACCACACAAGTTTACCAGGGGACTACGCTTATATCGATGACTGAGAAATTCTCAGTGCGTTAAAGAAATGCGTTTTACTTACTTGCAAAACTGATAAGCTAAAAAGTTATATACGGGTCGTTGGCCAGCATGTTCAAAATAATTAACGTGAATTAATTAGACCGTGGAATGGTTATCTAAGCTCGATATTAGGAATGTATATGATGAAGAAAACTCAAAATATCCAAGTATGTTAGCGGCGAGATGATGGCACAGTCTCACTGGTACTTTAACTCCAAACATATATACAACTATTTTGCTGTCAAGTTGTATACAAAACGTCAAGTCCAGTCATATATGAAAAGGGCCATATTCAGCATCTGTCTTAATATGATTTGTGGTTTTATTAAATACTTAGACTAATATCCAGTACATATACATCGATAATTATATTATTTTCCGGTTCATCGCTTAAATTACAAGAAAAAATAAATAAAATCACATGTGATGTGTGTTTTTGAAGCTTTCAATGTGCTACTGTTTTCACTCGAGCGTGCGAGAGAACGACAACGTGAAACTCTGATCATGTACTGCTATTTTTGCTATGTTTCATTATTTGATTTGTATGAAGATGTGAAAAAAAGAAATTAATTGTGCAGGAACGGGCCCTTACTTATTGAATATCATTGACACATTAATGAGGGATGTGTTGATTATCCAATTTGGCATTGTGTTAAAAGAATACTTATTTTTGGCATCTCGTTTAGACTCATCATTCATAAAAAATGAATAAAAAAGCTTATAAGCCAAAATAGCTATAAAAGTTATAATATCTATCATAATTTTACCTCCATCTTTTAGAATATACATCTATCAATTCCATAGCTATCAATAAACCCACGTTCGTATAATATTGTGAAACTGCTTGTATTATCTAGGACCGTTATACTTGGCATCATTATATATATACACATGCAATTAATCATTACAACAGCCTGGCTACCCTTATACATAGTTCCCACATCTACAATACTTACCTCCCTTGGCGGCCATCTTGAAAGTCTAATTTGACTAGCATTGATAGAGGATATTTATATTTTTGATCTGATAATTCTAAATATAGAATTTTCATATGTGACAACTATATTTTCTTAAACCTGATATGCTTATGGGTTTTCCAACTTCATGATTAAGTTATATTTTGTAAATTGAGTTGTTAATAACCACTTTTTTATTTTTTTCTATTAATCACATAAGAAATTTGACTTTCAAAATGGCCGCCAATTCAAAACAGGGGAGGTAAATATTGTAGTTGTGGGAACTATGTATTATGGAAAAAAATCTTTATGGTTCCAAAAACGACTATGTCTTCAAAATACAAAATATTTATTCATTTACTGTCCGATAATGCTACCATCTCGAACCGCTCTTTCATAGAACCAAATATTTCCCTTTCGAAATTACTATATGTCCCCTTTTATGCAATATGGCCAGTTTCTGCAGAATAGACACGTAATAATGTGTTGTTTTATGGTCCCATAAACCAATCAACAATAAAAGTATCCACTGAAACACTGATAGTTAAATTGTTAACTTTGACCTCTCACCGGGGGGCATTAATTAGCGCTACACGTGGCAAACATACCATAAAGATCGTCTGCGATAAGATTAGTTGATGTTATTGTGGTATGACATTGCATATACTGACCCATAATTATCAATAAAATTAATATACAATATATTTTATGTCATAAATCGACGATTTACAACTCTAATCAAAATTGAATTCGTTATTAAGAATTGTGACCAAAAACCCTTATTTATTTAATTGTTCATTACTGAAGAAATATTAATTTGAAACTACGTGGAATACTTACGTTATAAATTTTAACAATTAGTAGAAATTATGCAGTCAACAATTTTCATCTTTATTTAGTACTTTGGATATACTGACTGTCATGGGTTTGGTATTCACAGAAACCCAAATTAGTAAAATCAAGATACAATAAAATATAAATTTTAACATACTTGGACATATACATCACTATGCTAAATCTAAACATCATTGAATATTAATTTACTGAAAAAAGAAAATATTGAGCAATAGTTATTAGATATTTTAAAGTGTTTGAAAGCAGTAAATTTATTGTTGAAAGATGGTGTGTCTAACTAACACATTTGGTATAAGATATGTACATGTGCAGCTTCTTTACCTTTATGTAACTCCTACATATAGATATTAATGGGTCTCACTAAAAAGCGACACGAACTACGGTCGCACGTATAAGGTAAAACTATGATTTTTGTAAAAATACCAACGAAAAATTATTTTTCTTGTCGTTAAATACTTCAAAAACGTATACTTAACCATATCAATGCTTAAATTAAGCTTAATTACAGTTTAAATAAGCATTATGACCTCGTGACGCTTCGTGTCGCTTCGTGTCGCTAAAATACTTCGTGTCGCTTTTTAGTGAGACCGATATTAATATATCATTTAATTGTTAAACTTAATCATGCACTATTTTTTTTATTTGTGTTTGCTTATATTCGTGTAGATCTGCAGTCAATTTTAGATTATTATGACATAATCTAATGTCGGGGTATATTCACGTCAATGATTAACTTGCTACTTTTTACACAATGATAATTATGTTGAATGTTACGAATTAAAAAAAAATCATTTAATTACTGCATTTTGAAAGTCTACATAATTATAATCTGTCACATTATGTTTTATTTGCCAAGATATCGCTAGTTGTCTGTGTATATACCAATTTTCAGTTTCGTTTTAAATAAATAATAACAACTTTCATCTGGTTTTGTGTGTTAAATCACATGCATGCAAAACATTAATTAGTGGTTTGTAACATAATTAATATATATATTAATAATGTGTGAAAAAAATTAATTATTGACTCAATCAGGGTCACTCAAATAGAAGGGTCTGGACTCCGTAAATTAAAGCGTTGTGTAGCGATCACGTGGTCGCGCGCAAGATGGCCGTCATTGTGAAACGGTGAAGAATGCATTGAAATAGATACCCAAATATTCACAAATTACTAATCATTTTATTGGTGTAGAGCTCCACGAAAAGTTAGATCGTAAGTGTCCCCTTCTAATTTGACCAATTTCTTAGGATAAAATCCATTTATTTATGTTGAAATCCGACGGTACATAAATGGACGAAAACTCGTTTTAAGCCCAGATCTAGATTGTTGTCGCAAAGCGTGTATTTTTCGTAAGTAAATATGACCCTTTTAAGTTATAGAGTGATGTAGTCGGGATTATTTTCATGTCTTTTAAGGGTTGTTGAAGTAAATCATGCAGTTACTTTTTCATATTGATTCCGATGCTAAGAAATAATGATATATGAATTTGACCCTTTTTGACGAAGTCGCCATTTTGAGTTTTACTATTTTGAGTTTTACTATTTTTAGTAAGTGATTCCGTCTTTAATAATCATCTATCGCTGAAATACTTGCAACACATTTTAGAAAGATCAATACTCCGTTAATTCATGATTTTATTTTAAATTTTCGATTTCTTGTTTTTGACTAAATGGAAATAGAAAATGTGTGTGTTCTCTATACACACGTGAAAAAAGCTCTCCGATATGTATCGACAGCACAACTTGATGTTTATACAGAGATAAGCGCCTGAAGAGCACGAGTCCAGACCATTCAATTGAAAGACCCTGACTCAATACTATCAGGTTGGCGAAACAGTATTGACTTTTCCTATATGTGTTCTGCTTGGCGAATTATGAAATAGTCCTCGGAAGTAGGTAGTATTTTTAGCGCATGCGCACTGCCGACAAGAACGACACTCTTCCAGGGGAGACTACCTAGTTATGAGAAATGGCCATACAAACGGTTTATATGACCTTAAAGATTTTAAGAAGGCATTTGATTCTGTAAATAGACCAATACTGTATAGTTTTTCATGTAAAAATTGTGCGGTAACAGCTTGTGTACATACTTGTCATGGACATACAAAATAGTTTCACCTGGCCTACTGGTTTACGACAAGGTAGCAAAATGAACCCAATATTATTTTTTTATTCGTGAACTTGAGGCTGCATTAAAAAAATAATAATGTCAGAGTTTAACCCGGATATTATTTTTTTTTATTATTAATGTTTGATGACGATGTCGGGCTAATAGTTAACACGATTAGTGTTTTACAAAATGAACTTGATATCCTTTGTTTGATATCCTAAAGTTTGTTATGCTTATAAATAAATGTAGGAAAAAACTGTTAAGAAAAGTCAGAGGTGTTCGTTTTAAAAAAGCGGTAAAATATCTGCAAGAGAAAAATAGTTCTTTAAAGGTGAACACATTTTATTGGCACGTTATCTTTATATAAAACTACTGAAGCTATCGCTGTAAAGTTTTTCTTTATGTTTTTTTTCATTTTTAGCCAAATTAGGCTGTATTCCTTATAGAACAATTTTCAAAATTTTGACTCAAAGATTGAATCAATCATGCTTTATGGTTCGGAGTTATGGGGTTTGAATAAACTGTAGGCAATCGAAGTTGTATAAACAAACGCTTGTAAAAGGTTTATGGATGAAAATATCAAAAGTTCCAACAATGCTATACTCGACGAACTGTGCTTTTAACTTTGTATATGATAGCATCAAAAAGATGTATTAAATATTGGTAACGAATTGTATTTTTTCCGGTCGATAGGTATGCTAAATCAAAGTATGTTAAATGGTTTTATAAACTATTTCAGAAGACTTAAATATTCACGAAATCAACACTTTATTTTTTAATAAGATCTTTTACTCGCACACCGCCATTGCAATTATAAATGTTACGTGATTTCTGATTGGTTAATACTGTTTACAGAGACACGCGAATATTTGCGTCTCCTGAAATATTATACTTGTTAGTTAATTGACCGTTTAAATTGCCAAAAAACGCTGAAATATTGCCCATGCTTTCAAGATCATCAGCATCCTGCAATACATCTCAAACTTTTATCAGAACTGCAAAGTCTGCAATGTATACTGTAAAGTGTAGCTATAGAAGCTTCGTTTCCAAAAGTGCTTTATGTGTTTGGCCTGCTAAAGTTTTATTTGTTTCTACAAAGGAACCATAAGATTTCAACACCATTCCAGGGTAGATAAATGTGTTAATAATGGGTGCTGCTGTTAAACATACACCTTTACTAAATACAATAATACAAGTTTTATTTTTGTTAACAGTAAGTTTAACAGTAAATTCCATGGAAACCTCACAAACAAAGACTAAGGTGTGTGATGTCTTTTCTGGATTCTTTGTAGGCTGGCCACAGCTTTTTTAGATGTGATATCAATTATCAGTGTTTAGGCCGGATTTTTTTTCGAGGAGAAGAGAATACGCCGTCTAGAACATTTCTTCAAAGCCACAGTCTAATTCGACAATGCTTCGTTAGTATATTCTCCGAAAGCTTACACTATCCATACTGTCTGCATCCGAATGTGAGGTATAACTGAAACTAACCTTCAACCGACATTCTTTAAACCATGGGATTAGTTTAAAAGGTATTGTCATGTTTAGACACG
Source organism: Lutraria lutraria (assembly GCA_964023205.1). Taxonomy (NCBI): domain Eukaryota; kingdom Metazoa; phylum Mollusca; class Bivalvia; order Venerida; family Mactridae; genus Lutraria; species Lutraria lutraria. The sequence goes on from OZ026847.1 coordinate 26,091,378, forward strand.
TGACTAATATCGCTTCGACCCCTTCTAACCATCGAGCGAAATAGACAGGAGAGCTTCTAACATTAGAAGTTGACGTTTCGAAGAGTTTGGAACAGCTCTGCCTCTTCAAGGAGATTTTCCGTTTGACCAATCTAATCGGCCTTTAAAAACCTGAAAAAAATATTATTACCTGCAAGATTTAAAGCGTTGTCCATGTTCTTAAGTGATAAAAAATGACTTGGTAGTCTGCAGTCAGTCTGACAGGTACACTATCATTTTATTGTTTTTAATATGCTCTATGCTACTAATTTATGCTAGTTGTCTTTGATGACATTATGCTTATTGTAGTCTGTTTAAAGGCTCTACAGAGCTTATACTATACTGTTTGTATAATGGTGACTCAAAACAAACTTTGTTATTTATTTTATTTATTGTTCGCTTTTATCCTGGTCTATCATTACGGCCACCGCTGGTGCACTTTTTCCCCATTCACGTACTTAAAAAGAACACAAGAAGTCCATGATGATTATTTGAGTTAAAGCCCCATTGGCTTTTTGGATGTAAAAATTAAAGTAGGTCTTATTTTACCTAGAAAGATGTCTCATCAGTGACACTAAATTTTACTTGCTGTAAAAACATTCCGAAATTTTCTTTTTTAATCACGAAGTACATATAGAAATATAGTTTTTTTTTCAATGATATTGCAAAAAATAAGACGAAATATCTGACAACATTTTTAGCCAAGTGCCAAGTGAGTTTTGAGGATCGAGCTATGTCCGTCGTCAACAATTTCTTTAAACAACATCTCCTCCTACACCACTGGGTCAATTTCAACAAAACTTCACAGGTGTGTTCCTTGCTTGAAGCTCTACCAAAGTTGTTCAAAGAATTCCATTCCATGAAAAAAAAAGAATTTAAAAAAAATATTCTCCTCAAAAACCAGAGGACCTAGAGCTTCAATATTTTGTATGTAGCATCGTCTAGTGGACCTCTACCAAGCTTGTTCAAATTATGGCCTCGGGGTCAAAATTGGCACCACCCCAGGGTTTACTCTATTTTATACAAAAATCTTCTTCTCTGAAACCACTAGGCCTAGACCTTAGATATTTGGTATGTAGCACTCTCTAGTGAACCTCTACCAAGGTTGTTCAGATTATTGCCCTAGGGTCAAAATTGGCCCCGTCCCAGGGGTCACTTGATTTATAGAGACTTATATAGGAAAATTTAAAAAGTCTTCTTCTCTGAAACCAGAGGATCTAGAGCTTTGATATTTAGTGTGCTCAACCGAGTTTGTTCAAGTTATTGCCCTAGGGTCAAAATTGGCCCCGCCCCGGTGCTCACTTGATTTATATAGACTTATATAGGAAATTTTTAGAAAAATCTTCTTGTCTAAACTACCAGGCCTAGAGCTTCAATATTTTGTATGTGGCATTGTCCAGTGGACCTCTACCAAGCTTGTTCAAATTATGGCCTCGGGGTCAAAATTGGCCCCGCCCCAGGGTTTACTCTATTTTATACAGGAAAATTACAAAAATCTTCTTCTCTGAAACCACTAGGCCTAGACCTTAGATATTTGGTATGTAGCACTGTCTAGTGAACCTCGACCAAGGTTGTTCAAATTATTGCCCTAGGGTCAAAATTGGCCCCGTCCCAGGGGTCACTTGATTTATAGGAAAATTTAAAAAGTCTTCTTCTCTGAAACCAGAGGATCTAGAGCTTTGATATTTAGTGTGCTCAACCGAGTTTGTTCAAGTTATTGCCCTAGGGTCAAAATTGGCCCCGCCCCGGTGCTCACTTGATTTATATAGACTTATTTAGGAAAATTAAAAAAAAAATCTTCTTGTCTATTTAAAACTACCAGGCCTAGAGCTTCAATATTTTGTATGTGGCATTGTCCAGTGGACCTCTACCTAGTTTGTTCATATTATTGCCCTAGGGTCAAAATTGGCTCCGCCCCGGGGCTCACTTGATTTATATAGACTTATATAGGAAAATTAAAAAAAATCTTCTTGTCCAAAACTACAAGGCCTAGACCTTCAATATTTTGTATGTAGCATTGTCTAGTGGACCTCTACAAAGCTTGTTCAAATTATTGCCCTGGAGTCAAAATTGGCTCCCACCCTAGGGTTTACTCTATTTTATATAGGAAAATTACAAAAATCTTCTTCTCTGAAACCACTAGGCCTAGAGCTTAGACATTTGGACAATGTAGCATTGTCTAGCAGACCTGTATTAAGTTAGTTCTAATTATGGTTGGGGGGTCAAAATCGGTACTGCCCCGGGGTCACTAGATTTATAAAGGCCCATATAGGAAAATTAAAAAAAAATCCTGATCAAAACCACGAGGCCTAGGGCTTAGATATTTCGGATGTAGCATTTTCTTGTTGAACTCTACCAAGTTTGTTCAAATCATGCCCCCATGGTCAATATTGGCCCAGCCCCTGGCTAACTCTGACATTTGATTCAACATGTCTAATTTTACGAACATCTATACTATCCAGATATAGTTCATAAACATAATTTTTTAAAGAGTTTGTAATGCATGAGTTTGGAGTTATTGTTTGCCATTTTTAAAAGTGCTGGTCTTTGAGACACATCGTTAGTATTTGTAGAAACATTTTCAGGTTGTACGCTCTGGTTTTGCCAGATATACACAAAACCATTTACTTGAAGATATTCTTGCAGTTATGTCATCCAATTTATATGCCCTATCGAATAATCATAAACGAGCATTTTGTACCACATCCTTTGGTAACGATCATCTGACGTATTCAATAGTTCAAATTAGTATTTGACACAACGTTTGACAGTTTCTGTAGTTTAAGGATATCGGTTACAGTCGCATTGTTTACACTCGTTCCAAACAATGGTAATGTTCAAGACACCAAACTTTACAACCGTACAACAGCTGAGCACATAGTTTAGTGTAAAACATTTTGACCAACACATGATACGGCAATTGACCACAACAGTTACTAAGTAATTTTGATAAAATGGATTTAAGTCCGAGTTTTCTTTTACACGCAAATTCGTTTACCATTGAATTAAATGACAGCTGCTTGGTAAAAAGTAAACCAACATAATTTTCCTCTGTATGTTCACCTCTCCGCTTTCGCTTATTTATCGCCCTTTTTAAATACAACGAGTTTTGTCTTTGATTTATTCACAACCATTTTTATTTCCGCAAAGTTAAGTGTATTAATTTGTCTTTGTAGACCTACTACAGTGTCAGACAATAGAGCTACATCGTCTGCAAACATAAGAAAGAAAATCTCAATTTCATTTGGAAGAGTTTGCAGCCCATAATTTCCACAGTGTTTTAGTCTGTCAGCTAATTCATCGATAAAAAAACAGGTTGGGACTGGCTACACACCCTTGTTTAAAACCCATGGTACAGTTTATATTTAGTTGAGCATCATTGCAAACTACGAGTATACTTGATTTCACACATGGATACATACTTCGTAGTGCCACATACAAATTACGTTTGACACCTTTAGCGCTTATGTGTTCCCATAAAAGATTCCTATCGATTGTGTCAAGGGCTTTCCGGATGTCGACGAAACAAACATAAATTTACCACCTTTACATGGTAGATATTTGTCTATGAAGACTCTCATAACGAACACATTGTCTGCTGTAGAATATCCAGCTCGAAAACCACTCTGAGACTTTAAAAAACATGCGCGAAAAAAATATCAATCTATTTACAAGGACTGGTGTATATGTACTTTAGCCAGAAAGTTTTGTAGTACAATTCATAAGGTGTTAAATCGCTGACAAACTGATTTTTAACGATGAAGTTTAAATGCAATGGATGACCTCCAATACAATCGTAATGGATGTTTTACTATTAGGTAATTGTATAAATTATATGGTCCAGATGACTGATAATGAATAAGACTTTTTAACCAATTAGAATCATTGTACCTATGACTATCGACATCAATCAAATTTCTCAATTTTAGCAATATATAAGAGGCCAATTCACTTGATTTTTGGCACAATTGTGAACAAAAATTCGTTCGGATATTAACCTTTCTGTGTTGGATTTATATGAAAATAATATAAAAATGAATTCTAAGTGTGTGATCGTTCTCTTATTATGTAGTCTTATGGCTCTCCAGATGACCAGTGTAGAAGGTATTAAACGCTGCTTTAATTTCACTGTTACTTTCATCATTTGAAAAAATACTTAATTCATCTCAAACTTTATTTATTATTCAGTTACAGTCAGATACAAACTATAACAGAACAATAAAAGCTGTGCAGAACTTTATGAACTAGCTGGACCACTTGCAAATGATTTTAACTGCTGAACACATGACAACACATCTTTACGAGTGTATTTTTTCTAAATCTATAAACCGAATTGTTCTGTATATCAATATTTTTTAAACTATTCGCAAGGTTTGAAACATTTAGTTATCTGTAACATAAAGTCGAAAATAAGGAAGTTAAATGAGAACAGGTTGATGAATAGTTTTATATTCATTTCTGACTTCGCTGGTTTGACCTTACTATAATGTGACATGTAGAACTCAACGTTATAGTTGTTTATTATTTGATATGAACACTCGGGCGAACGTCAGCGATGTAAATCAAAGTACTGAAAGTACTGTCGGAAGGTGATTTTTTATACGAATCAATAAACAGTGTACCCATATTGTTCGTGTTTGCCTGTGGTTACAATAAAATTATTTGAATTCGTTTTAAATCCAACACGCTTCTTTGGTAAAACCATGCGGTTTCGTTTTTTTTCTATTTACAAATAAATTACGTACTTTTTTAAAAACAGCATGATAATATGTACTATTTTTAAAAGACATACCACGTATATCATTTGTTCACACTATTTAGTTCAGACCTATTTTCTGTGCGGCTTTCCTGTGCGACAAAGTAAAGCTGCTATTAGGTCGTCGGACAATTCTTTTAAACGATGCCACAGGAAAGTGATTCAAGAACCACCTTTCAAATATATTTTCATGTAGTACACTTGATTCAATGTGTAAACTTTTAAGAGAGATTAATTGGTATAATTATGTCTACAGAATGCATTTAAACAATCTGTCGATAGGTAACGTGGATATAAATGACTCAAAGCGCGGCCGTAAAAAATGTCGTTTGCAGTTACGCGACTGACTCGTTTAAAAGTCACGTGACTAAAATTTATTTAAATAGTTTGACAAAAGAGTTGTTTTGCTCTTAATTCCGGCGTTTCCAGTACAACAATAAAATATGAACAATAAATATACCTATGTTAATACAAATGTACCTACTGTTTAAAGCTGTGAACATAACACCAATTTTTAAAGGTGACGTTGCTCACCTAGCCACATTTTAATTTATTCATATATTTTCGTTCCTATTATACATATAAGATGCACTTGTGTTATTGATTTTAATACAACATTATCAATTATCTTTTTCAGGCGTCTGTTACAGTTATTATTGCCGCAGAAGATGTGTTTACAGGGCCCCTTATTATGAAGAATACGGTTTCAGATACCTTTGGAGTAGAGCTTGTGGCAGACGGGCTGTAAGATGGGGCATCAAGGCTTGTTGTAGAACATGGGGAACTTATTAGGAACATAAAACAAAGGTACTATTCTATACATACATGTATATCAAAATTATTGATTCTATGCCGTGTCATAATGTTTGATTTTAATTGTGATATGGACAAAGTTATCTTTTATTCAAAAGGAATCAAAAGTTTCTCATTTTATTCGTTTGATTTTCAATTTCTTGGTTTACAACAAAAGTCTTTTCAATATGAAGTGTATCTAACATTTTATAATATTATGATATTTTGAGCTTTTGTCGTGTATCAATGCACATTTCTCATTAATGGACCGTGAATATCCGTCCCGTCGCGATATATCTGGATGTGGAATTTAAAGTGAACCGACTATTTCGGGTATTTCCGGAGCTTTCCGTAAAAAATCATCCGTATCATATTCTTTATTTTCAGATTTTGTCGAATAGGTGAGGGGATCACATGATTTTGTTTAACCTTTCAACTTTATCCATGGAAAATAAGAACTAGGGACCGGGTCGACGATGTTAGTTGCAATAGACTTTATGTATTTATTACCATGCGTCTTATTTGAATGTTACACGTATTGATATCATTAAAATAATAAAAAATCTATTTAAATCTGTTTTCTGCATCGTGTTTATACGTCTTTCTCGTCTCAATGATATTCTATAGTAATATATTGCTGTGGAAGGCTATTTCAAACGGTATTTTATTTCTCTGCCATGCTGTTTGGTCACGTGAAAAATACCTGTTGAACCATCGGACTGAATATATAATTGAGCAGTCTTATAGGGATGGCGTCACAGTCACACTAACTGAGTTTCAAAACACTGAGATTACAATCAGGAGCGAAGTTTAAATGTTAGATAAAACCATCATAAAACCATTTAAAGCCCTGTGTTTACATCATTTAGAATTAAAATTTGAATGTCAAGTATGTATAGTCTGTACAGATGTACATCATTTAGCTAATTAAGCACAATTACCAAGGAAAAGCTACATGTGTCAATACGTAATCTCACTAATCTCAGACATATTATAGTGTTCCAGCGCTACTTTACTGAATGAAACTATTTTCAATATGTAGTGAACTTCGTTACCTCAACAGATAACATGCTTTATGATATACATGCTTCCAAAAACATTACGTGAGCTTGCAATCGGTTGGCTTGGTGCCGGTATGTCCACTGAAGATGTTACGACAGTTGTAACATAATTACAACGTGTGTAGCGGTCAGGACTAGCATACCTTCATAATCATATCGTAGACGGAATCAACCGACTGTTGTTTGGTTGAACGAGGTCGTTTTAGTGGTGGGATACTGTCATAGTCAGGTCTGTACTTTTCTCTGTCATTTCTCGTATCATCGGTCACCATTTGCTATAGCTGACATTTATTAAGATACCTATAATTACTGTGATGACATTGTCACACCATAAAACAAAGCAAACAAAATATTATAGATAGTTTTAAGGTATTCCAAGCCTAATGTCCAAAATTATCTCAATATCTTAAAATGGAGCGAACAGATTTTGGAAACATATAACAAATTTATAGATTCCTATGATAGAAAATAATTTACCACGAGATTTAAAAAGCAATGACTTTTCATTGAGTTATTTTCCCTTTAAAATTGTATTTAAGTCAATGGAAGACATTTTTCAAAGATTAAAGAAAAAAGAACATTCATCTTAATGTAAACCCATGGAACTGCACATTTTCAATCTAATTTGAAAAAAATATAGGTCACCATGCAATATCTACAGATATGAATAGTTACCTATTTTTCATCAAGGGCAACAACTCTTGCATTTTTTTATAAATTGTGTCAGAATAACTTAAAGTTTCTAAGGTAACTATCAAAGAATAAATGATAATAGGGTTATTTTATTTTTGTAATATTACCATTATTGTGTAGAATTAAGCAGATATGCCTGAAAAAAGTTTGGAATATCTCAGCATGACAATGCCACAAGTCGTACGTACTACTGAAGACACAATACATCCTCTATACTTATTATTCAAACCACATCATTATCACATGCAGCACGAGCTTATCTTTAGAGGAAAGAATATACACATTTATTACAAGTACTTCGAAAACAGCCATGACAGGTGTCGTAATCCTGAGCGAAAATATCATGTGTCATTGTTAATCACCACATATTGAGAAATACATTTCCGTAGTATAAACATCGAAATTAATTGCCATGCAAACAATAAATCGTGACAGTCGCTTTTGATTTAATGTAGATAATGACTAAATAAGCTACAAACGTGCATGAAATTATTTTAATACTACTTAATCATGTACCACAGTATCCCTGGTTCATTAATAATAATTTTATATATTTTTATTGGTATTCATTAAAATTGATTGTCATAATGCGAGACGATATATCATACCAAAATTTGTCAGTTTTTAGGGAATTTATATAAATGTATATACATTGCCGTAAGACAGTTTAAATTAATGTCCATTTCCATTATAGCATTAATACATGTTCATTTGTATTTGGTTGTTTATTTCGAGTTTGAAAGATGAAAATTTATACACTTTGTGTAGAAGTATTACTTCAGCGAAATGAATATATCTATTTACTTCGATTAGAAATTATATTATGAATATTCTCCAAGATATAAATCTGTCTTCAAGTGAAAATAGATGAAGGTCTTTATTATGTTACTGTATCCAAAGATCGCTGACTTTAAATCATTGTAACCTCTCACTGATAGAGGGTCGTAGGTTCGAGCCGAGCTACCGAACATGTCTCTTTGTGTGAAAGTAGGCAGCTGCTTACGGAGGATAAGAATATAATACTGGTTCTTCCCAGGAACGATGGTTAGGTGAAATGTCTGCCTTATATGACTCTGAATGTTGAAAATAGGCGTAAAACTCAAAGGCAAGAAACAAACAACATTTTTAATCGCCGCGACACACTTTGGTATTGAAGTTATCATGTATGAACATGAAAAGTACTCCTTTAATGGAAGGAAAATGTATTATGTGAATTATTTTGTGGCGGCCACAATTTTACAAAATCATTCACAATGAATAATAACAGTAGTACCTCGGTTCTCTCAGAAAACCGGACTTTGGCCTCGTTAAATTATCAAACAGAAAACTAAGAGTTAATTTTGTTGATATTTCTAATAAATATGAAATAGGCCTAACGTTACAATACGTCAAAATTAAAGCTAAATTACAGTAAAATACGATTATAGATATATACAATGTACAATCTGACTATACGTAAATACGTGACTTGGAAACAGAATAAATGTATTTTAGAAACCGAATCACGTATGATCAATAAAAGTAAAACTTGAAAAAAAAACGTGAAACGGCCTAAACACATACCAAGGGCTAATCAATCTTCATGTAACGGAAATACTCGAGTTTGTACGGACTTTTACATTAAATGGTGAAAAAGGTCGAATACATTCATGAATGTATCTTGTACGAGTGACGTAAAGTACCAAGGACGCCCTATAAGTAGCTGTAATGCAAAGTACATATAAGTACCGGCGGTGCTAATAGTCGTTCGGAATTGAATTTCCTTTAACCAATAATACAATAAAACACACTACAGACATAATAAAGCAAGATCGTACGAATAATTAATGTTTTGTTAATTTCGCAATAAACAATCAAATGTTAATACATCATCTACACGTTTTGTCGATTGTTCATTTCATTAAATGTCCCTTTGTATCTAAAAACATAAAATACATTTCTGACTGTTATAAACTGAATACTATGGACAGTTTCTCCAATGTTGATTGTCTGGGTAATTTCTCCGGGCGTCAACATCTTTTTAAGAACGACACGAACTTGATATTTGGGCTCAACAACTCAAATACCAATTGGAACACCTCGGCGTTTGTCTACAGAAAAGTGCCTCGGACATAAATAGGCAGTCTGCCTTTGTTGTTGTTGTTCATGGGTTACTTTCCATTAAAGGAATCCATCGATGGAAACAACCTGTTTCTCTTTTAGTGATGTTTCTGACGCCCGTTTTATCATTCGCAAATGATAAACACCTTTGAATGTGTGTAATTCTGAGAATGATTCTTGAAAACGAGTACCTAGTGCTGAAAAAATGATGACTGGAAATCACATAACCAAAGTATATGAACAGGTCGTATTTCTCAATTACGGAAATGCCCGAGTAGTTACGATCACGCAAATACAGGACTTACAAGAACATTAACAATTTAAACTTGGGCAAAGAATGCGAAGCAATTTGAAGAAGAAAGAGCAGAAACTTTGATCTTAAAATCTAACAACGTATGAGCATTACTTTACAGAATACAAGACGAAGAACACTTTTTGAAACATTTAGTTAAACATAGGTCATGACACCTAATTTCAAAGACCAACAAAGTCAAATACATGTATCAGTGTCTGAAACAAGTGTTCTCTATGTCTCCAAACGGAACTTAGTTGCTTAGTAACAAGCCATTGTACAACTTTCTTACAGATACCAAACCAGTGAATTTTTGATGTACCATTTATAGCGGAGGGGTATTTGTTGTAATATCAAACTTTAATGGTACCATACCTTTGAACTAAAACCTTATGATAGTGACCAAGAAGCGTCATTATGGTCATAAAAATGTACCGTTAGGTGTGCTCGTTACAACTTTGAAATTCGTTTAATGTAATAAAATGCGTCCATGTAACACTGTACAAAGGAGGCTACTCGCTTAGATAAAAGCAGTCTGATGTTAGCTATGATTAATTTGTTAAATCTTAAATTGTTTACTTATAAACTACGTGTCTTACTTGATTCTATCGCTTTAACAACTTCACGTTTTATGTTTTAGCTAACTTTCGTGTCATATACAACCACACTTCATGTTTCATGCTTACACCAAACTGTCTAAAAAATAGATTGCAGTGTCACATGACAAAAATGTTAAGATATTTTTTCTAGCAATGTAAAAGCGACTTCTAATTTATGATCCATCTATATGATAATATATTTGAGCAATATGACTTTAACCTTGAACTCTCATCAGTTGAAAATATTTATATCAAGCTTATTTGAGCGGACAAAAAAATATTGTTTGTATTTCAACGAGCCATTTAACGCATCCGAGGAGGAAAATAAGTCCTAAATGATAATCAATATTCAGATAATACTCGTGTGTGTTGTTAATGCTGGATATTTCTATTGATGACCACAGAATAGATACTTCAAAATGGAAACATTTTCACGGCGGATATCGATAAAGGAATTAGTAATCAGGTCCGTATAATAAATTCATGCACGCAGCGAGTGATGGCATAGTGAAGTTGTACAAAGTTCAACTCACAAAAACCTTGCCTTTAGAATTTTATTCTCATACAGTCAACTGTTTATAAAAACAAGGGACAGGTTTCTGCCTAAATCAAATTTTCTCAAGAAGAATGATGTCAGTCCAAACCAAAAATAAGGCAGCATTTCCTATTGATACGGCACATGTCTCTACCAAATGCTAGTAAACCTATATCTTCAGAAATATGATACAGTGTTGACTGAATTCATTTGGACCTGCCTCCGTGTTCGAGTGGTTAAGATCACTGACTTGAAATCACCATAACTTCTCACTGATAGAGGGACATGGGTTCGAGTCTCGCTATCGACCATGTCTCTTAATGTGAGAAAGTAGGCAGTTGCTTACGGAGGATGAGAGTATAGTACTGGTTCTTCCCCGGAACGATGGTTAGGTGAACAGCCCGCCTCCTAAGACTCCTGCTGAAAAGAGGCGTGAAACTTAAACAAACAAGCAAACTATATATGACTAGCTAACTAAATTCATTTCGTGAATCTCTTCGCTAAATATGGTACACATCTGAACCAAATAAGGCAACTGTCCCATAAATAAGCAGACCACTTAAGTAAACCATGTTCGACTGACGTGTCATTGTCGTGAAAGACTGAAGCTTATTTAGACCAGTAACCTTAGAGCTTTAACCAGTTCAATAGCTTACTAGTATCTTGACCTCCCATTACAATGGTGATCGTTTATATGTTTTTAACAGCCCATTAAATATGACATACATGGTCAATTCCGAGCTGCACCAGATAAAGAGGGGAAAGAAGATATAGGAATACCGGGCTGTTATATCCCTATTCTCCTGGTTCTATATCGTGAAAAGGTGTAAGTACCCAAACGCGCCTAATCTTTTTGCTGTGATTTTCTAAGCACAGTACTTGGCTCAGTAGTTGGGTTCGGGACTCTGAGATGTCAGAGGGCGGAGCCGAGGTTCCGCCGAACGCGCGACCTTTTGACTGGTACTCCAGTGCATTACCATTAGACTGATTCTGATCCACGAAAAATGTCGACATTAAGCATTGGCGGCAACTGTAATATTGAAACTGTCCTTAATGTTTATTGCAACACATGCGTACATACAACTGATTGTAAACATCTGTTTGAGTATCAGTTAGGTGTACGAAATGACTGTTTATTTCTGGTTACATGTCATTAAAAATAATGAAGGAAAGTAAGGAATTTTTATTACAATTGAACGCGTGTGGAAAAGTAAAAAAATGAGACAGTAGATATACCTTTCCATGAACCTAATAAAAAGTCTAGGAAAACAAACAACTTAGTACACTTTATTGAGATTCAATGTACAAATCGTGCTATAACGAGACAAGTAATGCAGAGACTGAATCGCTTGTCATACAGTTTCCTGTTGCTCTGTATGATAATAAATAACACGTATTAAAATAAGGACCTTTCTGTTCAGGGATTGACAAGTTGACCTGCACCGAATGTAAGTTGATAATATGTCAACATTTCGTACATATGTTTATAATTCAGTTCGGGCAACTGTAGTTTTGTGACTAAGCGAATATTTTTGCGCGTGGTCCATCGAAAAATACACGTATACATCGCTGAGTTATTTTAACGTAAATTTCAAAGAATAAAAAAAGTTATTCGTGGCCAACTAGATTACAAATCGAAACTTACTGAAATCGCTCACTTTTTTTCGAAAAAAAAACACGATTGATTAATTGGTGTAATTTGCAGAATACATTCTTCTACAGGTGTGTTTGTTTTATATCACTATTGAACAATAATTTGTCTTAATCGGTAAAACGTTTAGAGAAAATACATCACGAAGACAAAGAGATATTCAGTTAGTATACTCATTTCTTGGTGATCAATAAGCATAAATATGTTTGAATTAAGGTATCATATCATTCAAGCCTATTTTCACATAGATACGTTTAAAATGTAGACGCTTTGATACATTACAATAACTGATTACAAGTAAATCTGGGAACAAAGGTCATCTATTAGAAAGACAAATTTTGGCCGTTAATGGAAGCCTGTATTCGGAAATCATTTTGTAGAAAATAATCAATGGTGGTTTTAAAGAATGGCTTTTATAACAGGGTGGCTTTTATTCGGAGATGGCTATTTTTCTAGCGTCTTTGAATCCACGTCAAGTCGATTCAAGTTTTTGTTGTTTTCTTGTCCGAATGCCACTCAGAGAATGTCAAAATATGGGATAATATGTAATTTATTATCTACATTCTATTGCTATTCTGTATAAAGCAACGAACTCATATCTCAGCTTCAAACAAGTACAACTTACTTCTGATATTCATATATGTGACTTTCTTGTAGTAGAGTTGCAACAAAAGTAGAAACTAGATGTGCTCTCTCACATCCTATAGGGATCCTTTCCAAAAACGGTCCCCGGGGTAGCTCTATTCGGTGAATGGCACTCTTTTAATTTGGGAGCTCTATACGAATAAAGCATGTGCTTCGTCGAATACTGTTCGCACACACTGATCAAAATGATGATAAAAAGATATCAACGAAAATCAGCGACTTGGCATAGAGTCATTTTGCCAAATGGTTCATGAATCAGCTACTCTTAACATAAACATGGAACGGACAACAGACAGACAGACATATGTTAACGTCCTCACAATGCTGATTTTGTGAGGTTATTCATCTTTGATCTTTTTTGTCAATGTAAACACACGATACACTTCTTATCTTCAGAATAAGAACTTTCAACCCCATAATGATTGAAAGAACTGAAACAACCTCAACATGTCATATAATTTGGGCATATACATAACAGACAGACAGAAAGACGGACGGACGGACGGACGGACAACCCCATTACTACATATACTCGTACATGTAGTTGTATGGTAAATGCATATCTTGGTGTCATATGTTTGTAAAAGCAATGCATTCATCATCGTTATAATAAAATTAATAACTTTTATCTTGAATTAGATAAATTGGTGATCTCTATCCGAGGAAAAGCAACAACTACTCCTAATACAGTTTCTTATTCAGTACGGGAGCTACAAGGATCCCTTTAGGTTTCTGTTCTATCACTCTGATTTAACATGTTCTTCAAGTTTAATTTCAAAGTGGTGTCATGATCAATAAAGTTTTCCTGTCCTGATTACATCGGTTAAACAAAAAGTTAATCGAGTGACTCCCTCTAATTAGTGACTGACGTGGATATACCCAAATATTTAAATAACAAATTTACTTCACAAACCACATACTTTCTGTTGTTTAACAGTCCATTGGACATCTGTGTTTATTTCAGAACCGCCCCATAGAGTGGTAGAGAAGATTTAGGAGAACCAGGAATTTATGTATCTACCCTTATGTCGAATAGTTTTTTTTATCGTGCCCGGTGTAAAGTACTGGGCTCGGTAGTTTGGATAAGGACACTGAAAAAGCGATCCTGAAATATTGATAAGCGGATCGGAGATTCGAACTCACTATCTTTCGGTTGGTAGACCGGCACGTTACCACTGGGCCACAGGTTCACCACTTTACATATGGTATCCATGAAAAGTTTCTCCAATAAATAACAATGTTCGCATGTGTAGATATATCTTTAATAGTCATGTTACAATACTAATATACAATACAATACGATTAACATAGATTTTATTGTCATTCTCACATGACAGAACACATAATACTAGTATATATTCTATTATGAAATCTGGTTTAAATAAATAGAGTAGATAATTTATGTATATTTATGTATAAGACGAAGTTTTAATATGATACAACATGCACATCTGTAATTAAATAATGATTAATAATTAATTAAACTATAATAAAACATTTGATTGCAGCTTTTTAAACACCAAGTTCACAACTACCGTGCAACCTCTCCAAATCAACACCCTTTGTGAGTAGCAAAATTATGTTGTTGTTGAAAGGTTGGTGTTCTAGAGGTTATATTAATATTTAAATCGTGCAATGGGGAACATAATTCTGTATTTGAAGGATGGTTGTTGCTCAAAAGAGGGTCGTTCCTGACAGGTTGTACTGTATTTTAATAAGTGTTCATGGAACAAACGAGATTTAAAGGGACTGAAGCTCAGATTGACATCGGAAAATTAAAATGATAAAATCTTATACATAATCTCTTTGTAAAAGTCTGTATGACTAACGCTAGAGATTTGATAGTCAAACTGATGACTTAAATTTGTGTTGTTTTAGATAAAAATAATTCCAATGAAATAAGGGAGTTTCCAAGTATCCAAATATCTTTTGTAAATTTAGAGGCTAGAAAACTTCAGGATAATATGAACTAAATAATTATCTACATAAATCGAATGTTTTACTGAAACAACAAAACACATTGAATAAAGTAATAGTTAAGACAAAAAATACGGGTTCCCGAGTAATATATAAGAATGGCATATGGATAGTCGGATAGAAAGTTGGGGAAAAACTTTCAATAAAAAAAGGATTTTATCATGACTCGAATACCGGATAAGTCGAATATGCGTAATTATGTTCAATGCTCAAGCTATATTGAGTATAGAGTTAGGATTTGAGGCGGCAGATATTTTGCTAAATGGAAAAAATTAACAAAAAAGTTTTAAAATCTTGACTCATCACGGGTCGGTCCACTATCAGTAAATTTCATCAGGTATTTGACTCATCGGATGTCGAGTTAATCAGTAAATTCCATTCTATAAATTGCTAGATAAGGATTTATTTTGTGGATCAGAATTAATAAATATATATTTACAATATGCAATAAATATCACAAAAAATCACTGGATACGCCAAGCAAGATCGCAACAAAAGCATCCAATTAAGTATATGTACCGTCATTAGTACCCGAGGAGTTTAGTAAATTGTTTTCTTAGAAAAGAATATCTAAGTGGACCATCTCTAATCCGGACCACTCTAAACCGTAAGACTTTAATTTAGACCTCTCAAATCCGGATTTTTTTATTCATTTTCTTATACCAAACTTTTTTGTATGTTTTTTCTAAAGACATAAAACTTTTCAAATCAAGACACCTTTCTTATCCGGGTACTTCCCCTGGTCAGGTCAAGTCCGGATTTTAGAGGCTTGATCGAGGTAGTGATCCCGATATATTATTAGAAATCGAGAAAGGTCTTTCATGTAATATAACAAATGATTCTAAAGAACTATAATGTATCAATGTATGGGCATATCATTTTGCTTAACGAAAGAGTACATGTATAAAAAATAGGTAGCGAAAAAGACAAATTGTCTGCTTAAATGAATGTATAAAGTGTCCATGTGCGCAAGCATTTCAATCTTGTCCTTATACATGGCTATATCAGTTAATAGTTGTTATAAATCAAGTACAAACTTTAATGACGATACTGATATAGCGAGCTACGTTTCAGAATGCATTTTCCTACAGGTATAATACACGAGGTCTGATACCTCTCGAAGGACAGACATCACTATTTTTTATATTACAATATCACATCACAAAGACACCACATCTGAATTAAGACCACGTCATTAAAAAGGCCGCTTACTCTAGAGCCGACTTTTAGAACATCTTTATATTCTTCCTTGATATAAGACAATCTCAGTATTAAGTCATTTGTTTATAACGGCCACCTACTTTGGATCAGTTTTCTTTAATTCAACTTGACACTGAGTCCACCTCAATATTCAGACCGTATTTGTCTAAAATATAATTTACATGTTGAAGTTTATTGTACGCACACTCATCAATCATCATCATTATATATACATGTAGTAAAATTCACTGGTTATAACAATTATGTTAGTTACTAACAAATCCCGGTTTACCTAAATGTAGGCACGTAAATCATTTGATGTTCCGTATAAGGACGTAAGTGTAACGATAACCAATGTATTATCATAAAAACACCTGTATGTCATTAACAATTACTAGCTATACAACAAATAAACTGAAATTCGATTGGTTGTTTAAAATGTTATTTTAAATCATTTCAATTGGTTGATTTAAAATTGAAAACTCAAAAAAGACCAATGAAATTGCTGTATTCGTAATCAGGTCTCTGTGATCAACTTTACAATTATTTTAAACAAATGATATTTCCAATGCCTTCGATATTTAGTACTAAAAAGGGATCGTTCAGTTCATGACTCATGATAAATGCTGAACGTTTGGCTTTGATATCTTTAAAGCACAACTCGCAAGTGTTCTTGTACTTTACGGATGATACGGACATACCCGTAGTTTACCGATGTAGTTATCTTGCGCGGTCATCTAAGTTCTAACATATTCACATCACTTCTAATATTCCACGCACAATGCACATAATCGTATAATTTGATTGTGTATAAAAATATAATATGGCATTTCAACGATTTCTAAAATATCACATATAATTATTCATACATGTCACAATCTTTGGGAGTAAGCGTCTTCCCCATCCACTCCCTCGGCCCCCGCTTGGCTTGATACATCGACTCCTGAACTGCTGGATTTATCACTTAATGTTTCCTTTTGTTTCTTATGCAGTTGTAAAGTCGATGTATTCCCTCGTTGTTGCGAATATTCCCGTAGATCGGCTGAAAAGTCAGACTGTTCTTTAGCTACTTCATCGTCATAGGAATAAAAGACATTGTTGCCGTACCAGTTCGGTTCAGACGCTTTTCTTTTCATTTGTTGATCGATTTCGATACTTTCAAGATCTGCTCTAGAAGGATGTGAACCAAGCTGTTAAATAAATCAACAGTAAAATTAATCAATTTGCTACCTGACGTTTTGACTGGACACCAGAAGTAAAACAAATATGAAAGGACAACTGGTCTCCGTTCCGTTTTAAGTCCAACATAGTATCTGTACAATATCGAAAGGAACCAGACAGAAAGGAATGGACCAAATGCTCCAAGGATGATAAACAAGGTTCAGAATGGTCAAGAATATGTCTCCTTGCTTTATTTGCTAAATAAGTTGGAAAGCATAAACTATGATTGTATGCTCTGGGTACCATTGCGAGCAGAATTACTTTATGTCTAAATTCGAAATACATGTACAATACGTAATACAAATTGATATCCCAGAAACGATACAATGGAAATACAGAAAAACCTGTCAATTTCAATACTTAGATCACCTCCCCATAACAACTGAGTAATTTCAGATCGATTTTCAATTTCTCAGCCTCATTTCAACGTAATAATGTAGCCAAGACAAATTAAAAACTTATCCTTCCGTCATATTGTGGTTTAATATAATTTTTTAGAGTATTTAAATTTTATTCTTGTGAAGATATAATGTTATTACAACGTTTTACAACACGGCCATTGTTTAGGTGGTTTATGATAAAGATCATCATTTCCGGACCAATGTATTACAATGGAATGTCACTTGTTACAAGTGGGCGTATTTCACCTCAGCTATCGGTCAGCGACATATATCAGCTTTGTCAGAATTATATTAACCATTATTTTTTATTAGCTTTCTTATGAGTTATGACTATTGAATCATCCATTACATGTGTTGATGTATTACTTACGGACACTGAGTAAACGAAAAACATCGCTAAAGTTTTTACTTTGAAAATTGGTTCCCCTTTTACCTTTGAAAAGCATACATGAAAATTGGCCTTTGAGAGAAATTCGGCAGAGAACCAGTTCACCATATTTACAAAAGGGACAACCGCTCAAGAGGCTATAAGTCGGCAAGAGGGATTTGAGAGAATGGTTCACTGCAAGTTTTAAGAAAGGGGTATCACTTTGTATAAGATTGGTACAGATGGAGAGAAAGAGGTAGCGTTGTTTGAATGGATAACAGCTGTGTAGGAGAGATTGCATATAAATGACCAGCATGCTGTCAGCTAGATGGAAGGAAACCACCGAGTATGACATCATTTGCATGGGAGACAACTGTGTAAGAGTTTGGTGTAAGCTGCTTCCCGTTCCATGTTGCTGTGTACCAATGGTACATACAGAGTAAACGGAAACAAGTATATGTTTGGTGCAGCACTGTGGTAAACTGGTTTCCGTTGGCTCTGTTGACAAAGTTGTTGGCACAGTACAGCATGGAACGGGAACCAGTTTAGCACTATGTTAAAGACCGGCGAAAAGTCGTAGGTAAATGTTTTGAAATAAATGGGAAAGTATTATCAACGATTAAAATACGGTAGACCCTACCTTAAACATTGGTTTGCCCTCCTTGTACCTACGCTTAGCTCTGGTAACAAGGGGAATAACAACGGCAAAGAAGATCACGCACAGCACGAGAACTCCGGCAAACACGGCTGGCACGGCAGGATATGAGCTGTTATCTTCTACCGGTCTGTCAATGTATATGATGAAAGGTAGAGGGTTTGACACGGCGACACCATTTTCATCAGCTAAATACACCTAAAATAGAATGAACAAAACATTAAACATGAGAACAAAGACCACAAATGGAAGTGAAGAAATGTGGCCTCCATGCCCAATGTTCGTGAGTTTCATATCTAGGGAAGGACACTCTCTGTGACGATTTGCTTGAAGAAAAACCTATGCCTAAAGTCAGTTATTTTACACTTTTGATTTTAGTATTGATGATGATGTTAGCAGTAAAATACGAAGGTTAAGTACGAATACTGAATACACATTCCTCGGCTTTAAACAATCTTACCCCAAAGTTACAATATAATACATTTAAGAAATTTGCTTAATCCGGAAAAAATCTGTTTTTATTTACTATAAAGGAATAGTAACTTAGGAATGTCCAAGAAACACTAGTTATGTCGAAAACTATATTCATTTTAAAAAAATGGAATAATATACAGTGAAACATCGATTATCCGAATTCGACAGGACCGAACTATTATTTCGGATAATCCATGGTTTCAGATAACACGATTCGGGTAATCGAGTTTATTTTGCATTGAAATGTATAGGGGGAAATCGGGACTGAAAATTCATTTCGGATAACAACACGTTTTCGGATAAAACGAGTTCGGATAATCGAGGTTTTACTGCACATGTTAACATTAAACTTATATTTAAACAAACTTACATAGAATTCTACAATATTAACACTGTCGTCCATTAACTTTTCAGTAGTGTTCACTTTGACGTAGTGGTCAACCGGGTCAACATAAAATGCGTTTGTATCCTTGACAACGATGAGCAGATTTGGAGAAGCGGTCTGGGAAGATTTTCTCAAATGTTCGGGCTGGAAGTCTTCCGGAGCTACAGCAAAAACTGATCGCTTAACGACATTTCGTTTCTTTCTATTCACTGCTGGATGAACAGAGTCCTTCGCCAAATGCGTTATGTGTATGCTATGACCATGTATACTTCTAAGAGAGCCAGACATTTGTCCGGATGACCCAGATACTGGGTCCGGTGCACTGTTTGTGATATGAACATTGTGGGTGCTTCCTGTCTGGTGACGAGGCCCGGGTCTAACGTTAGTCGTTACTACGGTGACATCTTCGTTTGTCCACATTGCATTTTGACGATCTTGGGTCGTAGGCTGTTTGGAACTTCCGGTTTGTGCGCTATTTTGACTTCCGGTCATACGGGCCGTGAACGTTTGTCCACTGTGACTTAACGTTATTGGATTTGCTGAAATAAACAAATGAGCACTGTTAAATCTCATTCTTCAACCATCTCAACATTAGGGTCACCTCTTTATAACAACCACTTATCATCAAATCGCTGTAATCACTAATTCTGTGCTAAGATATATCAAATTTCATATTTACGAAATATCTACAAAATAATAAGTTTTCACGTTCATTATTTTTATGAAAACAGAGTTGCCCCCCTTTAAAGGGAATAACATTCTTCATGGCAATATTTTACCGAAACTGGTTTCCGTTGACACTGACCTCTTGTATATACCTTTAATGCATTTCATCATGGAACGGGGATCAGTTTATGTTGTACGAAAATTGGTTCCTGTTTCATATTGTAATGCATCAAAAGTATTATCAGACAATATATATACAGTATACAGACACACAGACAACGGGAACCAGTTTATGTCATACGCAACAAACATTGACTGTGGCCGAGTGGTTAGGTGTCCACCTTCGGAGCGGGAGATCGATGGAGAGATCGAACCCTAGTGGAGACCCATCACAGCCAGGCGCCCGGCAAAAGAGAATGGATTCGGAAGTTACTGTGCGCACAAAGGATAGGTGTCTCATAAGACAACTTGATGCATGTTTTTCATTGCATATACGAAAACCACAAAATTTAGCTATTTCTTTAGAAGATATGTAAAGTGAAAAACCTCGGTATATCAACTATACACACGTGATATAATCATTCATTTCTAAATTATTTTGATTTAATGTTCATAAGACGCTTGAATAAAAACAGCAACATTTGACATATGACGAACGAATCTTTTGAGCGAGTACTTTAATTGACTGCGTGTACAGAATTTAAAATTAATAAAAAAAGAGCAACGAACATGACCCAGTGTTCATGTTGTATAGAAATATTCTCGTCTGCTCGTGACATGCATTCTAATGTTTCTTGTTTGTTCGTGCCGTTTACTAAGTCTGTTGTTTGTGTATACTGTGGTCTCCATTGTCCATGTTTGGGTTGTTTGGGGAAAAATGTAAGAGTTATTGTCCTTGTTGAAAAATAGAATGATATTAATTTCTGATGATATTTAATGGTGACCTGTATCTCTCTTAATCCAATAAGATTGATACTGTGTTTTTGCATCTCTGTACCGTGAGCTTTCATTAAAATGTATCATCGTTCTCATAAAACGTTCAAAACATGTTAATATCCATGGACTCCACTGCATTATTATATAAAGGGGCAATAACTCAAATTATCTCACGGTATGTCTTCTATTTTAATTATAGAAACCTATAGAGTGATAACGTTTTTTTTAAAAACTTGTCCTTCCTTTTTGAGATAATGTTTATAAAATCTTAACTCATATAACGATTATCTCAAAAAGGAAAGGACACATTTGTTTAGAAACTTTATCACTTAATAGGTTTCTATAATAAAAAAAATATCTTAAGTCAGATTTCACCAAACATTACCATTATTTCATGAATTACAAATTCTCGGCAAATCTATTTATACTTCTGCTTCACGGCAACTTTTAGTATATTGTCATATTGTTAAAAAATGAAGGTGCATACTATATAACAAGATGAAAATGAACTCAGATATAACAAATAATCGGATGATGAGAAGTTATCTGTCTTTCCCTGGCCGACCAATAATTTCCTATTTTTCAATGTGATGAGTGAAGTGAAATAAAGGTTTATCTTTGAAGTAATTATTCTGGATCCCGGGGATTGGCCATAACCGTGTTCAATCATATTTGTGATGTAGATTGTGTTTTTATCAATATGAAATGACAGTGTATTTGAGATTTGCAGACCGTATCAAATTGTGTAATTAATCTTATATCGGTCATATTTAAGACTTTGTATCAAATCAATCAACTTTTCACCACGTGAATAATTAGCTTTCTTAATTATAATTGTTTGTATATTTCCCATAAGTAAAGCTTTACTGTAGTGTTTTATTCTGAAACGTCCCTTGTGTAAGAGTAGGTTAGTACTGAGTGAAATACCGTCCCGGGAAACATGTTAGGTGAATCGGCCACAGTATATGATTGAAAAATTTTTGAAAAACGGCATTAAACCCAAATAAATCTAATATTATTCTGAACCGTTTTACTAATGAATGATTAAAAAAACTGATCCATAAACGGGCCAATGTGTTCATATATAGATTACTTTCCAGACGTCGGCGCCTACGAGTGAATACACAGTACGTAATGATCGTGTTTCTATACGTAATCTCGGGAGTACATTTGTTATATTTGCTCCAGGCGACTATTTGATGTCATTAATACATGTTTCTGGGCTGTCAATGTCGACATCTTGTCAGATGGACACACACGTGATCACGGGAACATAAATCATTTATATAACTCACTTTTATATCATAACATGATGATCGAATCGTACGCAATCCTTTTTCCGGTTTTAGCTTTAATTTTTAGAAACTGGACGGTAGGACTGTGCGTAATGGTTATTAAAGCCTAAAATGGCCGAAACACGTGTATCATCATAATTACCAACATTAGCAACATTAAACGTGCTAACCCCAATGCAATTAAGTATACTGAATCGAAAAAAATACGAATCTATTAAAATGGCCTGTATTATTATCATCAGTATATTTGAATATCCATAATCACGTGGAATTTAGTGGTGACAAATATTTCATGACCAATATGGGAGATAATCGCTGTAAACTGGTTCTCGTTCCATTTTGCGGTTCACCAAAGGGTTGTACACATAAGTCAACGGGAACCAGTTTAAACAGTAAATTTACAAAGAATTTGTGGGTGCGTTCCATCCGTTAACTTATATCACTCACACCTTAATTCTGTTCAATTCAACATGATTCAGAATGACCTAGGCAACGTGAATTTTATCGTGTATTCAATAGATACATTACAAATAATCGAACATTCATTACCCTTAGGGCACCGTGACTTATTCTAACGGGAAAGTAAAACGATTTATACATACATGAGAAAAAGTTATGTATTAAGTCATAACGATCCATCAAATACTTTTGGATTCAAAAACATGCGCGAGTTTCATAACATTGCTTCTATAAAACGTATATAACGATACATACTCCACCGATATATCATAATTAAGCGTAAAATGCATTTTTGTTTTCCCAGTTGCAAGACCTAAAAATGTTGGTTTCTGGTTATATGCTACACTTTGGTTTGAAAGATAGACATTATTTGGCTCTTGAAAGCGTGCGGATAGGTAAACAAGTAAGAATGAGGGTGTACCATTCTGGCCATACTGCTCGTTACTCAACAAACAGTATTCTATGAAATTTAAGATATTGTGAATTGTGTAATTCCCATGACCTGGAGGACGAATATATGTAAATGTCCTTTTTATGTCACGTTAAGAAAACAATATATTAAGCGTTATTTTTACATTCGTCCATCCGTATGTACAAGTTTATTGAACTACTAAACTGCCTGAATACTTCAATGATAATATTCAATAAGTTTTAAAAAAACATGCAACAAATAAATAATTAGTATTTAGTTCATCATCATTGATAGTTAAAACTATTCATAACTAAATTGTTTTAAAAATGTACAGTGCTGTCTTATATGTATGATTCAGATCATGTTTTACACCTAAATATTAATACGTGTGTGTATATATTATGAAGTTGATGTTTATATATATGTGTGTTTTTTCTGTATTATTACTACATGTAAAATAAAAGGATGTTCTGTTCTGTTATCAATCGCGAACGATAAACACTGTTTGAATGTCTGAAGTTCTGAAAATGATTCATGAAAACGAGTACCTTTTCGTGAAAAGTAGTGACCGGAAACCGCATAACCAAAATTTATAACCCTACACTTATGCACGAGGCATATTTCTCAGTTACGGAAATGTCGGAGTCTTTATAACGTTAACTAATCTTTGTACAACACATAGAGTATACAGGGACATCATAGATCTTGATCTACATGCAATAAGAATGATTTCAAACACTTGTTACTGCTAAGAATCAATGCTAAGTTTTTGACAACGTCCCTAATTCTGAATTTCTATTTTTCAGACAAATAGAAATATGTAACTGTTTAAAGATGGCCGCCGTGTCTTGATTTTGTGATTAAAGGGAGGAAACTCTATCTATATTATCATTTTAGTTACCTTGAGTTATCCTTTGGTTTGCGCTTGTATGGTCCGCTTGTGGGGTACTTTTAAACTGAAAATTATTTTATACCATATGTAAGAGAAAAAGTATAAAATTCAACAAATGAATGTTTTTTTAAAACAAAAACTCATTTTATTAATCACTTCAATTTGCCATTGAATTTTCACTCATAGATACATTCTTTCGAGAAAATTATTAAATCAAAATTCCCTAAAAATCAATGCTTTGACATATATATTTACCGTAGTGCATTAAAAAATTGGTCAAATTGCATAAAAGATCCATTATTCCAACACAAATCGATCGACCGAGCGAATGGTTGGTGCTTTTAACTCATATTTAATTCAATTTAATTGACACCGGTAATTTGAAGTTCGTCTCAAGCAATGTTATTTATTTCATTCTGTATAAAATACAGTTCGGTCAATAAAAGTTTTATTCGAAATAAAGGAAGATATTGGAATGTCCAGTTCTCCTCTTATCTCTCTCGCTTCATGGGGTGGCTTAGAGTAGCCGAAGAAGTCTAATGAGCCGTTAAACAGACAGACATACAGACAGACAAATGAATAAATAAACAGACACATATTTTAGTTTTACCTTTTGATTTCTGTTTGCTGTTATGATTACTTTTAAGTATTGTTCTCTGCCTTCAATAACTTCGCCTTCAATCTCAATTGTTTCCACAACGTCAGCAATGACTTTCGTACCTTTTTCAGCATCATGCGCGACGTGACCTGACAAGATGTCGTTTTCAGCTGACAGAACGTATGGATAAGGTATCGCCTTAAATCTTGCATCTGTAATTTGATACGAATAAGTGAGTTAGAAAAAGAATCAGATCAGTTCTTATTTGGTTAACGTTATGACAAAAAGGGGCTTTCGGGCATTTACGTGATGGAATTTTATCGCTATTTTATGGCAAAAAATTGGAGCGCTAAAAATTTAGTTTTTATATGAAAAAGACGTAAACATGAAAACATGGACCCCAGACAGAACACTTGACAATACGGTACGATATGGTGTATCACAGCATATCACAGCCCGACAGAGCACTGTACGCCACGGTACGGTGTATCACATCAAAGCCAAGCAGAGCACTCTACTTTATGGTACGATACAGTGTAACTTAGCACGTCATAACCAAGCAAAGCACTGAATGGTACGGTACGACACGGTGTATTACAGCACATCACAGCCCAGCAGAGCATTGTACGGCACTGTATAGAACGGTGTCGAACAGCACGACGCATAGCTCCGATGTACAGCACGCACTGCAGGAACGGTATGGTACAAAACGTACACTTCAGGGTAATCGCAACATTTAAAGATTGCAAATGAGAATGCTATGTGCAGTCTACACTTGATCAAGATTCGATTGTAAGGAAAGAAAATGAACTGTTGACAACAAATGTTTCAGCTGTGTTAATGGACAGAAAACATAATTATGTAGAAATGTATAATTAACGAAGCTAAGTATTTGGTCTTGGCTGTTTGAGCGAACCCCAGAGTATGTACATATTTGTTATCAATTAATGTCAAGGTTGTCCTCTAATAGGTAAATATAGTAAATACAACTTGCTAGATATGGCCATGGGTTTATCAGTAAGAAAACTACGAGGTAAGATGCAATTGAACTTAATAAGTTGAGATTATGAACTAATTTAGTAACATAATCGCAGCTAATGCAACAAAAGTCCAAGTTTAAGAAGTGAAGAAATGCACAATCTTCCTGCACAGTTGGCCTTTCACTTCAGATATTTGCATGATCTATCATAGCGATGCCTTTGCGATATTGCATGGCCTTAGTTTTATTCTGACACCTGTTACCTGGTGACTGTTAGCTGGGGTCCAATTACTAGTACATAACATGTACAGAAGAGCTTGGCTGATTGTTAAGGACTTCCTAACAGAAGAAAGTCCAAACCGATTGCACGACCACTGATATAGCAATTAGTAGCACAAGCACAGTGCATGCTTTATCCGTGGAATTTAGATCAGATCAGTTTATTCACAAAATCGGCAAAATGAATGCCTAAGATGAAATTAACAAACATATACAAGTATACAAAGAACAGTGCAAATATAACATGTAATAATTGCAGCACATGGCATATATATTTATCGCCTCAAATCTCAATTCAAATATCATGTATGGAAATCGACAGTAGCTTCCCGAATGAGAATGAAACTGTCTAGTCTCTGTGTGTAGCCCGCTGTGTTGAGGTGAACTTTCAGTCGTGCACACACAATTCTGCGAATACATGGCATGCATCACAATACATAGCACATGCGCATTGTAAGGAACTAAGATTACAAGAAATGAAGGGTTTGTTTGTTATTCGCGGAGAAAACGAAGCCTTTCCCCAACCCGGCCTTTCCCCAACCCGTTACTCTGGCTTGCCAATACGCTTAACTTCTAAAATTATCATCATAGTTTACTGCAAACATAATAGGAAGACAGAACTCAATACATTTCAAGTACTGCCCGTGGTCTGTACGGCGGGGCCATTTTCTCCTACATCAGGACTGATGCCTGTTGCGACTGGATTTTTATGCTATGTTGCATATTTGATTGTAATATTCTTCACTTGCAATCTTTTCCCTCGTGGAAATGAACTCATTGGTGTAGTTTTTTAAGCGTAAGCAGAAACCTATTTGTGTAATTTTGAAACACTAAATTTTGCGACAAGAAAATACCCTTGTTATGTAAAAGTATTATTTAAGTATTCTATAAACTTTTTGTGACCACAAATGGACATCTGAGATGCCCTTACATTTGCTGGGAAGTTTGCCTTGCTATAGCAAAAATTGATTACTTTTATCAAGCAATATTATAAAAATATGAATTAATATTTACCTGTCAAGGAAATTAATCCTAAAACTAGCAGACTAAGTGTAGCTACCCTGAATAACATGGTCGTTTGGTAGATTTAGATTCCTCACTGTTAATAACAAGCTTTGGTGAAAATTGTACGACAGTTAAATGTCCGCGTTATCACAGATTATTTACAGTTATTTCAAAATGCGGTGATATGTCGCCGTATCTCCACGACCGTGCAGGATTTTACTTCACAATCAACCTGATTTTTAACTCGTCCAGAGCGATTCAAGCCAAACAAGTTGCAAATCTTGCTTGGTTAAATAATTCTTGAAGAGGAATTCCACACACGAATATGTTTTGTCTACAGTGACTAATAATTTGATACTTTCACTGCGAATCCTTGAATTTCTTTCTTGAGTAGAAATGTATCTAAATTTCCGAACAATATGTTTCTTATCACCGGCTTAATATCTCCAGGTTTGCGTACTTTTGTTCAATTAAACTAATAGCACACAAGTGATTAATTAATAACTTCAAATCGATGTGTTAGGCTCTTCAAACGTCTAAAAGCGTTTCGGAACAAGAATGATTTTAAAAGCGCTGTTTTCAAACTGTCCTTTAAGTGTGTTTTGATTTATAATAAACTATACGTATTTCTTAAATCTCACTTATTTCTCAAATGTGAAATATGCTGAAACTTAAATCATACGTTGATGAATAATTCAATTTTTCAATTGTTTAAGCTTTTAAATAATGATAAATATTTGCTTAAACCTATAACACGAACGTCCACCTCACAAGTATAAATAACTGTATGGTGAAATGAACAAATTTCATATACCCAAATCGTTATCAAAATAGATTTAATTTTGGTCGAGGTATATAATCACTTATATAACAATTTTCTGTGTTTAACCCGAAGCTGGTGATCTTTTTTTGTTAATTTAATCACAAGAAGGATGTTCCTTTTTATTTAAAAGAAGAAAAATTATGTAATCACGACTAAATACAGAATAAATCCACCCAATTAGCATATGAATGTCGCTAGATCTTCTTTGGTATGTGAACTTCTCAATAAAAATAGAACTCATTCGGTTTTCACACCAATATACTAGTCATATTAATTTATGAAGCTGACAACATCCACCAAAATAGTTCTTAAATTTTGAATAAAAATCAAATCCGGTTCGCAATTTTATCACAATATTTTTTATATATTTTTTTATTATTTTTATTTTTTGTCCTTTTGAATAATGTGCTATTTTCAATTGAAACAATAATTCCGGATTTCAAACGGTTAAGTCTTATTTTTATTTAATGTATTTCATTATGATTCAGAATTCATTCATCCTATCCAAATTGGTGAGTAACTTTTTGTGTCGAGTCAGCGTGTTTCCGGTTTGAACATTAGAAATCTCTTGAACTCCCTTCAACATGTATAAATTTGTAAGTCATGAATGATATTTCAATATATTACTTATTAAATCCAAATTTGCATTTTTTCTATAGTTCAATAATTATCACTGATGTTAATTAAATTACACAATTTGACATACATGTATAATATCATACACGTTAATGTTTCATTCATAAATCGCTTTAAACTTTTGATTATTCCATTGACCTCACACGTGCTGAGAAATTCTGTAACTTATTCAGGACTGAACTTTATTCATTATCTAACTTTAATCAAATTATTGAATTTCATTTTAATTAATGTAGTAAACCCGTCAAGTCTATTTCCGGTACGATCTAGTGATCCCGTCATTAAGTGTATTCAAACTCCCTAAGGCTAAATTAAGGGGATAGACAAATCGATGTACATAACTGTTAGTCACTGAATAGAAAATTAAATTTCCTCATTAAATGTGTATTTAACCATGTATACATATACTAATATAAGTGAATGGACAAGGTCTGAAAGTAACACTATTGCTGACTCAGGCCTACGCTCCCATTCCCCTGTTCACCCGTTACTAGTTTCCGCTTATATAAAAACTATCATCACCCGTACCGTACCTTGTTCCGGTCTAATATTCAACCTTGTCATGTCCTATCCTATAAAATAAGAAATTGGAAATATGAAGCATATATTGTAATTCGAAATTCAATCAAACAGTCTCCACACTAAGCTGCTTGTACAGGTCTCATCTCCATGTTCAGTCCACGTGGTTTTAGTGCCATGTAACTTAAACAATGAGTAACCTATAATAGCTATATAAGGAAATTGTGACAAGATCTTCACCTCCCCATCATTATTTCTCTCACATTTTGTGCCATCCTAGCTTACCATACCAAATCGAAAATTGGATGATGCTTTTTGATAAAATTAAAATATTATACTGTGGTAAACTAAAGACTTAGTGTTATTTTGTACCTTTCTTCCAAACCCCAACAGCAAGACCATGCATCTTCCGTATCAAAATATCTCTTTTGCACCAATATCTCTTTTGTATCAAGATATCTCTTTTGCATCAAAACATCTTTTTTGCATCAATATCGCCTTGGTATCAAAAAATATCTTCGGTATAAAAGATATCTCTTTGGTTTAGAAATATCTCTTTGGTGTCAAAAAATTAATGGCCTCAATCTGGAGATGGTCTCATTAAGTTAAAATAAGGATAAAAATATTGAAAATAACGTGTCCGGTAAGAAATGGTCGTTACATTGAGGTTATCTTAATAATGAAGTGATCGCTAAGTAAGGTTTCACTGTAGATACAAACACACATCATTTTGTTGATCTATAGCACTTGTTGGCCTTTATTACCAGGTCAATTCTATTCATAATGATGATTAATATACATGTATATAGTGTTTATTGTTTATCTTCATCATTATTAAAATTATCATCAAGATTATTGTTATCATAATTATCATTATTATCCCATCATAAAGTAAATACATGTAAATAAATTTATTGCATATATTGATAATTTAAACCGCAAAAATGTTTATCTACGTAATGACATTGAAGTATATAAGTTTCTTTCGCTTTCACTCCCTTAATGAAAACAGTTCACGTACAATATACGCAATTCATACAGTCAAATATGAATAAACAACTACCTGCCCAAAAATCGGTCACCATGTGAAATGAACAATGGTCGCTGTTGAACCAATATTTACAATGTCCCCATTCTAGCTACATGACTCAGTGCTGTGTCTAGACAAATATCAGGAAAATGGGCGAGGTGTATATCGATGCTTTACTCCGGGCATGATAAAGAACCAAGACAACTATTCGAAATAAGAGTAGAGATACAAATGCCCGGTTCTTCGGTATTTTATCTCCCTTCTGTCTGGGGCGGCCCTGAGATGAACATAGCCAACAAAATGGACAGTTAAACAACAGATAAATGATAACCAATATAATCATATTGATATCAGTAAATTTAAACCAAATACAAATCTTGATAGAGGCCAATTTTACATAAATACCATATTTCTTCTTTACATTCTGTGGTCTTCATTCACATGTTTAATTATACGAGTACATATTTACTCATATATACGTGTTTATGTTATATATTGTATGTATTTTACAAGTTGATTGATTTATCGAACACCTAGGGGTAAAGATGTCAACATTTTATTCAAACTTTATATTGATGGTATATATGCTCTCATATTGACAAACTTAACCAAATTAATCAATATTTCAAACCAGTAACATAATAATGTTGTCCAATGACAATCATTTCTTTTGCGTAAAAACACAAATACTTCCGATCAATGACCGTGTATTCCACGTTACCTGGCTATAAAAGATATGACTAACATGTTGTTAATGTTGTCTTGTTTATCATTCGGTACAACCTCGACACAACAGCCACAAATGTGAAGAACAAAAATTGGCTGTTGTTGAGAGGGTAAATAATAGAAAAAAACGTCAATCTGGGTTGCTAACAGACTGGCTGTAACAGGGAGATGGCTGTTGTTCGGAGGTGACCGTTCTACACTATATATTTTACATACAGTACAACCTCTCCAGAGCCGGCCTCTCTTGAGCAACAACCTCCCTTTAACAACAGTATGAATTTTCCCTCTGCACAATATAACTATCTATTTAACCTCTCTAAAGCAATAACCTCCCAACAACAACATGATTGTGTTACTTCCTAAGGGTGTTGCTTTGGAAAGGTTGCACTGTATTTATGAAAAAGGACGTGTAAGAAATATGTTAACCTCATGCCGCTATCATAAAATTAAATACATGTACATGTTTAACTTAAGGATTTGTTTAAAAGTCAATTCGCTAATTTTATGTGTTTCGAAATATTGATCGGGTGATTTTGACTTCTAAATAAACATTATTAAGATATTGATAAGTTTAATGCTATTAAGAATGTACTAGAAACCAAACAAGGACACTGAGGTCGTATCCGGGACCATACACCCGGGTATAATTATGATGCGGGAAAATAAACAATTCGAAATCATCGATCAGTGAGCTAGAAAATCAACCAAACTGTTAAGATTGGCTAACATATAATAAGTCAAAACTAGGAAGGGTTAAACGTCGCAACAAAAGCTAAGATCGATCGTCGAGTTTTCCAGCTCTAATACTAGCAGTGGAGGAAAACACCAGGCTTAGTCCAGGTTGGATTCACCGAACCATCTTAGTTAAAGTAGGTGGACAGCCAGTCCTCTTAAATGTTTCTTACCATGTCTGAAGGGAACCATGACTGTGTATGTTCAATATTTACCTGTAATCAGTATTTACTTACATTTCATATACTTTACAGTCGAACCTTTCTGATCCGGAATCCTCTCTAAACCGAACACGTCAGCTAGTCCCGAGTTTTAGAAACTGAAATATAGTTCAACTTTCCATAGCTGTCACTCGCTCGTAGCGCATGAATTTTGATGCGAACCCAAGTACACGTACACATTTTTTCTACATCCGCCATGCTGATCTAGATGAAGTTCCCATTCCATGGTCCAGGGCAAATCTATGTAAGTTTAGTTTCCATGAGTACTTTCATGACTTTGATTTTATTATGTATTTAATGCTTAAAACCCGTTGTAATCCGGAACTTGGAGTTTTTAACAATACAGTTGATATCGCTTATGGTTGTTATAATGAGATGGTCTTAATGCTGAAATGGTCACCGAGTGAGGTTTCGCTGTAGGTAGAATAAAAGCTCTCCGGATTAAAATCCTTCAGTTCAGTTATTCACGTTTTACTTGAAATGATATAATATTACGATTACTTGATCAACAAAAACAGGATAGGAAGGTCGAAAAAATATCTGTTCGTTTTGCTCAACATGCCTGCCGTGCTTTGGGGCGTACGGGTGGTTCCTAAATATTTACGTTCTTTATACATTGCTTCCAAAAACATTCGTGTCGGCGCCGCAAAGAAGAATAAGGTCGGTCGAATAATTGTAGATAATACTAATTTTGTGGCCTAATGAGTGATAATTCGCCCAAATATGAATTAGAATGATAAATCAAGTCACGCCTGTGTTGAGTTTCTTGGCGGTTAAAACAAATATTATTTGATTGTATTCCGGGTGCATATCCTGGTGTGTGTTTATGAAGTCACGTACCATCCAGTAACGAGTATTTCCTACAAACAAACGCTCAATCTTTTTTTGTCTAGTAGATTGTAAAATGCAAATCATAAATTATTTTGAATATTTGAAAATGAGAAGGAACTTTAACTCTGAATAATTATTGAGCGAAATAATGTTAATTGATTGGAATTAGAAAATTCTCAACTTTGCTTTCCTTATCAATTGATCGTAAAGGTAGAACAAGCATGGTCTTAAACCATTGGTTGGGTGTTCGTGAGGGTCAACGTCTATTTTCCTTCAGGCCTATATAAATGCGTACAACCAGGACGCGTGCTACCCACATCAACATGGATAGCGTCGTGATTTGAGTGTTGGGAAGGAACTACATTTTATACTTAAACAGATCATGTGGTATGTGCAAAAACTGTTGCTCAATCTGTTCATGTTTTACCATTGGTCAGTCCGACAGTTGTAGTAGT
Source organism: Lutraria lutraria (assembly GCA_964023205.1). Classification (NCBI taxonomy): domain Eukaryota; kingdom Metazoa; phylum Mollusca; class Bivalvia; order Venerida; family Mactridae; genus Lutraria; species Lutraria lutraria. Next base: position 26,124,694 of record OZ026847.1, read on the forward strand.
ATATTTTATCATTGGACTTGATTTTTATCAAAATCAAGTCCTTTGTAATCGTTGACTTATATTTGTCGCTGGACTCCATAACAGCTTGGTTAAAAGAATGCCACATAAAGGAAATAGTACGCAACTAAATGGTATGTTTATATAGAAGTATCTGGAATCTTTCCCCAATTAAGTGTGTCAGATCTAAATACATTTCAAATCATTCTATTGTAACTACATGGAAAGAGTCATGTATCTAAATAAGTGCTTGTCGGTAGATACATGAGATTTTCAAATGCGTAGAATTAAAACCGCGTATTCACTGTCCAATAAAATATCTTGCCGTAAAAGTAGTTCTACTTTCGGTTTTCGTTCGATAGTTTAGAAAAATCTCCACGGACGTATTCATGCATTTGCAACAATCTACCATCGATGTGTGTGTTTTGTGCCTTTCTAACATTTCTTAATATTACAAAGCGAATTCTCATTTAATCGTATTCACCAACTAATGTTATTTTGATGACGGAATCGCTATTTATAGACTCACTCCCCGCAGTGGCTAGTAGCAAAGCGTAACCGATGTGGGGAGTTTGATTTATCGAAGGTTGAATGTTAAAACTGCGGCTTAAGAATAATAATTCGAGTCGCTAAATACGAACGTAAATTACTGAATACGTGCTTTTAAAATTTACTGTTTAAGAGTTCCTTTTACGCCAGAATATTTAGAATTACATAATCACGACTAGTTTCATGCAACATCGGGTTAACTATAGGTCATATAGGTCTTACTCTACTGTGTCAGGACCTTTTTAATTTGAGTGACCCTGAATGTGTTCAATGCGACGATGTTCTGTTGTGTTAAAACCAGAATAATCAATGTTTGTATTTACTGTCACTGAAGTGTTGTTTACTAGTTTTGTACAATAAAGAGTTTTTAATGCAATTAAATTGTCCTCAATTAATGTGCTAATCATTAAACTTTCCAATATCAGGCTTTTTTCATTTTAAATTTTTTACAAAGGGACTATAGTAAAGCCCTAGCTTATGTCATTTACCTATATGCATATGACCTGCATTACAATATGAATGAAAATTCGGTCCGTAATTTTAAATGTTAAAATATTTGTTTGGGCTCGAACGATGTGGGTACACATTTCTCTCTTTTGTCTCGTATGGTAAAAATCAAGTCCGACAGTACTTTCAGTACTTTGATTGTTATATGTTATCAATTGCAACTATAAGAAATCAGTGTTGGATGACGTCATGCAACCCAATTTTCATGTTTTTATAATCTTTGACGTGAATAAAGTGTTTTGAAAATGTACAATTAACCACAAACACTTCTTAATATGAATCCCTTGTAATTCTAATAAGTTTATCTTTGTATTCACAATTTCACGAAATAAAGTAGCATGATATTTATCACCGAATGTTTTCCCACACAAATTGGATGGTGATGCGTCTTAGGATAGAGGCTTACACGCGTTAGCTTCATGTCCCAGCCGCTATTTATAGAATAGGCGCCTATGCGGGTTGTTCAGATTTATTTATACGATGTATGTGATTGGTCAAATTAACCCAAAAGGTTATTGTACAGTAAGGGTAACTTTGATTCGTTAATTAATGTCATGACAACGAAGATACCATCCCGCAAATATTACCCAAATCTCATGTCCTGTATGTAAGCAAATACAAAACGTTATGATAATTATGGAAAAATTGTTTCGCTAGCTGTAACACGTGAATCACTAATGCACCAATGACTTTCTATTTTAAAACTTCCTGGATTTAATACCACCAACAGCTTCGTGTACTGAACTGTTTATTGGTTGGGCCAGCTTTGCATATAATTATATTTATTACATAACATCATTCATTCATTCGCCGACTTCCAAGAATGGATTAATATAATACCAAAGTAATTTGAACGGCAAAAAAAAGAACTAGACATTTCGTATTAAATTCACACAGGGTTATTCAGACAAGCTTAAATTTGTTAAAATTCGATTTGAAAATTTAATTAGAAAATACAAAAAATTAAATTGCTTTCATATGTTTTTATTAAATAAATAAAATTTCACGGAAACATCATTACAAAAAAAAAAATCTAAATCTATATTCTTCCTCCAGGATGTGAATCTAATACGCAATGTTCGTATTGAGTTTAATTTGAGAAAATTTTATTAAAATCACCTAACTTAATGGCCACTTTGTCTTTAAGGACTACTAGTACTTCGTTAGGCGTAAAAATGTTTCTTATTATTAATTGCTCAATAAAAATAGGGTAGGTAGGTAAGGAATTTTTTTATCTTATTTTCAAAAAAAATATTGAAAGCCTGTGGGAAGATAAAAAACGTGTAAAAGTGGATGTACCGTACCACAGGTCCAATAAAAAAAGTAGGGTCGCGGGAACAAAACAGGCTCGGTCGCGTAACTAGAAAAAGTATATGTACGCCTTATAAAGAACCCTCAATATCGGACCGATTTATTTATAGAAGGTTTTAAATTGTTAATGACACAACCATAACGCTAAAAGTAAAAACAATTGATGTTCTCTGCACATAAAACCCGGTTTAAGGTTTATATACAGTACAACACGTACAGTAATAAATAGTAAATTCTGATATAGCGTATTATCTGATACATGTACAATAAAAAGCGTGATGTTCTGTATTCATTATTAAAGATGAAGTGAAATAAAGATACAGCATACATTTATAATTGGTTTATATTATTCGGACCCCCTGAGTTCACTACCTTATCTGTTGTTTAACGGCCCATTCGACAGCTGTGGTCATTTCATAGCCGCTCCAGAGGGGGGGGGGGGGGAGATACAGGAGAACCAGGCATTTATATCCCTACGGTTATTTCGAATAGTTTTTTCTGATTCTTTATCTTGCCGATGCGAGTCTCACCAGTGCTACTCGGCTCGGCTCGGTAGTTTGGACGGGGACACTGAAAAAGCATCGCTTAAAATCGGAAGGCGGGCCGGAGATATGAACCCACGATCTTTTAAAAGATTGGTAGACCAGCGCGTTACCATTAGACCTGAGTTCACTAACGCTGTATGTGTTCTATTGTATTTGCTCAAATGTGTATCAAATAAAAGGTTTACAAGATCTACATTGTATTGTAACTCTGAAGTTAACCTTATAGGTCATCATCTACACCATTATCCCCGTTACTATAGAAATCTTAAGTAGTAACAAGAATGTTCAATACGACCTAGTTTTTGAAATTCTTTTCCAAATATTGTCCGGAGAGATTTATGTGACCGTTACGTACATGTATGTTATCACAATAATAATTGAGATACGGAGAAAGCGCCATGGTAACTACCCGACAAAAATATGTTCACTTTTCATCATACGTCCAATAATCAAATAACACATGTGGTAGTTTATAGGGATGATAAGTCCAAATATATGGTGTACTAGGTGGGACATCAAATTTTCTTTTCATAATCACTTTTTGACTTTCGAATTTTCAACATCGTTCAATGCATTGACATCGATTGGTACTGTCGCTAATCGCGATGTTTAGGAAAATTTTCAACCTGGCATATTTATATCCCTACTTTTGTCGAATACCTTTTCTCGTTTTTATTGTGCCCGGTGTAGAGCACCGTAACGCGCCTCGCCATTTTCCTGTGATTTTCTGGGCACAGTACTAGGTTCAATACAGTTATGTTGAAGAAATTTATAAAGCGACCCTGGGAAAATCGAAAGGCGGGTCGAGAATCGAGAATTGAACCCACGACCTTTCGTGCAACGCGTCACCACTCGACCATTGATCGTACCCTTCACATTTGTAAGTGAACGATAGAAGTGCACTTATCATTTGCAAAAAGGCCTTGCACATTGTACAGTCATTAATTACATGATCGAATCCGTTCCGAAATGTAACCGCGTTAAAAATGCCGTCCATGGAAAATATACCGTTTATTTGGTACAATGAAGAATTAAAGATAATGTACGATTTATATTTACGTACATTGTAGATTATTCAAGTACATTTCGACATACATGTGGGTATTTATCAGCTGGGATTAAGCTGTTATCAGACCTTAGCTGACTGGGTATCTAGCAACGAACACGTTAAAGATGTATGCAATATTTACTTATTATTGCTGCGTAAGGATAATCTAGAGGTTTGAGTGCATTTGTCATCATTGTGATTAATGCTTTAAAGATATACAGTGAAACCTCTCCAAAGCAATTTAACACCCTTTTGAAGTCGTAAAATTAT
>OZ026847.1:26729120-26992290 GCA_964023205.1 Lutraria lutraria
AGTGCAATCGAAAATTGTGATAATTTTTCACGGTGTATTGGTAATTCTGCAGTCTGACTTAAAAACAAATCAGAATTTGTTAACATTTCGCATCTTATAGGATAGCCAAGATCTTTCCACTTGTTTTATAGTGATTGTTTTTAATTTGTTTATATGGCCAGTTGAACTATTGTGGTGTTTTTTCTTCAAAAATGGATATTATGGAAGTATACAACACCCTTCATTATGGTAACCCATTGTTTATTTTTTCAAAAAGTAACATATTTTTTTAGTATTCGCAGTTCCTCGGAGTAATAAGTAAGTAAAATTACTGTTGTGTTGGTAACAGCCATAATTAGTATAGTAGTTCTTCCGTGGTGGCGAACTTGGGAGTGAAACTTTAATTCCACGGAACTTTAATGGAACATTGTGCATTGTTAGAGTGAGGGACAAATGTACGTGATGTAGAAATCATGTGGAATTAAGTCACGCGTTCAGGCGATGTATGTAATTACGCAAAAAGAAATATAACATATACAGCGAAGAATATCCCGTGTTTAAACACTCTGTAGATTTGATAGAAAAAACTTTGTGTGACCGAGTGGATGGTCATTTTCATACGTCATGCTTAAATCGTGAATGTACCGCATGTGGAGTCAGAGCAGATGTGTTCATGTCTAGACAATTAGATTCGTCAGAAAGTGACAAAAGAAGTAGATTGGGGGCGGTACACTGGCGGTTGTGCAGTTCAATACAAAAGCCGACACTGCTTTGGGTCTTTAACACGAGCAGCAACCATAAATTAATTGTAAAATAGTCAGAAATTTCTATGAAACCTCGCATGCAAAGGGACTTCAAGATGCAGCCGGTGGCTATCTAGAAAATAAGCGGACCTAGCTGTTTGAAGAAGAAAAACATTTATCCAGTCGGCGAAAGATTTTTTAAAATTTATTTCAAGCGAATTATCAAACCCAAAAGAAGCAGCAATATGCAAGTCCCGCATATTCCGTTATGTGCCTGAAATTCCTCGCAGAGAAGCTTGTTATTACAAACAGACAACTTCAATAAGAAAAATACATCAAGTAACCGCAACATCTTCAAACAATATAACCTGTAGACGGCTGTCATGTTACTTATGTGATTCATGTTTTCACGGCTACTACCAAAAACTGTGAATATTCAACTTACACCGGTGCGCCTACATTTACGACACTGGTTATTGACGACATAAACGAAGCTGAAACTGACATGTCCGACATGTATAACAAATCTGATACATTCTGACAGTCCGTGCAGAAAACGATGAATTCAATTTACTGAAAGCAAAATCAGAACCATTTACTTTTAATAAAAGGTTTGAAACTATATATATCTGATGTTCTAACAGGGCTAATTTTGGGAGGTTATCTCTTTGATCTTTTTTAATGTTAACTAACATTAAATTTCTTATCCTTAGAATACAACTTTTGACTAATGACTGAATGAACTGAAACAATCTTAAAATTTCATATCATTTGGGCATGACAGACAGACGGACGAACGGACAACCTCATTACTATATGGCTATTGCATCGTAAATGCATATCTTGTCGTCATGTGTTTGTGTATACAACGATTCTATTATTACTGTGACATTATTGAATTTTATCTTTTCATCAGATAATTGGGGTTCTCCATCCGAGGAAAAGCAACAAATAATCCAGTATATCTTCTTATTTAGTACGGAAGCTATATAGAGCTCAACGGGAAACTGTAAATGTAATCGAAGCCTTAGGGAATAAAGCTCCCCGGGGAGCTATATTCCAAAGGATCCCTATAGGGTATGACAGTGCATGAGTGTCTACTTGAAAATCAAGACGTCTAATATTTATCATAGTACATGATAAGTTTGACTTTTCGTTTCATAACCGTGAATATGAGGTGTTTCGTAAGAACTAATATTAAATTGACCTTTGCAAAATCTTATGAATACGGGAAGAAACCATGAGAACTAAAGTTGAATAATATATTCCGTCGTTAATTTTATTTCCCACTTAAAAAACGTCAAGTTTATGTAACGCTGACGCGCACGTACGAGTATGTTATACAACATAATAATGCTATGTTATATTAGTCTATGTATATATAAAGCTGAACAAATAACATTTCTTCCAAATAATGCTAAAAAATGAATAGAATTCGAAACTATTTGTTCTGAGCAGGAAAACTTACATTTTCTGTATCTGGAACTTGATTACGTGATACGAAAGGTGAGATGTTCTGAAAAGAGAGATTCTTATTCTTGTGAAATGTCTATAGTGAAAAGCGGAATTAGAAGACAAAATAGTGCATTTAGAAGAAAAAGCATCCATCCAGCAAGTTTTAGGGATAATGGATAGTTTGTTATAAGTAGATGAATTCGCGGGACTCTTAAATAGTTTAGTACTTGGTGAACTTTAAACGGGTTGGATTGTCACTTGGTCTCTTTAAATTTATTGTCCACTGCCTTAATTATGATAAAGAATGCCGGCCGAAGATATAATCTTGCTTACATCTAATATTTGCATTCAAATGAAAATCTCAGAAAAGCACTGTGCACAACGCTCTGTTCGGTGGTTGCAAACACCTTTGGTGTGGTTTTGTCATGGCGACACGGGTACGATCCACTTCCAGTCTTATCTCGTATCATATATCAGCGAATGCTTCTTACAATTGTCTAGTCCAATGTTACTAGTATATTGTTTTGTTTATTTAGTAACATTTAGTCAATGAACACCTTTTAAAATCATTTCATTGGACATGTACATTTCTGTTTCAGATTTGCATACAGCACAAGGCGGGGAAATTATTTCACGCAACTTGGTTCTGAAGTATTTAACGTAACCAACTGGTTTCACCTCTTTTATGTTTTTATGTGCATTCGACATTTTTCTGACATTATTCTACAAATAACGAAAGCAACTTAGGACGGATTTTCCAAAAAAATTGTCGACTTTCTGCAGCAAAATAGTGTTTTCTAGAGATTCATTTTAAAGTGTATTCTCAAACCTGGCAGAAAGGACTTTGGTAGGAGTTTTATTTGTTGGTTATTGTTTTTTTAAAAGTCTTGGTCGGCGTGAGACACAACACGAGACGAATCCTGGAACGAATACGTTTATCCCGGCTGCTTCATGCACCAATATCACAGGTATATATGTTTCAGTGTGTTTAACGTATACATGTATGATGTTTATACAGCGACCGGTTCACCTAACTAATTTTCCCGGACTCTATTCCCACCAGTACCAACTTACCCTCCGACGAGCAAACTCCACATATGGAGGAAAATCGTGAAGGATTTTACTTTTCGTGACCAGGATTCAGTGGTTGTTCGATGCCTGGATATCGCAGGGTTTACATTTGTAAGGTCAGCCAGTAGCCATTGCATCACGGCCGCGGCAGGTATAAATGTACCTGCATATTGAGAACAACTATTGGCAAATAATGTCTTAATACAGTGCTAGTATGCACTATTACAACCAAAGTATTTTCAACACATTGTTGGTGGTGTTAAGTATTATGTTTTCGCAAGCTGCATTGCAAAGTTGACAGCGTTGTACGGTCATTTTTTACTACAACAAAGGAAACTGATAATAAAATGTAACTATTTTAACTTTGTAACTCTTATAAGTTGTAATCATCTTGAAGTTCCAATATTTAGGTTATGAATCCAACATGGAACCAATGGCAAACGGCTAGATTTTCTGCTTTCGCTCGACAATCCAGAGTAGAGATTAACACGCAGAAAGATTTGGAAGAAATGATTGCAAAACTTGAAGAAAACAATGCAGGTATGAACCTTTGCCACTTTAAACTAATTAAAAACAGATGTCTGTGGCATACTAAAGTGATATATAATTCGATTTTTACTTGCAACAGTGGATATTGACAAGGTTTGAAATGTCATATCATACGCATTATGCCTCAAGAAGTCAATGTTAGGAAAACTACGAAACTTACAATTTAGAATATTTTGCAGCAAAGGAAGAGTGTGAACAAAAGGAAAGGGCTGCAGCAGATAACCGGAAACGACGTTTTCTTGAGCTGGCTCTACCATCCGGACTTCTTGCCTTCCTAAGTCTCGTCTATAGTATACTGTTGTTGGCAGATGCTGGTGGTGAAATCATTGGTGCAACAAAGGTATGTCTAAACACATAGTCTACTTACATTAACGCACTGAACGATAAATTTATCAACCAGAAAAGCACATTTCAAGCTTAGAGTCGCATCTCTCACTTACAGACCCTGATGTTATAAGACTACTGTTCGGTCTCTGAGCTCAAATCTCACATCTTGTATTTTGATGTTTCTAAGTTAATTATCATCAGAAAATGTGCATGTCATTGATACAATAGTCTGACAGAAAACATATCTGAACATATCTCTATCTTTTCATTCTTAATACTTAGAAAATGTAATAGAGAGCTGAGGTTGGATACCGAACTCGAAACACTGGTACAAAATGTTTATGAAATCTGCATGTCTTTGTTCTACTTCATTGCATATAATTTATTTGAATCAACTAGCGGGTCTCACAATATGAAAACCTGAATATGTCGATCTCAAGCATCAAAATACAGAACAGAAGTAGGCGATAACCAATAAGTGAGTTAACACATTTTGTTACCTTTATTTTTACATTTACTTGGTTACGTTACTACCTTTCTTTGTTTCTTTAAGATGAAGAACTATTTGTCTAAATTGGATGACATGGAATTGACTGCACATTATTTGATCAAAGAACATCGGGAGAAGTTATGGACCAATATGAATTCATTGGAAACAAATGTGGAGCAGTATTCTGAAGCTTGTTCAAAGACAGACATGGCGTTAGATAAACTCTTCACCGAGAAATCAATGTTAGTATGGAAGGTACTTCATAATATCAGGGATTGGAGAGACCATAATCCGCAAAATATCATTCAGATATCTGAATTCTATCTCCGTTTTGAAAAGTCTATAAAAGCGCTGGTGGACAGAGAAAATCTAAAGACAGATGTAAAAGACTGGAAAACGTACTATGAATACCAATCGCAGATGGAAATTAAGTTTGCTTTAGGAATCCTCATAAATACTCTAGAGTTCGTGAACGAGACATCAGACGCTGTTAATCTAAACATGAATAACAATTATGATGCTTTGGTATATTTTACCAGCAAGTTCAGTTCCTTATTTGGCCAAATTGAAGACGAATCATTGAACAGAAGTATAACTGGATCATTTGACATTCTTTTAAAGTTAAGTATGGCTGATGTGACATCCAATATCACACGTTTGTATTACACTGTAGACGACAAGATATCTCTGTCTACCCTTTCGAAGGACTTATCTTACAGATCAAGGATACGATTGGGAAAAATGCGGGGTACATCCCGCTCATCACTAACAAGTGGAATTATAATGACACTCTTATCATTTGTGTTCATGGGAATGGTGACAGTTTGTATAGCTTTATTTGTTTTTGTGTTTCGGGAGCAAATTAGACTCGTTGTTGCAGCCTCTCGTTGGCTTAAACAAGTAACATCCGAAATGGACCAACAAAGGGAGTCAACAGACAAAGTCGTAAACCAGGTGCATACATTTTTTTCACTCATTCTAGCCCATGATGCTCAATAGGCCCTTTGTATATCAAAATCATAATGCTTGTCATAATGCGCAGTTCTATAGTTGACATACATTTGGAAAAAAATGAAAAGTTAAAAGAATTGAAGTGCATTTGACACCAACTGTTCACCTCATTATCATCTCCCGAGAAGAATCCTCTCTGCGACTATGAGTTTTTCTTTATTTTTTCATGCTTCTATGAGTTAGATTGATTTTTGGGTGTTGGAAGAAGGTAGACTAGAGTTCTTGGGAAGATGGAGATTTTAATCTTTTTCTTATCTATATTTATCAACAGCTAGTACCACGAACCCTGGTCCACAAATTTGATGTTAGTCAACAAATCAACATGATACCATACCAGGTGTCAGAGGCCACATTGTTTCTCATTAGCTTAGAGGGAATTAATGAATTCTTCAATACCTTTGCTTCGGATCAAGTTCTGCACATTTTGACACTGGTGATGGAACTTATAGACGAACGAATGGAACAGTACAATGTGTTCCCTGTCTCCAGAATGGGGCAAAATCTTCTTGTAGTGTCAGGTCTGTAAATTGTGCTTTTTTGGTATTTATTTTATAGTTTATGTATTTGAAATTCATTCAGTTCTGATTTTTTAAAGATTGCATTAGAACATTTGTCGTCACTTTTCTTGGAGTTGGAGTTGATCATCGCAGTCAAAACGGCATAAGAGGACCACTACAAATTTGTCAGTATCGGTTTCTTTTCGATGAATGCATTCACAAATAATTATTGGATTCAATGTTTCGTATTGAATATATCGAATAGGCTTTATTGTAATACACAAAATGTTTTAAGTATACAATGATTAAGACCGGTTCATGCAGTCTTATAACACGCACTGGAATAGTTCGACTATTTTGATTACAGATTCGGTTGCACAGAAACAAGTTGAACATGCTTGTGAAATAGCAAACTTTGCGCTTGACATCATGACGTGTTGTAGTGATCTTGAGATTGGGCGACATTCAGCCAATAAATTACAAATGAAACTTGCTATTCATACAGGTATATAAATGGAATTGTCCTTTGTTGTGTATGTTTACCCTATTGTGCTTTCTGTAAGAGTGAGAGACAATCGCAGACTAGCCTTACAAAACGTGATACATTTTGTTTTGAAATCGTACAATGATAAGGCTATATACATTTGTATAACTTCTTTGTAGAATACCAAATATTTCAGAAAATGAAGGACAGCTGTATAAAAATTGCATTTTAGTATTAGGGATTTTTCTAGTCCTTTTTAGAGATAGCCTGGAGATGTCATGTGGAAACTTGTCCAGCTTTATCTATGTAGAAAGACCCAAGCGTACACCTGGGTAGAACCACTGACACGCCGTAAATTAGCTGGACAGATTCCTCAAATGTAATTTTTATCTGCCGGTTCCGGACGGGACTCGAAGTCACGGTGGTGTACACGTCAGAACCACTAGCCCTTTGCGATCCCACAAATACAAAATAAATATCTCTGCTATAATTTACTTCTTGTGGAATTTCAATCATACGTTGATTTGCCAAAATAGTTTTGAAGTACAAAGACATGTTTAAAGTCAAGTCCATTCATTACTCCTCGTGACTTTCAAATTTTGAATTGGTCAGTGACATGTCCGTTTTAAGTTTGATATTGAACTATTGCATGTATAACAATGTCCTCGCCGAGACTATTGCTTGAATGGTCAGTCTGTGGTGAATGGATAACATGTATTACTTATAGGGCCTTGTAACGGACGTCTTGTGATTCAAAATGGTACTGTGCAATTAAAATTGACCGGAAGAACTTTGACAGTTCTGCAGACATTGCATAAAACAGCAATCCGTAAGTAACTTTAAAATACATATATAATGAAACCCTGTTGGACAGATTTCTTCAAGTAGACGAAGAAACACTCTTTTCAAAATTGTATTAGATTGAATGACTAAGTTGTCATCCCATTTATAAATACCAAACATTGATGTGTAAGAGATCTTGGGAAGAGGAACTTGAAGTTTTTTGTTACTGTCTAGTTACTTGTTACTATGGTGTCCGTAGCATTGAGTGTGCGTAGTGTTTACTAGGTCGTATATCATTTATGTTTGTTGGAAAGATCAGATTAATTTCAACTGCTCAATCTAGAGCATTGTTTATTATGAGTTTTACGCCCCTTTCAACATTCAGAGCCATATGGGGCGGACCGTTTACCTGAGCATCGTTCCCGGGAGAAACCAGAACATGACTCCCATCCTCCACAAGCAACTGTCTATTTTCTGACATAAAGAGACATGGTCAGTAGCCGGGCTCGAACCCACAACCCTCTATCAGTGAAAGGTTATAGTGATTTGAAATCAGCTACTTTACCACTCGACCACGGAGGCTGGTCTTATTATTATTATTGGTACTTATCTATAATATCAATGTATTCAATAATGCCTTGATTCCAGTGTCATAATCGGTTTTGTTTAAATTAAACGCTACAAGGATATCTGCCTAAATTAAAATACATCTCTAACATTACAGCAAATATGATTCAAGTCAGCGAAACAACGCAGAAATTATTATCAACCTGTGAAATGTATAGTATGCGTTACCGTGGAAACCTAAAAGTACCTGTAAGTGCAAATTTGTAGTATAAAGAAAACAAGATGTGTTTTTGAAAAACAATGCCCCATCAGGGTGACCTCGATCTTTGACCTACTGGCCTGAAAATGAACAGGTCCTGTAGAAGTTGCCATGAAGAAATAACATACTCGTATGAAGTTTGATGATTTAGATGGAAACCTTTGATTATATACACAAGGTTATAATTGTGTACAAACAAAAAAAGATAGACAGACCGACTGGCATACAGGCCAAAAACAATATTTATGCCCCCGATCAACCGATTCGAGGGAATGACAATAAACTAAAAATACCGCGGTTAATACATACGTTAACACGATTGTGCGTTCCTTTGACAATTTCAAAATGTCACAGAAAAGAAACTTAATACATGTAGTAACATATTTACTGTATTATTTGCTAATATTGTATTAACAACTGTCAAGTACCAGTCCCGACCAGTGCGTCATAGAGTAAAAATTCGCGTAGCATGTGTCAATCATTACTATAATCAGATGGCTATGGCCAATATTACAATTCTTGTTTATTTATATTTAAGGGAATTTCACAATATTACAGTTCTTGTTTATTTATATTTAAGGGAATTTCACAATATTACAATTCTTGTTTATTTATATTTAAGGGAATTTCACAATATTACAGTTCTTGTTTATTTATATTTAAGGGAATTTCACAATATTACAATTCTTGTTTATTTATATTTAAGGGAATTTCACAATATTGCAGTTCTTGCTTATTTATATTTAAGGGAATTTCACAATATTGCAGTTCTTGCTTATTTATATTTAAGGGAATTTCACAATATTACAATTCTTGTTTATTTATATTTAAGGGAATTTCACAATATTACAATTCTTGTTTATTTATATTTAAGGGAATTTCACAATATTACAATTCTTGTTTATTTATATTTAAGGGAATTTCACAATATTACAATTCTTGTTTATTTATATTTAAGGGAATTTCACAATATTACAATTCTTGTTTATTTATATTTAAGGGAATTTCACAATATTACAATTCTTGTTTATTTATATTTAAGGGAATTTCACAATATTGCAGTTCTTGCTTATTTATATTTAAGGGAATTTCACAATATTGCAGTTCTTGCTTATTTATATTTAAGGGAATGTCACAATATTATAAAGTGTACTGGCTAAACGGTCGACGAGTATCCTCGACGTATGATAGAGATAGCGCATGTTCACGAACGGGTGAGTGGTATTGTTATCTTTTTATCAAAACTCAAGTTAAATCATTCGGTTATAAAATGAAAATATAAGCATTTCAAATTTCACTGTTTGTACGGGGAGATTCAGAAGAACTCAATTAAAGTTAAATTACCTTTTCTAGGGAAATGATTTGACTAATTAATGGGAGTTGTACAAAACTAACAATATGTGTGTCTTGAAGTGAGCTAAATTGGTAAGTTAATGAATCATCTAATTGCCTGATATATTTACTTCATAGAAATATCATTATTTCGTTTAGGTTCGTGGATCGAGTTAGAGAAACGGCCATTATACAGATTAGTGGAGAGTGAAGGCGTCTATGAACCTTTAAACAAATCTGCCCCAAGGAGATATTCACAAATGAGTGTTGGTTCATTTAGTCGCTTGTCTTCAAGATGTACTTCACCAGTTGGTAGATTGTCCACCTCTGCGTTGTAGAAAATATCAAAATACTTATCGAAATAAATTATAACGAAACGGTGAATTTTAACGAAACGAACTATCCATGAAAGAGTCGGAACTGACATAAGTATCTGAAATTTTAAATGGTTTATCAGAACTGACATAAGAATCTGACATTTTAAATGGTTTGTCAGACCGTTCATTGCGTTATATACCATACGGTCAATATGTCTGAATTGATTGAGACTTCAAAGGTAATGTCAGTTTATTTACAATGTATGGAACATAATGTTGAATGCGTTGTACATGTATTTTGGACAAAGTATGAATAAGTATGAAACATTACCAATAGCGCTACTTGTTAACCAAAGTGATAATTGTACTGAAATCAATACGAAATGTAGGACAACGGACTAAGTGTCTTACGATCTTTATAGAAAAACTGTGATCTTATATTAAGAACAGAACAGAAAATAAGTAACAGTTAGCGAGAGGAATGGACATTTTCGAAAGATTTTTTAAAAACAATGACATTCCTTTGTGTTATTTTTCCGTTATATGTGTATTAAAGTCTATGGGAGATATCTATTTTCAAGGAAAAAGAAATATTTATTTTAATGAAAACTCGGGGTAAGAGATGAAATAGCACAGTATCAACTTGACAAAGACAAATATAGGTCACCGTTCAATAATAAAAAAAAATAATATTTTCCCACTTTTCAACAAGGGAAACAACTCTTACAAATGTTTCAAATGTATCGTAAAAGAAATTAAAGTATCCTAGGTAACTTAAAAACTGTGATAATAATATTAATATTTCTGTGTGGCATTGGGCAGATACGTCAAAAAGAACAGTATTAGAGATGTAAGACATTACTGGCGCTCCTATAACCAGTATTGTATTTAAAGTACATTTTGTACATGCAAAGTACATGTATGCGGTTTTAGTGTTTTTGTGTTTTAACTCAATCGTATTGTTCAAAATAAAATTGTTTGAAGTGTCATTTTAATCATTCCTATTTTTTATAACAACATGATCGAGACATATGTGGAAATCAAATGTAAGGTAACGTTTACATACAATTTGAAATAAAGTTAATTAATGTCATTGAACACGATTATTGTGAGTTCTTTGTGTTCGAATGTTTTTCCGTTTAATTCACATTTCACTGTGTCCACGACATTGAAAATGAGAAAGAAATTGCCTGGGTATAAGAGGGTCTGTGTGGGGTCTATGTTATACACCGGTTACCTGGGACTGAGATGAGCGTAATGAAAAGATCGCACACTAGAATATGTAGGGATACTTTAAGAAATTCGTATCGTGCAAAACATACGAAATGAGAAATGAAATCAAAACAGCATTATGATAAAATCTTTATAATTAAAAGATTACATAGTACATGTATAAAGCACGTATAGTTACGAAACGTGAATAAATATTACCAGTTATAAATACAACATGGTATGCTGAAAGAAGACTTACTTAAGAGAAATTAAACAAACTAAAAAAATTGTGCAAAAAATGTTACACTTGTGTAATCATACATAATTATATATCACATCATGAAACACAAGTTTTTGTCTCTAAATCTAGTTTGATGAAAATATGCATACACTGCTATGCGGAAATACATAATAAATTACAAGCGAATTTATATTACATTTTGCATGCATTCTCGTATAAAAAATTAATTTCGACGCATATTTTTGCCAATTTTGATAAACTCCTTTTTGCTTAAAGGATTTCGGCATGTAACCGCGTTGCAGGTCTTTTTGGGTGGTTACCTAGGGAGAGATCTCTTGTAAAATGTAAAGCATGTATTATATATGTGTTGTCCGTCTGACTCAAACCGAACAAAACACATTGCTGTGAACTAATAAGTATTAAGTTGATATTATCTGCATGCTCTGTCACAATTCAGTAGTTTTCACTGTTGGTGATTTTTACATCAAAATATAAAAAAAATTCTATGGATTTTACAACATAAGTGATTCTTAGAAATGTGTGCGTACCGGAGGTGTCAGCAATATGATAACTGTAATGGAACTTTCATTCTAATCCAAGTAAATCAACGCGTATTCTTCTACCTATATTTTGTTCGTACTGATAACGCATTTTCTTACTATAGATTGCTTGCTGCTTTATGTCATGCGGGGTCCACAATGGAGATGGCTCTGTTGTTTTCGATAATCTCTGTAAAAAAAGTAACGACAGTAAATAGAATAACAGACTTTTATATTTCGTACGAAAGCACTTTTCTACCAAAACTATCGACGATGATGTTGGTTAAATCTTACGAAATTCACGTTTTTACCATAGTAAATAATAGTCAATATTTTCCCGAAGTTTTACCAGATTACCAGATTAAATCTATCTATCTACCATTTGTCAATAATTAGCATGAAAATACCAAAATGTCGAACAAGAATTTCTGTTCTACCATTAATCAACCTGGGATGCTTTTTGTACCACTTACTATTTACCTCTTGCAGCTCAGACCTTATTAGGTGATCCCTTACCTGTTTAATGGTGCCTTTAGCTCTCAGCAGTGTAACGACGAAAACAACAGCGAGGACAACCAATGGACCAAAGGCAACACAGTTTCCGATTACTATGGCAAAAGTTGGAAAAACGTATGAGCCCATTGTAGGTACAGAATATGTAGTACACATTACCACAAATATTCCCTGGAATAAATGTTTCAAATTAAGGTTAGCACAGGACACATGTTGTAGATCCTTTTAAATAAACATTCTGACAAGCCAAGAGCTTAAGACGACATGAGACTTTTAACATGTTATATGTTGGCACATAAACAACCACAACAACATGTTCAGAACTGCAATGTGCATGGTATCCATAACTAAACAATAATAATTCTACAACGTTTTACCATGAACCTCCGTATACTTACCACCATGAATATAGGCACAACAATACACCAGACCACACGTAACATTTTCGATGGTCTGTTCCCTGTCATACATTCTATGTCATCTGAGAAACGGTTTGCACCTAGAATAGAATTATTATTCTCAGAATAAAATTTAATACCATTACATTAATGCATCGTGTTCAATACAACATTATTTAATTTACATATATTTATACATTCATAAAATTAATTTAATCCGAACACTAAATATCAATAATTCCACAAGGACACAGTTTGGGTTAAAATAAATGTAAATGCACTACACAACTACGTAACATTCAGTGTTCGAACTAACTTTTTAAAGCAATAGTCTAAACTATAAGTGCACTATTATAAATAAACATTTCAACACTAGGCCAAATGCATAATTTTGAGAAAGTTCACTAGCCCGAATAGAAATGTACTACCCCCGGGCTAGTGGGTTAGCGCAAAGGCTGAACATTTACCATAAATCCATGAAACCACCACACATTCAAGGAAAGCTGTCACTGTACTGTTAAATGGTGCGATGTACCAGTCTACCAGAGTAAACACATAATATCCACCCTGTATAAACAAATAATAAACACACATAATATCCACCCTGTATAAACAAACAATAAACACACATAATATCCACCCTGTATAAACAAACAATAAACACACATAATATCCACCCTGTATAAACAAACAATAAAACGCATCATATCCACTCTGTAAAAACAAACAATAAACACACATAATATCCACCCTGTATAAATAAACAATAAAACACATAATATCCACCCTGTAAAAACAAACAATAAACACACATAATATTCACCCTGTATAAACAAAAAATAAACACACATAATATCCAACCTGTATAAACAAACAATAAACACACATAATATCCACCCTGTATCAACAAACAATGAAACACACATGATATCCACCCTGTATAAACAAACAATAAACACACATAATATCCGCCCTGTATAAACAAACAATAAAACACATAATATCCACCCTGTATAAACAAACAATAAAACACATAATATCCGCCCTGTATAAACAAATAATAAAAACACATAATATACACCCTGTATAAACAAACAATAAAACACATGATATCCACCCTGTATAAACAAATAATAAAAACACATAATATCCACCCTGTATGAAATAAAAATAAAAACACATAATATCCACCCTGTATAAACAAACAATAAAAATACATAATATCCACCCTGTATAAACAAACAATAACACATGATATCCACCCTGTATAAACAAACAATAAAAAACACATAATATCCACCCTGTATAAAATAAAAATAAAAACACATAATATCCACCCTGTATAAACTAAAAATAAAAAAAACACATAATATCCACCCTGTATAAACAAAAAATAAAAACACATAATATCCACCCTGTATAAAATAAAAATAAAAACACATAATATCCACCCTGTATAAACAAACAATAAAAATACATAATATCCACCCTGTATAAACAAACAATAAAAACATCTTTTTAAACGATTAAAGTTTTATTATACCTATTATCATTGGAAAGTTACAGTTTTGTGCTTTAATACCATAGAACTGGAGATGGAAGTCCATACCAATGAATACGCTCAGGTTATAACATAGATGACTTTCATTGAAGTGTTTGAGAGCCTTTTTTCTACTATACTCTCCAAAAGAAAAATCTACCAGAAGCAAGGAAATGATGATTGGTCCAGTACGGGTTTGGGCAGTCTCGTGTATGAAGGTGGTTTACATGCCGCGAATGATTTGTCCCATGATGAATCTAATGTTTGATTTAGGCTTGAACATACATTGTATTTTACAGACATAAATTCATCTGATAAACAGGATAAAATGAGTCATCTGATTGAACGCCACGTCTAAAGGGTACATCATCAGAGTACATGTATGACACTTATAAAAGTATAGGTATCTCATAGGAGATATATCATACAATCGTTTACAAAATTTAAGATTTCTGAGAGAGAATGAACACTTCTAAAGGCTGATGAAACTTTGGTGTTGAGATATGAACATTACTTACCGCAGTTGACAACGGTAATGATGACAGGAAGAATACCATTGCTAGTAAAACATTTATCCAGGTTCGGTACTTGCTCCATTTTTTATAATTACTATCAATCAAAGAACAGGAGGCCGCCTCAAATGATGCAAACTGTAAAGAAAACGACATAAGAATCATGAAGGAGCATAATACAATACGTGCTTCTTTATATCCCGAAATAAATATTTAAGAATTGCATCTTGGTAATCGAGTACTTGAGAGTAACATATCAAGCGTACACTAAACTGCTTTCCTCTGTTTTAAGTATTCAGCAAAGAAATAGAATGCACATAGCATTGTCGCTATGACGCTGATCGCAAAACGTCATATTTGAAATACAGTAAACTTCTACTTCTTGACGTCAAGAGAATTTTCAACTGAAACATCGTTCGTGTAGATGTTAATTCAGGATTTGGAGTAAGTAACAACACCAGCACTGAAATCGTGTGCAAAAATGACATTTGAAATGAAACTATTAGACAGGACTAATTGAAACATTACCACCGAATCAATTCCAACGAACACAAGTGTAATGAAGAAAAGCACCGACCAAACATTAGGGGCTGGTAATCTGCTGAGGATTTCCGGATACGCAATAAAAGCAAGCCCGGCTCCTACAATGGAAAAAGTCATAAAGCGTGCTTAGAAGTGTTTTATTCGCAATTAGAGTGCTGGTACTTGAAACGTATTGTCAGAAACCTGACTCAGTAAAATATTTCTACAGTCGATATATAATAATAGTGTTTCATTAACAATTTTTATTTAAAGATATATTGCGCAAATAAAACTATACAATAAATAACTGTATTTTCATTTATTTTCGTTGGGGTCACTTGTCGTGGTTTTTACTAAAATGGCTCTTTCGTGGGGACACAAATTCGTGGATTTTGATTTTTAAAGGAATGCCTTATCTCTGCATTTAAATTCGTGGGGATTTGATTTCATGGATGAGCCTACCCACGAAATTAAATCCCCAACGAAAATTAATGATTCAACAGTATACCTCATATGAACGATGTGTACACAAAGAAGACCTACCAGAAAAGGGAAGCTTATCAAGTGGAGTATTTGTCTCTTTCGATAAAAATCCCAAAGCGGAGAACACAATAAAACCTCCAAAAATGGCAGTGAACGCGTCAAGCACACATACAATCAGAGTGTCCCTGAAATATTACACAACACATAGTAATTTATTTATCATACATTGCATAAGACCTAAGTAGATGCAGTCAAACCTATTGAAAGAGATCACCTTTACAGAACAATAACCATTGTACACTGAAGACCTTTACCTAAAGGTACATTTTGGTCTATTATATTTAATATATGTTAAGTCTTCTGTTTGTTAATGAGAGCGGCCACTGTACAAAGGTGATATCTTACTCAGGTTTGACTGTACCTACTGAAATTGTCCTTTTATAATATAGCATATACATGTACTTTGGATGGCCACAAGCCAATTTGCCTGTAGCTCAAACAGATCATTACCTTAATGCGCTGTGGTTAAACTTGTTAAAACTTGCCATGGTGACGACGCCTCCCCATGCAGGACCGAGAGAAAAGAAACACTGAATGGCTGCTTCGATCCAGATCTGATAGAAATAAAAAAAGGAAAACAGAGAGATAAGAATCGATAACAAAAAGGTGGCTTCATTTTACATGATTGTGGTAGGAGAATAAAAAGTACCCTTTCTAAATCATCATACGTACTTGGCCTGTTCCGAGTCGACTCCATTCCGGAATGATGTAGATTTTTATACCATCCCATGCGCCATCTAAGGTCACACTGCGCACGAACAAAACGGTAAGCAGCACATATGGCAACGTGGCTGTTACGTATACTACCTGAAAATAACAAATAAAAAAGTTTCAAGCACGGCGAACAAAGCTCATTTAAATTCGTTGACATATAAGCATATATCGAATAATGTGTTAATAATGTGGTTAATATGCATAAAATTGCACGTACCAATTATGGTTTTAAACACCCTATACATAGACTTTGTGCACACCTTTCTAAGACAATACCGATCGGACGACAGTGTATATTCCTCCAATATTTGTATGTTCTTATGTGCTATGTGAGTTTTGAATGTGTGGTGTTCAGGGTAGGTAGTGTATTTGCAGCTGACTTTTTGCTATGGCTTTTTCTTGGCATTTTTCTTGTCTGCAATCATTATACCAACTACATATTACAACCATTTATATATTCATCTTTTACTCATTGCCAATATTAGTTTTCTGACACACGACTGTTTGTCTGGAAATTATAAGTTTAATTCCTGGTACTTTTTTGACTACTTTAACATAAAGGCTCCTTTGTGTCAAATCAGACATTCAGTTATTTGTTGGGAAAGCTGGCTGTGACGTATTTAATGAGCTGGAAATATGTTTGATAAACAATATCCGTCGTGCATGGTGCGTGACAAAAATTTGCCCATAACACCTTGTATACAAAGTACCCTTAATGATTTTGTGTTATACCTTTCCGAGACTTTTCACACCACGGCATAGACAAGCAAATATCAAAGCCCAAGCCAAGAAGAGACAACCAACAAGGTGGAGCTGTACCGATCCCATTTCGTGAATACCTGATGATAATCCCAACACATTTCTCCTAAAACAAACAAATACAAATAATTGAATTACCAAAGTCATGTTCTTGTATCGGAAAAAATTAACATTGCTTGTACCACGGGCATTGCCGAGTGTGGAATTTTTAACTTTTTTTTTCAAAATGATAGATTCCAAATATTACAATTTTTTATAAAGACAATTAAAGAACGTATTTTTATCGTGGTACAATGGGTTAATCAAATATACTAGCTCGAAATTATATAAAATTTAATTGTATTGATGCATTGAGGTTCGGAATTTTAAAAATTCCATTTTTTTCAATTCCAATGCTTTAGAGTCTCCCGTTGTCTGAAGTAATGATTTTACATATGTTTTAACTAATTACTTACTCCCAAAATTCATTCGTAGCTGATTTGAATGTTGAGTTCATTGTGGAAATATTCATACTTGATGAATTAGTATTTTGATCTGAAATTAGACGTGTTCATGCTTTACATTAATATTATTGTTCTGCATCAGGAATAACATGAATACAAAATTGCAGTAAAAATATTGGTAGTAAGCCCACTCCTGTAACAAAATAAATCGGATATATGTCAACATATGTGTTCTAGATAATCATGTCTAGATACTGATCTAGAAACTTTGAAAATAAGCGGTTGGTATAATGTGATAATTCACAGATCTTTCCGGGGGAGTGGTTGCTATTTGTTAATTAACAATTAATAAAGAAAGGTTTCGTAAAAGCGTTTATTTTTTATTGCTAGTCTACTTCCATAGTGTATATTTAGAACATCACATAGATTGTATGCGCGTAATGGGTCTGCTGGCCAAACTTTGGACTGTGTCGCGGATTTTTCATCGATGACGCTGTATATCTTAGCTAAGCTATATATGTTGCGATAGCGTCTTTGAAGCAGACTGGTTTTATTTTTAAGTCAGTCGTAAGTTTGCAAGTTACGACAAAATACTATCTTAGCTAAGATCAGTGTTCGGGACGGGTCCCATGTTTGTTAGTCAACCTTTGTAAAATTGTCGTTCAAATAAAAGAAAAAAAGTTACTGATATGTACCCATGCAATATTGAGTATTCCACGAATTCCCGCATGTACTCCAAGGCAATGTTGGATAGAAAGATTGTACCAGATAGTACAATACCCATGCGATGGCTTGGCCAAATTCCCAGGCATAAATGGAAGCTGACATCACCATGACAACACCTATTCCTGCAAGAAATTCAGTAAATAATTATAGTATTTGTTTTAATAATAAGCCCACAGGAAGAAATGTCTACAACCAACTCTTTTTTTGTACTTGACAGAAGCTATCAAATTTGCAGGTGACATTCATCGTTCAAAAAGTAGCATTTAATGTTATCTAATTTGGGATACAATGTTTTTGATTAGTTCTTCAATTCAAGATACCTTTAAATAAAGGGCATATATTCCACACTCCAATGGGTGATCGACCAGAAAATTGTCCCAAACACACTTCTATGTAGTACAGCGGTCCTCCGGCAATCAATATAAATACGACAAATGGTATAATTGCAATGCCTGTAAAAATAAAACAACATACGACAAACGACAAACGAAGATCTTAATAAAAGAAAAGAAGATTTATATAACGCATAATGTGACGGAAATTATTGTTGCACATGCGATTCATGACAAAATATTATAACAAAGCTTGTTGATTATATTGTGGTATATTGCAGTATTAGATTTTATGATCAAGAACTTGTTTAAGGATTTTGCTGACGGAGGCAGACACTCATTAAGTTCTGCGTTTTGATTACTGTTTTCACTTGTAACAAATATGGCTACTTAAAGTAACAAGGCAAAATAGCAAGAGTAATACGACAAAGAAATAGATCCAACCAATGTACAAAAATGGGAATTCCTTTGGTGGCGCCTTGTCACGTACCAAAGCTGAAAAATTATGATGGTTAAATCGTTGTAAGAGTGTCAATCTTTACTCTTATGCGCCACATGGTCAAACTCTTCTTGTACATAAAAAGCAGAGAATAAAACTACCATAACTGACATTTAATGTCCCTTGATACATGTGTCATCTGATTCGAGCAGTAACAAATTATATTCACGCTATATTACTATCCAGGATATGTTTTATAAAATAAAATTAGTGTGCATGTATCTCACGGTCTTTTTTTAAACTATAAAGCATCGTTTTAATTACCTCCACCATTTCGGTAACAGAAATAAGGGAACCTCCATATGTTGGCCAGACCTACAGTATATCCAATCAATGACAGTAAAAATTCAAATTCTCCTCCCCAAGTATCTCTGCCATTTTGAGAGCATGATTCTTCGTCTTTTTTATCATCTTCTACTTCACCGAACTCTCCATTTGTAATCTTAAACTTTTGTAATTCTTCTTGCTCTGTGTCAGACATTTCTACGGAATTCTGAAATTGATAACATAATTGGTTCGCTGTAATTATGACATATTTCCATGTTCAGATGATTATTTTGTTCCCTCCTTCTTGTGAATCCGATATTGTAATTGATAATTCTTTCCGTATGCGCTATTTTCTTCCATATTTCTATAAAATAGTACCAACATCCGTAAAGATATAGCATTATCTCTCATGATCATCTTTCCAACACTTTACAATTCTTTATCTGTAGGCGCATAAACCAAGACCGAGTTCAAGATCATGAGACATATTCCAGAGGATTATTTGATAATAACAGTGATGAGTTTTTTATGTGGATAACATTCTAGATTTAAAACAAATTTATTTTCAGTATTGTCCACATTACATAATTACAAAATTTATTATTGTTACGAGCAGCAAAGTGTAATTATACAAAATGTAAATAAGATTTCAGATACAGAAATAATATAAGATAGATATTATGACATTAAATAGTAACATATATGTATACCGAGTTGTTATGTTCATACTGTTCTGATGTAAAAGTACACCAACTTCAGGTGTACCGCAGGTTTCCTCCAGAAAAATGGTCATTTTTTAGACGTCAACGTACACTAAAGAAATTTTTCATGACAATCCCTGAAGGTATTGTCAAACGCAGAAATGATATATTCAAATGATATTTCCATGGAAACCGAAAAAAGTGCCACCTCAGCATATAGCGGAGCGGTATGTTTTTCGTTGATTTTCGTTATTTTCTGTATTGCTTCGATAATTTTTGTATTTTAAGTTATGCAATTTACTTAACTGCAATGCTGAATCAATAACAAATCCGAAAAAGTAAAAAAAAAACACAATTATTTTAGATATTGAGATATTGACAGTTAATCTCCACTGGTCACAATATGTAACATAAGTATTGAATTAATTGCATTTTATACCAAGTTTATTGACTTATACAATATAATATACAATACAATATGGTTTTATTTCTTATTCATTAGGCACTAAGGCCCATGTGAACAACATATTTACAAACATGATATAAATACATACAATGTTACATGCAAAATACGATGATGTTACCTTAGTCTTAGATACGAACAATATTTTAACTACAATAAAAAAGAAGAATTCTAACAAAGCTACGGTAAAGAAAGATCATATATATAGTGTGGAGAAAGTAGTTTAATTATAGTTAACATAATAGTTAGTTTGGTTAAGTGGGGGATCAAACATTCGCTCGGTATTGCTCTCTTAATTTAAATTATTAAGGTAAAAAAGAAAACATAACTCAAATAAAGTTGCTACGCGTTTCGTTATGTACTTCCTCAGGCAACTAGTATAATTATTGAATGATGGTAAACATATGTGTGACGTCATGACGTCATAACATATGACATCACAACGTCAAAAAGTGACGTTACGTTTTGCGCACTTTTATATTTATAATAATTTAATTGAAGATAATAAAAAGGAGATAAAAAAGAGATAAAAAAGATTTTAAATGGAAATAAAATTATTAGATAGTAAAAATGAATGAAAAAGAATTATTAGAAATTATTAAAGATTCTAAAATTAAATAAATAAATAGTAAAAATTTATAAACTATACACTGACAAAATTATAATATAGTGAAGTATTATAAAATATTAAATAGTGCGCCAAAAGCAATTACACAATACAAAATCAGGATCATTAAGATACAAAATGCTACTGGTAGAAACTGCAATGAAAGCAAATAATATAAAAATACCAGTAATAACTGATTTATGATATAACATATGTATACATAGCAGCTAAAAATTAAAAAAGAGAATAAGAATAATAATAACAATAATAATAATATTATATATAGTCATAGGTTTGATACCAACAACCCCGCAAACCCAGACCTCCCAACCAATGCATTAAAATATTAAAATTAAATTGAGAATAAATAGAGAAATCATTGTATATTATATAATGTTTTAGAGTTTAGACCCTGTGGATATACAGTACCTAATTTGTGCATCCAATAAGTTTCTTTAAGTAACCTATCCATTTTGTTGTTAACACTGTCAATAGGCATAAAACTGAAATCAGTGTAACTGTGGTTGATATCATTAAAATGAATTGCTACATTAGTTGAAAAATCCGGACTGACAAAACTATTGATATCAAACCTATGACTATTCATACGACGAGAAACTTGCTGGCTAGTTTCACCAACATACTGTGCATTGCACTTTTTGCATGTTATTAAATATATAACATTACTGCTTGAACAATTTACATTTTGTCTATGTTTAAATGTAGTACTGTACTGTGAACTGCTAAAATTATCACTTTCACAAATTGTAGAACAATGTGTGCATCTAGGTCTTTTACACTTATTAGAAATAAAATGTGGATATGCATCATCAGACAAGTATTTAGTTTTAACTAAAGCATCTTTAAGAATCTTAGGACGTTTAAAAGCCATAACCGGTTTAAATTTATATAACTCTTTTACTGCAGGGCTACTTGACAGATTTAATAAATCCCAGTATTTATGTATTATAGTACCTATATTAGGTAATGAAGGGTTGTACTCTATAACAAATGGTATGACATTATTATTGTCTCTGCTATTCTTGATAAATGCATCACTCTGCGATAAATTCCTTATATCATTAAATGCTTTATCAACAACATTTTTTGGATAGTTTCTAGTAAGGAATAAACTGTGAAGTTCATTCATAGATTCTTTGAAATCATTATCATCAGAATAAATACGTCTGTATCTTTTAGCCTGGCTATAAGGTATACTATCTTTACAGGGTTTAGGATGACAGGAATTGTAATGTACATACTGATGAACATTAGTAGGTTTAACATGAACGCTGGTTTTAAGATTGTTTTTGTCATCAATTTCAATATTTACATCCAAAAAAGAAACACAGTTTTCTGAAATGTCATATGTAAACTTAATATGGGGATGAAAATTGTTAATCTTTTCAAGAAACTCATATAATTTGTCTATAGAATGGGTCCAGATCATAAAAATATCATCTAGGAAGCGAAGCCACAGAGCGGGATTAACATTACAAGTATTAAGGAAATCTTTTTCAAATTTTCCCATGAATAAAGATGCATAAGCAGGGGCCATAGGACTACCCATAGCAGTACCCATTGTTTGCAAGTAGTACTGGTCACCAAACTGGAAAACATTGTTATTTAATACAGTTTCAATCAAAGTACATATGCTGTCAATAGATAAGTTACCACTATGGTTATTGTTCTCAAGAATATATTTACAAGCCTCTATACCTTCATTATGTGGAATGTTGGTATATAGAGAACTTACATCAAGTGTGACAAGATAAGCCTTCTCAGAACTTAATTTGCAATTTTTAAGTTTCTCTATAAAGTCATTAGTATCTTTATTATAGGATGGCAGGGACTGCATATGGGGTTTTAGAATAGAGTCAACATATTTAGAAACATGGTCAGTACTGGAATTACATGCGGAAACAATAGGTCTACCTGGGAACCTAAGTGGCAAATTTTCATCAGGGGATTTATGTGTTTTAGGCAGAATATAAAACTGTGGGACTCTAATATTTACTGGAAAAATGTCAAATTCATCTGTGATAGAACTTTCTCTATGACTTATGTTTTCTACACATTTAGACACATTAGATTTTACTGTTTCAAGCATACATTCATCAATTTTCTTATAATACTTAATGTTAGTTAATTGTCTATTTACCTCATTATCATAATCTATTCGATTCATTAAAACAATAGTTCCTGACTTGTCTGCTTTCTTTATAATAATGTTACTATTTTGTGTAAGGCTTCTAAGGCTGTCCAGTTCATCCTTGCTGATATTTGTATATCTTCTTTTATTTGGTAAAGAGTTTATAATTTCCTGAGTAACTGCCTCAATATACATATCTAGATACTGGTCACGACCACTTTTTGGAGTAAACGAGGATGATTTTTGGTTGTAGAAAGGTTTATTAGTGTAATCTTTAGTATTACCATCATCCGATGTGTCTTCATCTTGCTGTTTGTAGAAAAATTCTTTTAGTCTGAGTCTGCGGGTAAAGCGAAACGTCTCTTCTGCTAATTTTACTTTGTCATGACATTTAGTTTTAGGGCAGAATGTAAGTCCTTTGCCTAAAAGTCTATAATCATTATTATTAAGTGTTCTGTTAGACAGATTTATAACAGTAGCTTTACCTCTTTGAATTTCTTGTTTTATCTTCTTCTGTTTTCTCCATTTGCGTTTGTTTGTGATGCGTACAAATCGGCGGTTCCTTGGACATTTTGAAGAAATTTCATCAGGGTGTTGATTGAGTCTTGAATATATTGCTGCTTCTGTTGTGGCTGTGTCTTAGGAGAATGATGACCTCTTTTGTCTTCATTTTCTTCATTGGGTGTATCCTTTTTATAATGCTGTTTCCTATATGAAATTTCACGTCTATTGTGAATTGGCTTCTTGATAGAAATGTTGCTTCTTTGGGTTTTCTCAATGTTCACAGTCTGTGTCTTGTGTATCTTTTTCTTCTTTTGTGTATTAGATGTCTCATTTTCAATGATCAATATATCTCGCTGGTCTTTAAGGGATTCAAATTTCCGAGTTTGTCTTTCGATGATGGTATTCTTATTCTCTTCTGTGATCTGAAATATTTCTTCATTTATTTC
Source organism: Lutraria lutraria (assembly GCA_964023205.1). Classification (NCBI taxonomy): domain Eukaryota; kingdom Metazoa; phylum Mollusca; class Bivalvia; order Venerida; family Mactridae; genus Lutraria; species Lutraria lutraria. The sequence continues at coordinate 26,753,618 of OZ026847.1, forward strand.
ATTTAGCTTCCTGCAATTGTTCATAGTAGTAGAAAGTTTATTTTCCAACTCAGTCATTTTTCCTTTTGATTCTGTAAGCTGGTGGGTATGCTCATCTTTTATCAACCTGCATATTTCAAGAGATGTCTTCTTAAGTAGGCGGTCAACAGTTTCTTGCAAATGTTTATTCTGTCCAACTTGAACTTTCATTTTTAGTCTCAATCCTTTAGGTATGACCAACTCAGTGATGCAGTTTTCCAGAAATTGTATATGTGTAGACTTCCTCATTTGAAAGTCTGCTAACTTCCTAATGTCTCTAATAAGCTGCTGTTCATTAATGTTGAGGATCATTAAATTGATGCTTTTATGTCTTCTTGAGTATGATAAATTATTAAGGTAAAAAAGAAAACATAACTCAAATAAAGTTGCTACGCGTTTCGTTATGTACTTCCTCAGGCAACTAGTATAATTATTGAATGATGGTAAACATATGTTTGACGTCATGACGTCATAACATATGACATCACAACGTCAAAAAGTGACGTTACGTTTTTCATACGTTTTCATAGCTCTTAATTTAAGGCTTTTAAATACATAAACTGACAATTTTTTTAAGTTATTTTCATTTTCCGATTGTAATAAACTCTTTAGTTTCAATATATTAGCATTGTTCTTATAATAGGGCGGTAAATATTTATTTCTAAGACTATCGTATAATTTACATTCAAACAAAAAATGAAATTCATTTTCTAATTGCTTACAGTAACAGCATTTTCTATTAACCACAGGAGTTGGGTTGGGTTTAGCCCATCGACCAACTTCTATTTCTAAACGGTGAGATGATATTCTTAATTGTGTTAGTACCTTTCTGTATTTTTCAATTGTAATAATGTCTAAATATGGTTGAAGTCTAAATTCATTGATGAGTTTATATGAATTAGATCTACTTGATGCATTTATATCACTATTCCAGTCTTGTATATATTGATCTTTGATCCTTTGTTTTAATATGTGCCAGATTGTGCCAGCCATACATCACTAAATCCAAGTAAATCAAGTGTACATTTAACATTTCTTGCCCAAGATTTTTTGTTTGGATAAATTTCCATATGATTCAGCATCATTATATAAACAAGTTTAATAAATTTTGTATCAGTTGTAGATAAAACTTTAAGCCAATATTTAATTGTTCTGTACACAATATTATTCTTTATTATACCTATGATCGGGAATGCGAATACTCTGGTCAAAATTATGATAGTTAAAAACTCTTTCAAGATCATTTAAGAATAATGATAATAATAAAGGGAAAATATTTGAGTGGAAAAAGTTAGACAATTCTGAGTTAACTGACACGCAATATTGGATATTTTGATACATACTCTTGATAACATTCAGACACTTTCCATTTATATTTAATTGGATTAATTTCTGTCACAACACGTTTCTCCATACTGTTTCAAAGGCTTGTTTTAGATCTATGAATGCACAAACTATTTTTTTCTCTTTTGATTATTAAGGATTTGACCAAGTTGTTGTAGAATAAACATATTGACTGAGGTTGAGCATCCTTTCCTGAAGTTAGTCTATTATTTAGAACACAAGTAAAGAGTTTTCCTAGGCAACGTAATAGGGTTATTGGTCTATAATTTTCTGGTTTGGATTCGTACCGAACAACAAAAATCGCTCAGTTTTCATTGAAAACCTGCATACCGAACAGCTTCCATTAATTTAACCTTCCGCCTACGAACATAGTTCCATTTTTTTTTCAGTTCAATGGCATAAATACAAATTCAAATATTACGTGCATATAAGTCAAAATCAGATGGCTATGCAATATCGTAAACGAGCAATACTAGACAGTCGTAAAAAATCTAAACAATCCTGTCCCTCGGATTACTACAATATTTACTATCAGTACACATTTCAAGGAAGGATGACGTCATAATCCTCGTGCTTTATATGCTAATTTGTCTGGTTCCTAGCTTCTATTGTAAACGTATAGAAGTCATCATTGAATTCATGGACGATGCGATGATAACTGTGTCAACCAGATTTTTAAAAAAGTGGTTCATCGGGAAATTGTAATCGATTGATTTAATGCTTATAACGTGTAACTCTTTCTTCGAGTGTGTCTTCATGTGTGAGATATTACATTCTGCAAAAATTGAGTATACAAAGAGGCAGGTAATATAGACTATATGATATTATGCTATTTGCTTAACTACTTTTTGTGATCAGATGGGAATCATAAATCAAAGTACTGAAAGCACATGGAACGGGAACAGCTATAACAACTGCATAGCGGGTGTAGAAAAGCGTTTAGTAGTACTTAAGTCTGCATCGAAATTCATGTGCGAACTATCGTTCGGATTCAAAAACTCACCCTACAAAGAAATTCAACTTTTGACTGCTTTGTAGTTCCGAACAACAGCAGAACCTTCAGAGCTTTGATTCATTAAAGGATACGCATGTTTAATGTGTACATTGACAATGTTATCGTGACGGCATTCTTTGTTATTATTCAAGATTTAACTGCAAATTTAAATTCATTTTCGGTAATTATATCATTTATATGCTCATTAATAATGCCTGCTTCAAGTAGGTCAGTTTCTGACTCAGAATCGATAGTTTTAGTATTTACATTTTTCAAAAAAATCGTGAAGGTCATTTAAATTAGCTTCTATTTTATTGGAATTATCTCCCCGTAAGATTTTCCAATATTTACTTGGGTTACGATATTGTAATGTTTTCCGGTTTTTTTTGCATTTTTATATTTATTTTTATTGTAAAACTTGTTCATAGTATTTTTGTATACTTTACTTTTATATTTCAAATTATCCTTGTTTGTGATATTTTTTTCACATTTTATATAAATATTTCGCTCCGTGAAAGTTACGACGTGCTTTTCTGTACTGCGCTCCAAACCACGGCGACAGATTACTTCCATCGGCATCATTGGTGCCTTTATTTGCACATTTCCCCTTCATATTACGATAGCTAAATGTATTTATAGAAGTATCTGTGAATAAATTAGATATCAATTTTACAGCGTCGTCTGCATTTTGTTGAGTAATTTTTTTTTTGTTCGAAAGAACATAAAGAATAAAAAAATGAGTCAACAGCATGACGATCAATATTTTCTACATACTCATTTGTTTTATTTATTTTTATCCCAAAGTTTTATTTTCGGTTCATTAGATTCAGTTACGGTTCCATGAAAAGGTTTCATGAAATTAAATTCTAAGCTAACTGGATTATGTACGTCAGAGAATAACTCACTAAAATCATGAACATACATGGATTGTATCCATTTAAACAAATTTAAGGAACATATAAAATAGTCTACACCTCTCACGCCTTCACACGTGGTAAAACCATGATTGTTACCGGTAACCCTACCATGCAATATGTACAAGTTATTCGTTTTTAAAAATTCAATTAATCTATGCCTTTAATTATTAGTAGAATTATCCATGTTATTTCGATTCAATTGAACATTCATGGCGTTTTTGAACATACGCATTTCATTTGAATACTCTTCATACATGTCACCTAAATTTTGATTATCTAAAATGTCTTTGTCCGCTGGAATGTAATCTAGTAAACTTGCTGTTCTACAGTTAAAATCACCAAGTAAACACACATGCGGGTATTTATCTAAACACGAGTTCATGAAAACTTGTATATCCATGAATGGATCCTCCATTGAATATTTAGAGTTCTCAGGTGGTATATAAACCACACCGTACAAAACATCATTATCAGTTTTTGTTAATTGTTTTGACAAAGTAAACCACATGATTGTTTTGCTATTAGAATCTAAAACAGTCACATATTTAGATATGGTCTTACTTATTAATAACGCCATCCCACCTGATTCACGAATCAACTGGGACGTTTGCAGATAAATCAACGCTGTCAAAATCACAACATCGAATAGCATTTGCAATGAAACAACGATTGCTTCTTACAAACAAAATCAAAATAAAGAGATAAGAAATAATAAAGTATTACCTTGTCACTCTATAAACACAATATCTCCACATAATCGCAAGATAGAGACAAAGGTATTACTACGTCACTGTAAACTCAATACCTCTATTCAAAATTCCAAAATGTTAGAGTAGTTGTTAAATCTTAACATATTTCAATATCTAAAAAAATTCTAACAAAAACAAAAATAGTGTCATTATTACGTCATAATGGTTACATCATTTGTGTGGAGCTAAGTTTAACAGACATAAGCTAGCGATACGTTACTTTAAATTCAGCTTACCAAATGTCTACAGATTGACGCGTTGTGTTTTGAGTTCCAGTGAAAGATCCAAATATGTTTTGTTGATAAGGTGGTCCTAGACGTTAGATGTCTACGACAGTTAAGTTTTCGAACCAGAATTGGATGAAAACGTTTGCGAGATGTCAGAACACAGTCTATTTTCCATCCGATCCGCGATCTACTACTGAACTCTAAACATTTGATCACTGTTATATGATAGTTTGTTGCTTAAAAATTTCCACTCGTAAATATTTAATTGAAACAAATAAACGAGATGCTGACCAATGATTTATACGAAAGGATAACCATGCATGAAGCTCTTTAGAATCACAATTGAGGCATAACTTTTAAACGTTACTTGTTAAATGGTTTTACCATATAATTATATCGTATGACCGCGCTAAGGTATGTGGTCTGTCTCTCCCGTTCTCTATCTCTCTTGAATCATCAACCTATTAAATGCGTTTCATAATTTATGTTTTGTGTAAAAGAAAAATGTACTAGTGCCAGTTAAGATCGACTATGAATACACTGCTCAGTTCTTTTTAAAATATCATAATAAAAATGCAATATCTATATAACAAGTAGATAAATAACTCATGAAAGGAAACAACAACAATATGAATAAAGTTAACTAGATATAGGTATAGTCAAAGTAGTCTGATTTGATATCAATTTTAATTAATACCACATGTATTGTTGTTATTTTATGTACATTTATTTCAGGAAATTCATTTTTATAAAACATAATAAGAAATTAAGTGATGATAAACAAGTGATGTACCTGTGTCTATCGATATCGCAACGTACAATTGCATGTGTACTTGTGAGTAACATCATTTTTAATGCAACATTATTTAACATAGATACATCACTTCGTTTCCTAAAACAGTGGCATGATACAATTAACAATCTTATATCTTAGTCAGAGTATTATTTGTGTTTTCATTAGATCTAAAAATAGTTTCTTGCTAGACATTCGCCTGAATAATTTTGCCATAGTTTTCTTAGCTCATTATAAGACGTATGATAAAATGGAATTCTTCTTCAAGTTTATCACAAACGATGCATTTACGCTCGTCAATTGAAGTCCTGTGTTGCCGTGACCTTCTGTCAGTTTCATTAAAACTCGATGCGAAGATATCCTTAATTTTGTCAATTCAAAACGACATTTTACATATCAAAGACTATAAATAAGAGATGTACGACAGGGGGGAATTTATCGCCATTTTTGTTCTAAATTTTCTTGAATGATTTGGTTTAATTGATGAATCCGTATTTTTCTGAAACTATTTATTCTCTTGTATGCCGACGATACTGTCATATTAAGTGACGACGAGATCGACTTAAGAATACATTAGACTATTTCAAACAAGACTGTGAAACTTGGTGACTAAAAGTAAATATAAAACTAGAAATGTGTCCGTAGGACACGGATGCCCCCGCCATTTCACACTGGACACAGAAATGAGTGTTATGTGGCAAATATGTGAATACAACATACAGCAGGTTGCTTGGGAATGCTGCCCATAGTGGGAGGAAAAGATCACATAAGAGTAAACACATAACTACATGTACTTTCACTATTTCAATATAAAGAATGAACGTAAATATTTAAGTGTCCACTGTGACCTTGACTTTTGAGTCAGCGACACCGTTTTTTGCGCATGACACGTCGTCTTAATATGTTGAACATTTGTGCCTATTTATTTCAAAATCCAATCATGGAAACGACTCCTACTGTGTTTTTTAAGCTGAGCAATTAACGGATCATTATCGTCTCATGAAATCGACGCACCCCATTCAATCTTGATAGCCTATCAAAATCGCGAATGTTTACGGTTCAATAATTGAAACCACGCCCAGGTTTTACAACAATTTTTTGTCATTAATATATCATATCGTACCAATACAATGCACATTACATTAGAGATGTTTAACGCTGATTGGAAAATGTTGATAAAGGAGTGCAATATATTTATCGCAATAAAACACCATTTTTGCGCGTTCGGTTAGAATTAAATTTGTGTTGCTTTGTAAATAACTTTAAATATTATTTTATTAATTACTGCGTTGTTTTTCTGTGGATTAAATGTGTAATATGTAAAGAATGTGTTAAAAACAACGTACAATTTTTCAGAAAACAGAACATATAAGTATGTCTTTTCGTTTTCAACCATGTACAACTTTGGCGGACATGGCTTTATCGAGTATCTGATCAATTTTCAAGGGGAAAAACTACAATTCAGGGGCTTTATATACAGTCTACCCTCCTTGCTTGCGTTATGCTGACTTTATTAGGAGTCTAAATGCAACTACCTGGTCTCTGTAATTTATTTTCTGAGTAACACTAGTACTTACATCATGTCTTGCTCAGACCTTCTCTCAGGGCATGACGAATGTCTAGATTTAAGATTACTTTTGGGTGAATATATCGATTATGAAAACGAACAACAGTTGGAAACTGACAATGTCACCAAAAAGCATGCATGACTGAATCATCTTAAACATGACAGATGGATTTTCTTAATTTTTTGTGGAATTTTATTACTAATGCTGCAAATAGATATTCGGCGCGTTGCTTATCTGTTAACATGTCATCACATATTAATATCAACATGTACCATATTGAAAAAAAATACTAACAAATATGATATTACCCCCGGTAGTTTTTTTCAATGTTATACATTTTGTTATTTTGATGACATATTTATAATTCAGCAGTGCGCCAAACACATAGGATACTGGTTCTCAATATCTTGTTTATGGTGTCAATTAATCATTAGATAAAACTATTATTCAATTATTATTATTATTATCATGACATTATGTAACATCAGCAAGGTCGGTGCCTATAACATCTAGCAGGATTTGTACCAGTCATTTAAACTGTCTCTTGTCATAAAATAGAGTAAAAAAACAAACAACAAAATTTCATCTCAGAAATTGGCAGGCCATTGAAGTTAACATCACGTGGCTATCTTGTGTGGAAATTTACTTTGTTTACCATAGTAATTGTTAACCATCAAGGGAATTACCGGTCCCAGAACAGTATGGGTCCTTAGATATCATCAGAAACATGTGTCACCAAACGTTGTATGGTCATGCATTGTTTATTACAGCTGACATATGTGACACTTCAAGACTAATGTGTACAATCAGATAAGATTCAAGAATGAAAAATCAATTATTTGATAAAACAATGTGTTTGCGAAAAAGAAATACCCAATAAATCCTGAAGTTTACATGAAAAACTACAGGTGTCAAAAATATATTTATTTAACTTTTTATGTATAGAATAAACACTAGATTTTAATAGTTTCAAGGGCTAAAATTAAATATTTCAAAGAATATACATTAAAACAGACAAAATATATTGATATATTTCGATAGTGTTTTTTTTGTGTGTGTTTTTTTATGACATACATGTATTTCCTTTCCCTGACGGAAGTTTCAAGCTTGTCAGACATGTTTTTACTTTATCGCAAGTCTCACTGTCTGAAAAAATTATGATCATCGCAGTCTAAAATCCTGGAATTAGAGAAATCAAGCTAACACTAGCCTAACAGTTATCAAATTTTAGCAGCTACAGGTTTCTAGACAGATGCTGTTATTTGGCATTGAATTTCACTTTCAGTCTGTAAAGGGTAATTAACCATTTTAAATTTGAATACCGAGACATATATCCTCATTTAAAATACTGGAATTAAAGAAACAAAACGATCGGTTCCCAAGTTATAGCGACTACAGTTTTGTTTTGATGTTATGACTCGGCCTAGAATTTAAATAAAACTTTCAGTCTTTAAAGGGCAAACAATTTAAATTTTAAGGTAAAGATCCTCATTTCAGAGTGTTGAAACTTCGGGCAACCATCAATCACACATTATCACAGTCTAAAATAATGGAATTATAGAAATAAAGCTAATAGTTCATAAGTTTTAGTGACTACAGTTTTGATGTTATGACTCGGCCAGGAATTTCACTGAAACTTTCAGTCTTTAAGACGTAACCATTTTAAATTTGAATTCTGAGGCAAATATCCTCATTTAAGAGTGTTGAAACTTCTGGCAACCATCAACCACATATCAACAAAGTCAAAATAACTTGAATTTATAGAAATCAAAATAGTAGTCCTAACGTTTTTAGCGAGTACAGTTTTGATGTATTTGCTAGGCCTAGAATTTCACTTGAATAGTCAGACGTTAAGGGTGACTTCAGTTTAAACATAAATTAAGACATATAATCTAATCTGAGGGCATTGAAACATCGGGCAACCATCAATCATATATCAACAAAGTCAAAATAACTTGAATTATTGAAATCCAGCATATAGTTCTCGAGTTTTAGCGAGTACAGTTTTGATGTTCTGGCCTTCCCCACCCACCGCAATCATACTTAACAAGTTACAACGCAACTTATTTCAATGGACTCGTCGTGTATGTGTATAAATATATATACACACACGAAATGATCTGATAATAATTTTCTAATTTTTATGCATTCGGTGTTCGATATTTGTGAAGTAAAATTGATAAACAGAGACGTAAACAACCGTATCTCAATGATACAAAACGGCGGACGACAGTTGCGGTTGTTAATCGCGAGAGATATCCCGCAGCATACAAGATTTCCCGGTATTCCTTATCTCAAAGAACGAGTTGCCTATCTCTTGTATTATACGTCTCTGCTTCTGTTACAAAGGCTTTGAGCGCTAGTTCAAAATATGCTTAGTTTCTCGAGCGCTTCTTTTTTTATGTTCTTTAAACCATCTTTTCCTATTTGTACTTGATTTTTATCTAAAATGAGAATTTGTCTGAAATGTATATGAGGATGAATGTTTAACTGATACTTATTTTGTACATCTCGTGATATGTGTGCATAACATAAAAAATGAAATTATACTAAAGTTTTAAACAAATGCTATTTTTTAAAATCTCATTGAATAAATGTCTCGACTGTTAAGATTGATGATTTATTTAATTTGTCTTTGTATTATGTTTTCATTGTTAGACCACAGTTGACTCGAACTTACCAATCACAGGACAGAAAAAGTGTTTTCTAAAACCCGTAGATCACAGTTAGCCGTTGTAAAAACATTCAGTATTACCTGTGGTCTAAGTCAGATAGATCTCTCGTAACTGTTGACTATGAAATTTACGGGTCGCTACGCTCGCCTCTAAATTTCATAGACAACAGTTACTCGTGATCTATCCTATACTTTTACCAGTCAATTATTTCTCTTTCAATTTTTTAGTCATAACAAGTATTCACCACTGATCGGAGGAATTTTACTGGTTATTACACGTGGTGACTGTGATGTTTTCATGAATGTGTCACAATGAACAGTATTTTCAGTAAAATACAAAATTAAAACAATTCAGATTAATAACATTTGTGTTTGGTTACCATATATATGCTTATATGTTTCAATTACTAGTATATGACTATATGCATTGTTGAAATACATATATATATATATACATGTATATATGAACTTTACATTGAAGATATTGAATTAATGCATATTAACTTTTTTTTCTATGTGTGTTCATTGGTAAAAAGCTTTTGACATATTGTATGTATTTTTTGCATGTGAAATGTAGATTGCCAGAGTACACAGCAGAGATTCCTTATTTACTTACACGATAATTATACAGTATTTTAGGCGGTGGGGGGAGTTCATAAATAAAACTGGTACAATGTGAATGATGTACTACATTAACAACAAATATACTGCAAGTTATCCATATGAATGGTACATATATTGAAACCAAGCAGAATGTTATAATGTCAAGCAAAAATATTCTGCTTTTTGGAGGAAAATCAATGCATTACATTGCAAAAAAATATCTGAATGCAATACAAATAATGCTGTTCTGTTTATTGCTAAACATCTATGAAAACTATATATGAACTATCATGAGAGAATTTGGCACAGACATTTTGTCATAAAAAACTGCCCCTTAGTGGTAATTTCAATAATGTTGGGAATGATATCACAGTTACTACAAATTAATTGTTTGATGTCCAAATGAAGGGAACATAAGGTGAAATACATTAAGACAGACAAAATATTACTTTTTCTAAACTGCTCATATAAAATAATTCAGTTGCCATGGAAACAAAACATCTAAGAACATTGCTAAACAATATAATTTCATTGAATCATATGCATTCATGAAAACTTGAGTGACTAAATTGCATTTTTGAAGAAAACTCAAAAATGAGATTAAAAAAAATTTAACAGGTTACTATGGCAACTAAAAGAGTACATATATAAATATTGACCATTTCCTTTTATATACAACAAAACTGATCACATTTCATCCAATCATTATACGGAAAATAGTGTTTTTTTTCAATTTCTAGCAAAAAAAATATTTCTGTTGCCGTGGCAACGCTTTTTATGGTGGAGCTCATGTTTTCTTCAAATACGATGAATAGTGAACATATAATATGATTTTGGACATAATTTGACATAGGGCCATTTTTGGCCCTAAGTAAACCTACCCCTTTATCAGTCTTTTTACCAATGATAATGCTTCTGAGCTTACAAAATTAAGTATTTTTTGTAATATCAACATGCAACATTTCAGAACGACGTAACAAAACAACAATATTGATGTCTTTCTTCGCTAAACTGCCAATTTGTATGTTGCATGCTCTTTTGACTGTACTGTCTATGTTGTAAATATTATGATATCGAAAAGGTATGATTAAGCAATAATCATACCTTTTCGATATATAATATTAATGTTAACAAAAGAAATGCTACATTTTAGCAACATTTGTAATACATATGAATGAACATTATCATGAGGTCTTTCCTTTACCATAATTTGTATATTTTTTGTATCTATCTTCTTCATTTACATGTAACGTTTTTCAATCTTAAACCGTCACACTAACAGCTATTAGCTAAAATAAACTATTAATACCATTATAGATGTTACTACCAACTTAACATTTTTCACTGACTTAAAATGCACACTTTTAAACAAATATTAACCATCTTTTTCAAAAGCATTTCGTTACATAAAAGGAAACAGTATTTCTGAATTTATTTTAATAATATAGTGCAATCTACTTTAATTATGAGGACAAAATTAGCATTCGCTACCCAATGTCACTGTGGCAGTTACTTAATAAACATGTTGTATTGTTGCACCTTTTGCCTGTTTATAACAGGAGTTTGCAAAATAAATATTTTAATAAACTTGGAAACTTTGAAGTATAGGTGCTATTAATTTATCAAAATAAAAAGCAGCTGATGACTCACATTAAGATAAAGATTTTTTTATTGTAAATGTTACTTTCATGACTTGACCAGCTACAGTGCGTTGATGAAAATACCTGATGAAAATACGATACCTAGATACGTGAATTTATTTACTTGGATTAATCCGACCTCCATGTTTATTAAATATCAGATTTTCGTTTTAGTAGCATTATATTCACCGGCAGAATACCATATTGACCTCGGCTAAGCCTCGGTCAATATAACATTCTGCCCGTAAATATCACATCATATTTATTGGCTTACTAGTCAACAACTGTTTTATTATATGAAAAGTTTATTTGAAACGGTTGAGGATGATATTCCGATTCATTTCGTAATTTAATGCATTACTTGATAAATAGAAATGTGTATCATATCAATTTATAAAGAAAGATTAATATATCACAAATAACGACTTATAATTCTGGTAGATGAATATTGACATGGTTATATTTTCAGAACTGGAAATTCAGAAATTTCCCGGGGGTAGGAACAAAAATTGCCCGGGGTCGGGTGAAAATGCCCGGGATCTGGATAAAATTTGTTCAAAAGATCGGGACAAAAATTGCCCGGGGGTCGGCTGAAATGCCCGGGGGTCGGGGGAAATGCTGGGGGTCTGGATAAATATTGCCCGGGGATGGAGGAAATGCCCGGGGATTTGTAAAAAAATTTGGGACAAAAACTGCCCGGGTTGTTTCCATCCCCCGACACGGAAGGACGATAGAACAAAATACGCAATGCGTCTATCTTTTGTGTGATTAATATTGACCCATGTTATACATGAATCCCGCCCCGTATCTGTTGTTTACAAACTTGTGTTAATAACTTCCCTACTGTCATCTCATTGATATTACGCCTTTTATGTGGAGAAATTAAAAAACAATTTTTACCAAGACTCAGGAAAAAAAAACAAATGGAAATGATTTGTTGATCGTTTGATGAAAAAATTGTATAATTATTGAAAATTCGTCATGTATAAAAAATCGTCCGAGCGACAATCTGGACCATTACCTTTAGCTTTTTTAATCTGTTTTAAAGCATTAAGTCTTTCGGGTTCACTTATTTCAATGTTTAATTCATTAAACATAATGTTGAATTTGTTTCTTTCGTTCCTACATGTCAACAATATCTGTAATTTCTTCAGAATGAGACTTATATTTATCTGTAGGGTTATTTACAACTTTGAAGTATTTATCATAAACTGTTTTCAGCTTGATATTCCCATTGATTTCGTGTCATGGTTGTTGATTAATGAATTATCCAAAGTCATAAAACCAGGTGATTAAATGAAAACACTCCCGAGGCGTCTTTTGCGTTCCGGAACATTCCTGTGAGCGTCTTTTACAATTTACGACTGTATTTATAATTGAGACCCGTTGCAAACACACTCAGTTAGTTTAAGGTTTATATATTGTCATGTGCATTAGTACATGTATTGCACGCTACTTTCTTAATTGACTTACTAATCGTGTGTGTATGTAACCACGCAACATTAAGCTTACTTTGTGTTTCGTTTCGACAAGGAAAACTGTATAATGGATTCTTTTATTTCTTTGAATAATTTATCATTCAATGTCCGGTACTGTATATATATGTAAGGCGGAATCCCATCTTTGATTTAAAGAGAGATAACGCATAACAAATCATATCAGAACAATTACTACCAGTGTAAATTTTCTTATAACACTGTCTCTCCCGAATCCGTACCAAAATTCAAAATTTGTCTCACCTGTTACATATATAAACGGGTTTTCCACATTTTGTTTAAAATTTCAATATACATACGTTCACACCATATATCACCATGCTGTTTATAGTGAAATGTGTATCATTGCTGCTTTGTAAAAAGTATTTTTCAGGACTAAATATGCAAATAAATATATTATATTCTACATATTATTTTTGTACTCTAGCTTAATCATCGTTGCTTTTAACTAAGACTCCAATCTACGTATACTTTATCATAGGCATGTTGAAATGTCCATCAACTTCATTTTAATGCGTGGTTTGGGTGTAATGTTTATTATACGTTGGACATTAACCTGTGATGATGAACTCCTAACCGTCAGGATTTATTTACTAGACTGATATGCATTTACTAAACCAGATTATATAACAGCTAGTTGGACCACAATTCAAGCTTTAAAAAAACAGTTTTATAGACTTAGGTATTTCAGATTCACTAATTTCACTGTTTAATTCATTAAATATATGTAGCCCCCGGTCCAACAACGGTCGGTTTAAGAGTTTCTTACAATTATTGTGATCTATCATTATCATCGTGGTTTTTAACTAAGATTCCAATGTGCGTATAATTTATCATTGGTATGTTAAAATGTCTATTCAGGCAACGTGATTGGCTTAAAACGCTGAAAAACGTAAAATGATATTTAAGTTATCTAATAAGATTAAATATCATACTATGATGCCAAGCAACCAAACAAAATTAAGGCCATTCATTTCAAAACTGCCATTGGTTATTTAATACGAAGTGACCTCCGAATAAAGGTCACCTGTCAATAAAGGCCAAATTGTGTCTTTCCAAATGGTAGCCTTTTTTCATAGGTCTGACTGTATTTGAACACATTCTCAAAATACATAATGTCAGTAAAAAATACTACTGTATACGTCTTTAAATTGGCGGGGCTAAAATTTGGCGGGTTTTTTTGGAAATTTAAATATTGGCGGTGGTCAAGAATTGGCGATTTCTTAGAAATCCGCCAAAATAAAACCATCTATCTAATAGTACGACTGATAATAACAAGTAATAATGAAATATAAATAAAGTAAATGCAGATTTCTATTTCGATTGATCTAACCACAATAAAACAAAAATGTTAAATTACAATGTTTTAAGAATTAAAAATCATAATACAAGCATTCATGTCTAACAATAAAAGTTTATCAATAGCGAACTGTAAATGTTTGAATCATAATAAGTGCCGACGTGTGTGAATCAAATTATTTAAGATTAAAAAAATGCATTCACTCATATTCATAAGGATGTTTTGTACAAAGAAAGACTTATAAACTTGTTACCTATGGGTCCATAAGAAAACCAAAAAACACGAAAAATAATTCATATTTTTCTTTTTTGAATTTCTCACACGCAAAGATAGCATTATGAACATCAAATGTAACTTACGTTTAGTTAATACTCCAGTTGTGTCCAAGGCTTGCAAGAAGAAATAAAAATGTAAACTAACACTTGCTTTTTACTCCAATTATTCGACTGGGGCAAAATGGAACGTCAGAATTATAAACTTTTTTTAATTTATTTATCTGCACATCCCTTATGTCGTTTTCTGTGTTATGCATACTAATAGCTTTTATGGAACGAATCTCCCGAAGATTAAATGTCACTATCCACGGTATTCATTTCTCAAGTTTTCTTTTTTTTCAGTATTATTTTCTTTACCTCCGTATATTTACAATTACATGTATACATGGCATGTGGTAGAAAAAAATATACAGATTACAAAATGTTTTTTGTATGTCTGTATATCACATCGTGTATCAAATTCCCAAAATATTGTCGTATTGGGTCAGTCTAGACATTGTTAGTTTACTTATTTAAATAACCGTCAAATTTGCATATTTGCACATGTCATCATAGCCCAGTACACTCAATATGCCTACTGCGATTACATGGGTCTGAATTATAGTTTTCATCGCCAAGTCTACTTATAACATACACAATCTCAAATAAGCTAGTGTTGAATGATTTTTAATATGAAATGCACTTAATTTAATTATATCGGCTTTAATGTTGCGGATGCGGATATAATGAGTTATCTTTTTTTTGTTAGAAGCATGTTAGTGTGACCGGTTCTGGCCGCGGTCGTGGCTCAGAAGTCATAACGCTAGATTTGTAACCCGACAATCCGGGTTCGATTCCCGGTCGCAGCAGGTCATACTTCAATTTTGACAACCGTATCGATATTCCACACCATGTGGAGAAGTGGCCTGTTCTAGTGGAAGGACGGAAGGGCAGATAAGTCAGGTTAAGAATACAGTCCAGAAAAACGTAAAATGCGTCGGCCACCGTATCTTACTGAAATAAATAAATTGACCCGTGTGGTTGCTCCCTGGTTGTTGTAATTTATTTGGTAAAGTAAAAGGACTATGTTATTCTTCCTGGAAATTCCCATTGCTCGTTTTAAAAATGAATAATGGCCAACAAATTTGCCTGAAGTATTTCAAGGTCGAATCTGATCTTACAAAGTATTTTATGAGAGCATCTCAATTTATTCCTTACGATTAATGCTATTTGTTGTTTTATTCGTGTACTTGACTCTTGGATTGAACTAGACCCCGCCTCTGTGGTCGAGTGGTTAAGGTCGCTGACTTCAAATCACTGTAACCTCTCACTGATAGAGGGTCGTGGGTTCGAGCCCAGCTACAGACCATGACTCCTTATATGAGGAAGTAGACAGTTGCTTACCGAGGATGGGAGTCTAGTACTGGTTCTTCCCAGGAACGATGCTTAGGTGAACTCCCCGCCTCGTATGACTCTGACTGCTGAAAAGGGCCGTTAAATTCGACATTTATCCTCATTATTTATATTATTGTATTATACCAATTAGACTAGAAACATCAGAAAAAAGTTTTGTGTGTACAGCCCTTCCTTCCTATGCTTTACATTGATACAATTGCTCCTTTTAAAACGTGATATGTCTATACTTTCCTGTACATCAATTTCTTTTATTAGAATACGTATGTTCCTATAGTTTTGTCACTTTTGTGTAATTCGATCAAATAATAACAGTGAACACGGACAACAACTCTGTATAAAATATAATATGTATACAAATTCTCTTGTTTCCCTTCTTAAAAGCGCGCTAATGCTTAATGACATAAACTTGGAAACTTAATTCACATTCAAATATTATCATTGAAAAGGATCATCATTTATCATACCAACACTCATTTAGAACGATACCTGAATCTTACGAAATGTCACAATGGCAGAATGTGCTATGACTTTAAAAGTAATGTTAACCAGAATTTGAATTAGAAATTGTACAAATACGAAATGTAACTTACAAAAGCTTTTGACTGAAAATAGTTTTTCTTTGAATATATTATATCTATAATCTATATATATATTTATACAACATTGTTGCTTGGCCCCATGCTAATGGTGTATGGAGATCAATTTTGCTTAAAATAATCAGCTTGTTTTATAGTGTTGATATAATGAACCATGTTCGGTTGTTGTGCACTAATTATGTGCCTTACTTTAAGTCAATCAGATTTATACGAAATGTTCACGGTACGTGTATCGGACTACAGTCTCTCAAATGATTTTGACATTATGACCATCACCGAAACGTGGCTATGAAGCTCTGTAGACATAGCAGTAAAGTCACTCCCATATGGTATAAACTTAAGCACGTACCTAGACGTGGAGGTATGCGGGGTGTAGGAGCAGCGAGTGTAGCTATATAAGACTTTCATTGAAATTTTACTTATTACTTCTACTGGTGAAGGCGACTTTTCGACCTTTGAATACATTGATAGTAAGATTGTTACTTGACACTCCATGCAACTAGCAGTAATATACAGACCACCTCCATCAAAGAAGAATGGAGAGATTTGAACATCCAAATTAATTTGCCAAATGACCATGAATTTGTAAAATTCAACAGTTGTCTTGAAACTTATGGTATAAAACAGCATGTACTTGAGCCCACCCATGTAGCAGGTCTCATTCTTGATGTAGTGATTACTAGATATATAGATAAAATAGTCTCAAATGTAATTATTGTCGACCCCACACTAACTGACTCTCACGGGAAGCCGACACGGGATCATATGACTGTTTCATTTAATACTCGGGCATCAAAACCACCACCAACCAGGAAAACTGTAACATCCAGACAAATGTGTTCTATTGACGTAACGGCTTTCAAAAATGATTTGCATTACATAAAGTTCTTGGACAAGATAGTGCAATCACAGACCTTGATGAGATTGTGAACTAATTGAATAGTACTAAGCAATTTTTCCACACTTGTAGACAAAGATACTCCTTTAAAAACAAAAACAATCATTTTAATACCAACGTGTTCCTGGTTCAGTGAGAGTCTGCACGATGCCAAACATCTAAAACGCAAACTGGAGCATAAGAGGCGGAAGACAAAACTGCATATTGATCACCAAATTTACCGTACGCAATGTGGTGTGGTTAAAAAACTCTTAAGGCAAGTAGGCATTCAATACTATTCTGAAAAAGAAATAGATCTAAGTCTTATGGACGAGATCAGAAAAGTCTATTTAAAGTAACTAAACATCTGCTTGGTAAGGTGAATGAAACAGTATTACCATCAATTTCATCATCACATGAACTTGCTAAATCGTTCAATGATTTCTTTATCAATAACACTGATATCTTCTTTGAAGGTGCACAATCAGAATCAACAAGCACCGTGCAATGCGAATTCCACTGATCAAGTGAATTACCTTGAAACGTTTCGCCCGGCATCTGAGAATGAAATTAAATATGTCATAAACTAGTCTGCCAGTAAATCATGTGATGTGAGCTGGATCCCATCCCAACTTGACTGCTCTAAGGTGAGCTCTTGCAGCCATTGACAAAAACTATAAATTTGTCAATGGAACAATCACATGTATCAAAAACATTTTAAAAAATCCAGAATCAGACCAGCACTTTTTAAAAAACAAGATCTGGATACTGAGGCTTTAAAAACTATAGACCAGTGTCTATTTCACCATTCATTTCTAAAACACTTGGAAACGTAGTTGATACATGCTTAAATAACTATCTATGTTTAAATGACCTTCATGAAGAACACCAATCAGCATACAGGAAGTTCCATCCAACGGAAATTGCATTACTCAGAGTCAGAGAACAGACTGACATAATTCGCTCTCTTGATTGCAATAATGTTACAGTGGGTGAAGTCGTATAAAGGCAATTGCTATCAAACTGTCTGCATTAGTGGTGAAGTGTCAAACCCTGTCTTAATGAAACATAGTGTGCCACAATTCTTATGCCACACCTTCCACCTAAGTGTTAACCATGTATACATAACATGTTGGTGCAATCTGTAAGAACCATAGACTCAATTATCATTCCTATGCAGACGATGGACAATTATACCTCTTCCGTTTATACCAACTGAGTCTATCACCAGAACTGAATCATTACACAACGGGGTGGAACAATGCCTCAATAAAATTACCTTATGGATGAATAACAACATGCTGAAATGCCGATAAAACTGAAGTGAGTGTATTTGCGTCAAAAACCACTAGGGCATCAATCATATTACCATCATCCAGTGTAAAAAATCTCATTTCTGGATTCTTAAATGGACATGGAAAAGAATATTAGTGCTGTATGTAGGTCATGTTTTACAGAGTTACGCCGGATACATCGTATAAGAGATTATATTACAGTTGGTGACACTAGGTCACTAGTTAACTCTCTAGTTACAACTACAACGCTCTTAAGTTACCGGGAAGGGTACAATAAAAACGTTTTGAGATTCCCCCCTATTTTTTAGCAACCATAAAGTGAGTTCGATCCCCATCACAGACGGTTTTTATTTTGCATTAACAAAATAAAGGAAGTTTTCAGGATTAATTAGGAGTGTAGCGATACTTTTTATTATTCATCAAAGTTGTTTGATCTTATTGCATAATACGGTCAAACGTTAATTATGAATTTCAATGTTAAATAAATGCTTTCCTCTTATGTGTGTGTTTTTGGCGATTCTGTGAACCTCTAGTTTCACCCAAAGGGGTCTGAGTTTAACACATATGCTATGTCCAACTTTAATAATAACAAATAATGTGGTCCTAATGACGAAATAATATGACCTCATATACTGACAACTCATTTCTTCATTATGGAATCCTATGAGCGTTATTGCGCAAATACCAATGCGATCTTGAATTATTTTGCCAAAAATAAAAACAAAAATATTGTAGTTTTTCTGAACACAATCAAGTATTTAAGTGTGTGATTATACAGGTCAGGTATTGCATTTTTGTTCATTAATTGAATAAGAGTGTATACTCAACATGAACCTAATAGGATTGCATAGCTTCATGTAATTATTGCTTAAATTCAGTTAAGAAATACAGAAATATATATGTCAATAAAACATGTTGACTGTGAATAATACGAATGAATTATAACCTGAAATATAAACGTTTTCTCCATTAAGAATTAACAAGTGCGGGGAGGCTTTGAAAACGTTTAAAGTTACCGGGGGGTAACCAGAAAAGGGGGAGCTTGAAAACGTTACACCGGTGCCTACCGTTGGAAAATAACCGGTATATATATGATCGATCTTAGATGTCTACCGCGCATGTAGTGCTCAACAATATCCGGAACACTAATACCTAGTAATACCATGGTACAGCCAGGACCTACCACGGTTCTGCCCCAGAATTTCAAGGATTAAGCCTGTTCTTAATATTTTTCCCGGTAACCCCCGGTTGTAATATGTATTAAACATTTTAACAAATACGGAATGTTCGCCCAATAGAGCCAGAAGAACAAGGTCCATCCAGGACTACCATGTATGACTATGTACAGTGCCATCAGGGTTGTACTCCTGGTTTGACAGGGTTTCGCCAGGTCACTCATCCGGGACTAACCGAGAGTCAACCCGGAACAGAGATAATAGCGCTGTACACAGTGTGTCAAACGACGTTCCTGAAGGCCATGGAATGAGCGTTTTGTAAGGTAATGCTATAAAGTGAAGCTTGGATAAAATAAAAACGGCTCCATAGATTTTCTTAAAAGATGACACATCAACCTTTATTCAAGACAAAAATAAAAAATATCCCTCAGGCAGATTTTGATAAAAATAATTTAAATTTGGAAACGAGGAGAAAAAACACTAAACTTTACATTTAAAATAGTTTTACTTGCACTTATAATTAAGATCAAGAACATCAAATTTATACCTACGCGTAGGTAATTATATTTTCCGGTATTAAATTTTTATGTCATTAAATATCTACATAAATTGATAGAGCGATAGGTATTTTCAGAGAGGCACTATAAATACCGCAAAAATGACCGTTTGACGTCGAAATTAAAACGACGTTATTTTAATCGGTTGGGGGCATGCCCTGGTACTGAAGGGTCTCGAATAGCAATCAAATTGGTATCATTTTAATGCCTAAATCAATTAATGAAAGCCCTGTAAAATATTTACAAGATATCCCGCTAGTTTACTCAAAATACACATTTCAAGATTTACCAAACATGCCGATTTCGGCCTACGAAATTATTCGTCATTTTTTCACAACTCGACCCTTTCGGTATCTGTCAAAACCGAAAACATCGAGGAAAATGTCAACAAATGGTAAGTATTGCTCGTGTTATGTTCACTTGAAAGGCAGCGCACATGCTCAGTTAAACCATCAGACCTATCGGAAATATCATTGTCGTCAATAAAAGGCTTACAGCCTTTTATTCAAACCGACATATAAATACCGACGCGCACGTTATATGGTCATTTTTCAACGCACATTCTTCTTTGACTTTTCAGTAATAATTGGTTTTACAAGTGACAAACACATTTTGGGTGTACGAAAAAAAGACACAGCAGTTCATGCCCCTTTAAACAAACTTCAGAATCTCAGAGCATAATCGCCGTGATGATGTGTGACGTACTCTATCAAACATTATCCAATTATATGTAGACTGGAAACTGCATTGCCGTTGGATCTTTGATTACACCCGCTGTTAAAGTTTCTGTCACTTGAGCAATCGGTAGCATCTGTAAGATTAGACTCACACAACCAAATACTAGTACATGTTGATTAATATTCTGATTAATTCAACACAAATAGAAGGTAATTTTATTGGCCATTCTAGTTGATTTGACCATGGCAGTCCATGTGGAAAGCTTTTAAGTTCACCCCACAAAACGTATTTATAACCACACTATATAAATGAGCATTGATCAATTTAACCAAATGTTTATATGATACAGATTTCGCAAATGTTGAACTGGTAGAATAAATGACGTTTGTCCTTGTGTATCGAATCTGAACGGAGGGTTTACTTTTTGAAAATAAGCTCGAAAATCACGTGCATGTCGTATTTCCACGATTCCTAAAAATGTATGATGGGTGTTTGTAAGTTTTGTTCACTAGATTTGAACCAGTTTCTTTATTTTTATGAAATAACAAGATGTAGTAAAATCTTAGGATTATTTGATGATCAATTGTTCGTGATAAGTCATATGTTATAAGAATTATATCAGTATTTCGAGTTTGTGATATAAAAAGCGTAAAGCGCAACTGTTCATGAAAAATACATTCACTATATTAAAAGCCATTCGGGCGACAACGCTAATCATTCATTGAGAATTTACTTGAGGTGAACAATGTCGGCTTCGGTACAGAATCCAGGATTAGAAATTGTCTCGTGTTGAATTATTATAATTATATACCACATTTATAGAGCACTTTTAATATAAGAATATACATTCAAAAGTGCTGTACAATAAAATGTAATACATCGTAAAAGCCAATATAAAACAGTGACAGGATAAATTGGCATAACAACGACTACAACATTTATAGCTGTTGTTGTAATGTAGTATGATTAATATAAATATATATATAAAATGTATGTGACATGTGATATCAATGATGCTTCAATGATCCGTTAAAATGTCCACTGACATTTGATTTGTTATTGTTTATCACCTTACAATAGTGTACTTTTTACGTTTCTAATTTATGCTAGTTTGTATTGATTAACTCCCTGAATTCGAAAGCCTTCACTAGAAATTTAGATAGTGAAAATAATACTGTCAGCATCATTGTCATTCATAATACTAATAAATACATTAGTTAAAACATGATTAAAATTCTAAACACACGTTAAAGGGTAATACAAATTAGAACAGGCATGATAAAAAATAAATGAATTACTACTACCTTCAATTAAACCTCACAATTCTATCTGCTAAAATATTTGGCTCATAGCGATGCTATACAAAGTTTAAAGCAGAATGAAAAATATGCAAGTTGCACAATCACATTAAAAACATTTGCATGGTCACTAACAAAAATATTAGATAAAAAATATGTTTTTAATGATTTTTTGAAAGGTGATAGTTATGACAGTGTCTAAGATCGTTTGGTAGAACATTCCACAATTTTGGAGCTGCATGTTGGAAGCTTCTGTCATCATATTTTACTGTGCGGGATTATGATTTGACAAGTGAGTAGGATTTTTGAAATCTTAAGTTTATTGAAGATCTGTATATTTCCAGCATATCTATAATGTATTTCGGGGATTGATTATGAAGAGCTTTAGAAGTGTACGTAGAATCAACTCTTTATGATACAGGAAGCCAGTGCAATTCCTTGAGAACTGGAGTTATGTGTTCATAACGATTCATTCCTGTTATAATATTTATTAAGTTATATTTTGAAGTTTGATTTTACGTTTTGACGGATTGCATGATGTCCTCAGAGACGATGTCGTACCAGTTTTGATTTATTGCCCAAGTGGATAAACAAAGGTGTCCATGTCAAGGTTTCTAGACAGGCTGCCAAAAATAACCAGACGATTTTCTTATTGTATCAGGGCTTCATAAAATTGTCATTCTACAGTTGGAACAAATTAAGATGTTAGGTAAAAGAAGCATGTTGGCAGGATATGTACCAATACAATCGTTGCTTCCGTATACTAGAGTAAGAAATACATGAACTTTCATTGAATCACAAAGTGCCACCCAAATAAACTTACATTCTATTACGATTAGGAAGGAACAAAGTCATCTACCATAATAATCATACAAAATATCGCAATTCTCCAAATAATCTTTGTGAATATAATTCGCACATTTAAAGCCACTATTGATGACAGCACCATTGGCGTCTACTCTCTGTTGTTCAATATCTTAAAGAGAGTTTCCTTTTTGAAACCTTATCTCCATCATGCATGGCGGAAGACATTCGGGAAATTCAATTGAAATTAATTGCAATTCTTTGTGTGAATGAAATATCAGTCGGCGAAAAAAATCCCTTTTAGTAAAGGTATTGCCGCTTCAGATTCTTACGACCAAACAAATGCGTAAAAAGAAATGGACCTGCTATACAATTCGTTGTTAACAATCTATCCAGGATTTTTGAAAAAAGCAAAAAAATATCATTTTCATGGCATGCAAATCGGATATCTTCCCGAACAATGAAATTATCTAGAGTGGTTTTGGTCTGTACAAACGTCATTGAGAAAGGAATGAAATACTTCAGATTTCAAATAGGGATTCACACATATTACTTACAATATATAGAATCTATGATCGGCAGATTGGAAGAAAAATATTTCTCAAAGATATTTGTTTTCGAGTTTGGAAATGTACTTTATATGAAAATGACAATATCGACAAGAATGAAATTGACGGCGACCGGAAAAAAGTCTGGGATCGGCAACAGAAACAGGGCTTGTCGGATTTGTAGAAACCAATTTTGTTTTGTCTTTATTGTACGTATTGGAAGTAAAATCCTTTCAATAAAAAAAAACACCAAGGACCACATGACAGAGAAAACAAAGGGGAAGGTTCCCCTAGGGCCAAAAATGGCTCTGTTTCAAATTCTGTCCAAAATCTCATTATATGTTCACTATTATCTAATTTTGAATAGTATCGTTCACTCTTGCGTTTATGGAAAAATATTTAAACAATTATACGTATTGCATTTGATGAATATACGGTGTAACAAACGGCAACACTGACAAATATGTGGGCTATATATAAAATAGATAAAACATATAAATAAATATCAGAGAGATAGTCTATTCCGACAAATACTGGAGTTAATAAAAAATAACATTTTTACGGCGGATGTAGAAAACCGAGTACTTTAGTCCGAATCAAATTCATGCGCCGACCGAGTGACCACCAAGTGGGATGAAAAAGTACAACTCATAAAAAAAGGCATCGACCACAAATTCCGCGACAATTAACTCATCTATTTACACGTACTTGGGATTGTCATTTTCTGAGATATAAACAAACCATTTTGCATTAATCCAGATTTGTTGGGAATGTGTTCCGATTTATATTCGACAAACTGTATTAACCCCCCACGGATAAGTATGCATTTGTCAACCGGGCAGATTTAATGCCCCAGTAGAGAAAAGACAATAAAGCCATCGAATAATGCAGTACATGCGCCTATGAAACATGCAAGCAAGACATTTCTGAAAAGTATTAGGCGATTAGACAATTTGTAAATTTGTCGATGAAAATACTTTCTTAAATTGCAACATCCCACACTGGCATATTTTAATGCGCATCAGTTTAGAAAGATGAACAATACCCCACCCAGTCATATGTAAAAATGTTTAAGACAAGATACCTAACCGCTTTGTGCCGCATCTAATACAAATGATAACGCGTATGTAAAAAGCGACAGTACTAATTTATAGCCATTTCTTTGTGGAAAGTAGTTAATGTTTTGCTTATCCGTACTAACCCTTTGTCTGCTTATGTTGTTTTTTTTGACGGCCATCTCTAATTCTTAAGGTGTGCGGAGTGTCATCAATCTCCGACTGGTCTCTTTCGCAACTGTAAAAATAGCATATTTTTAAACTGAACTTCAATATGCCCATATAAGGAATCGAGTATGTGGTACACACACAAGACTACTCCATCATGCGTCTAGTTCTGCAATTAATCAGAAATACGCGGATGATCCAAAATATTTTGTGTCATTCTGTGTTGTATTTTTACTATACTTTTGATACCGGGATAAAAAATAGTAAATTGTATAACTTAAGACAATTTACGTTGTTTTCTCAGTATCGTTTTTATTTCGAGGCATAATAACACAGATATTAACCTTAAAGCACTGAGGTGAAACTTGTTAAGCTTGCCATTGTGCATTAACAATACCTTTTCATGCTGGTTCTAAAAAAAGATGAAGCTCTATAAACACGTAAATGATGGATGCTTTTGATCATGTTTCAAATGTCACATTGTATGATGAAGTTACGATAAGAACAATTACAAAATAGTTATAAAACATTTTTGTTACGTCTTTGTGCCATGTCAAAATCAAGGCAAATGTTATATTGGCGTTTAACAATACATTTCATCGCGTATGATCTAAGGGTTGTCAACCAGTTTGGTTGTGGGCGAAATCGGACTAGGACTTCCAGAGTTACGAACCTGTAGAAAACCTGCTATATTTTAGCTTGTTTGCATTATTGACACCTTCAGTTTTTCACCAATCCTTATCATACTTACAGTGAATGTGTATGACCAAAAGTTCTTTAACCAGTTTGAATATGGGTTTCAGTGGTGAGTGGTATAGGGCCATCATGGTCCTCTTGTTTGTATTACTGTTCAAAATCATCATGAAACGACGAAACGTCTAATAATTTTATGGTACATGTGATTATTTTTAGTTCAATTTTAGTACAATATTTTATTTTTTTAGATAAGTCTTTCTTAGATCAAAATAAAACAGACACACTAAGAGAAAATGACACTCTGATTCCATTTAATTCGCTTTACATAATTTGTAAGTACGCTGATATTTTTCTTCAATATTTCTATTATACCGTCTTGAATTGCCGAACATCAAAATCGAGCCAATACAATTCTGTACTTACCAATGTTAGTACAATACACATCTTGCTCATCTTGACTGGTTGCTTGTCACTCCAATTAGGGTTCACGTATATCTTCAAGTCTTCCCATGTACCGACAAACAGTTCAAACACAGCGGTGACGTAAACTACCTCAAAGTATATTTACTAATTTAAATACTTTTTATATATTAACTCATTATCGTAATTATGATTTGATCACCAAATGAAACAAGAGATAAATGAACACTGACTGGCAGTGATGGCAGTTAAAAAACACCCTTTTATGATAGCTCCTTCCTTATTAAGTCTAAGACTTTACAACACTACGTCACAGTAATGCCAAGTAATTATATAATGAAGTTTCTCAATACAAGCTACAGTTCCAGTTAATAGTGAATGATAACCTTGAATAATACAAACGGATGAGGCAAGCTATATAAAGTTCTAACACAGAACATATCTAGAAAGACAAATACAATTTATCTTCATAATCAACGAAACATACGCCGGTCTGCAAACAGTTGTTAAAACGTGTGATTTGGGACAATCTTATTCACGATTTTTTCAACATTTATTTTGTCGACCCAATACCATATACATATGGTTGTATTCCTTGCTGCTTCCCACGTATTTAACATCGATATCTTAACTGTAAGATGCTTTTCAAGCCATTGAAAAGACAGGAAAGTACTAACAACCGAGTCATGAACAGACAAATATGTAGGTATTTTATCTTTCTTTCAGATTATATACTGTGTCCGTTTACATTTTGAAGCGTTTTTTACTTCGGTTTTGAATTTACCTTTTTAAGTAGGAAATTGATTATTGTTTCGTAGCTGCGGAAATTTGCAGCTTGAGAATACTTGCATTTAATGTTCAGGGGACTTTTGAATGATATATTAACCTTTTCGAAAAATTTAAGTGCGTCAGATATCCATAGTTCTAGTAAGTACGCAAATGTGTTCAGTTATGTATTAGTCAGATATTCAAATTTCATGTCAGCAGTCCCTAAGAATGACAGCCTTACATAAAACCGTTGTCACCTTTGAATGTAGGTTAGATTGAAAAATCCCTTTCGAGGTCAATATCGGTATTGTGCATGATAGACTCTACTATTCTCACTTTGTGTGGTTTAGTTTATATAATAGGTCAATCATGGAGCCTGGTTTTATGTAATGTAAAATGAACTTGTTCTTAATTCTGATACAACTTTATCGTACAATAGCACTGACTTATATTGGTAAGACCTGAAAAAGTAGTGTTACCCATCTGACCCAATTATTTGACGTCGTTCCTTTTCTTACAACAAAATCTAATTAAAGAGTGAAAGAAATCGACCTTCAAATGTATGAAAGGTAGATAAAAGATTCATCAAACTTATCCAATTTCTTTGGTCAATAAATCCTAAACATGACTATTTTTTAACCTTATGAAATGAAATCAGAGAGAAAGGATGTCAACCATTGATCATGCATCTCACCACTTTGTGCGTATTGCATAATAAATAAGGGACACTATTATGTATGGCAAAGGTTACCAATAGGCAATTTTAAATGAAGTTAATCTTCTTGAAGTTTTTATTTAACTGGTGTATAAGACATTTTGTTTATTTTTCATTTGTTCAATTATTTCCACTCCATAGCTGATTTAATCAATTAATCTCTTGATATTGGGCTCGTGTATGGTGCAACGACTTGTTTTACCATTGTTACAACTATTTGTACACTTTTGATCTGATTTCAAATATTTTGGCATCATCATGAAGGTTACAAAACACACGGACATAATTATAACCATACGTTTTCTTTCCGTGTGACTAATTTGTCTTGTGTTCTACGTGTGAGTTACTTCGGTTTGACCCTCAAAGCTAACCAAAACTCCGTCATCTGTATCGGCATAAGTAAACATATAAACTGAAATCAGCGTAACCATTTTTACTAACTCCCGAACCAATTTTATCAAATTCGATATATATGAGCGTGTCGCTATTTTGTGGACACGTGAGCGCTTTCCTGAACTCATTTTTCTGGTTTTACTACTGGCAACCATTGACTGAACTATTCGGTATCTCGTGTGTATGTCCTCAAATCATCACATTAGTTTAGCAGGGACAGATATATTGTATCTTGTCCTTATTTGTCGTTATATGTAAATTTACGTTAGTAGACAAAAATAGTAAATTAACACTAAGGAAAAAGGCCTGAAGGTTGGCAAAATATAAGTTTCTTATATTTGGATATAAAATAAAATTACCGGCATGACCATTGTCCATGATTTAAAGTTTAGTGTCGACAAAGATGGTGTCAGCCGCTAACGTTTTTATATTCTATATGGATGTCATTAAGAGTTAATGGTTTAGTTTCCACAACATTTGTTTTTTTTTATATTATGTTCATGTGTAACGGATATCAGCTGTAAATGTATCAAATTACATACTCGAAATACACCAATAAACCGCTTGATTAAATGAAAAACTCTCAAATTTCAAATTAAAGCACACTTTAGTCGTGAAATGAAACAATAGCGCGAACAATATACGTCAGTTGAACGATTTTAATCCTTTCCTGGAAGTAAACAAATCATTAATGTGCAAATAATTATTGCTTATACGTGTCGTATCTCTGACATTATCATTCCTTTATTTCCGTAATATGAAACAAACTTCTACTTTATTATATGCAACGTACATGGAATCATTGATCTCAAATAATACTTACAGGACGGAATTTATCAAATAAAAATACACGATTTAGTATCCAACACCTGGAAAACTGTTAGACAGTTTAGATACCTTCATTAGTTTTAATGAATGTTTTGTGTTTCAAAAGACCACCAGATCAACTGACCCAATAGATTACGTTGCGAATACAACGGCACATAAAAATTGGTATATACGTACATTGTATGTGAAGAATGCAATCAAATAAAGTTTCCTTTCGACAAGAAAAACTTGATATAGAAGTGGATGATATGTTCATAGCACGTCGTTAAAAGTTAAGCCCTGAGATCGGGGAAAAGACAATCAAAACACGACAGGAAAGGGCAATTTCAGTGAGTTTTTGTTACTGAACTAATCGAGGGCAGGACAACTTTGTTGAAGTACACATCATACTCTCAATAAGACGTGAAATATAAGATCGAGGCTAAGGTGTGGTTTTGACGTATTACTGTTCAGCACTTAAGAATGTATTCCAAATATGAGTTCTACATAAATATATGGTAAATATTAATATATTTTATTATAACAATATAAAGGAATATTCCTAGTGCAAAGGCAATAATAACATTTCCGACAGGACTGGTTGAACGGCGGCTGGCTGATACGGTATTAAAAAACGACTGAAATTGATGTGTGCACCAATCGCGACTCTGACCTCAAATATTAACAAGAAGTGTTTGTGAAACACAGATGCCCTCTAACGGGCAATCGAATAGTAACACATTGACCTTTGACCTATTAAACTAAAATTCATTAGGGGTACTGTACATGCGATGACCAACATTCCAACCAAATTTGAGGACCTAAGGCCAAATGGTTCACTAGATATCGGTCGGACAAGTTTTTTTGCTGAAGGTCACTTTGACTATGACTTGTTATAGACAAGATGGCGTCTCCAAGTGAATATCAAATAAAAGACACCCCATTCGACGTAGTTTCATCGTTTTGTTAGCTTAGTTTTTAAGTGTCACTTGTGCAATTGTTTCAAGCCCTTCGGCAAATGAATCGATGACCTTGGTACTTTTCATTATGTAAAGAGATGAGTGACATTGATTTACTAACTTCTTCTCGACCAACAACTTCGTCCAGCACATGAATTATCAGAAAGAATATCGTTATACATTTCATACCATGTCACACCCATATCGCCTCGTCTCTATATACAATCATGAATGAACTTTCCAGTATCATGAGTTTCATACTTCTAAAACTGTAAATTGTATCACTTCATTTTCAATTCTTCTGTTAGTTGATGTTGTTGTCACCGTTTTGTCATAAGTTGTTGCTTTTGTTGTTGGTAGTGGTGATGCCATTGTTGTTCTTGACACAATTGTCAAGTAATTGTAACAATTATTTTTGTTCAACGCAGTTAGTTGCAAATTCCTATTTTAAAAATGACAGTCTGATTATGACCATCACACGATCGAACAATAAAATCACAGAGACTATAATGTTCGTCAGTTGTGATCTACTTTATAGGGTGTGTACATAGCATAATGCTGAAAAGTCCAAATGTACCATGCCGAAAATTAATTTTCGGTTCAGCTATGACAAACAGCTATATCCGATCATTCAATGATATAATTATTGCTTCTGAAATTGTATACCTATTATTTATATTGTGTTATAAATCTGCCACTAGCCAGTCATGATGGCACGACAAACATCGAACATGTGAACAAATACAACACTATGGAGAATATGGTATTCAGTCGCATATACAGCATATATTTTATACGCAATAGCTTTAACCTTACGCTGATTTATGGGGTTAAAGATTGAAAAACGAATCCTCTTTGCACTACGTAGTCTGTCAACACATGTAGCTGTATGTGATGTGTAATAACAGAATGTATTGAGCGTTTTTAGATTTCTAAAATTAACATACAAAACATCCCACTATACTAACTTTCCCAAACCCGGCCAACCCAAAATTCACCCAGTACATAGATACATTCAAATTATGGGGGGGCAAACACAGTTTCTCGATGGGTTTATACCGCCTTGAAAGGGTTTGCAAGAAAGCAACAACGTCACACAGGACAACACCCATCCATAGGAAATAAACATTTTAAAATGTATAAATATTCACTACAGCGATGAAATGCGGTGTTAGTCTCATGTGGCGTACCCAAAGGAATAATCAGAAAATTGGCGTTCACCGTTTCATAATTAGAAATCCACCATGCTCTCTTCTTTGATGACACGATTCCATAATCATCTCGTGTTATCTGTACTTAATAATGTATAAACTTGTTTCTTAAAACGTTTATTGCTTCCATGCTACTGTCTCCCGTTTTAATAACATCATCAAATGATTCATCAATGAGATTGTTTTGTGAAAAATTTCTATGGCGGGAAGGGTCATTATACCACATGGTGTACTCAAAGTAGAACTGAATGAGGGTAAAATTATTACATCAATCATCTCACGCTTAATAAGTGAACAAAATAGCAGTCATCTCCGAATAAATGCCACCATATTAATAAAGGTTATTCTTTAAAAAATGTCGCTGATTATTTAGAGCAAAATAACCTCAGAATAAAGGAATCATTTTTAACAAGGGTGGATTTTGTTAACATGTTTAATTGTATAAATAAAGTTGCCCGTCGATCTTCGCGGTGTAAACATGGTTGATTTCCATCAAACCGTTCAGGTAAGAAACATATGACTGCATGTGTAAAAAGAGTGGTTTTATTTTGTAATCTTACGTCTATTTCATACCAATAATTTTTTCGGTTTTGTTTTATTATTTACATCGGATTTGATGCCATTTTCAACATTATTTCAGTTAAATCGCTTCAGTTATCCTAACCAGCTTCCCTGGATTACATTTAGACCTTAACCAGTACCAACCACGTTCTACCCGCAAGCTACTGCCAAGCTACCCCACATAATTCTGAGGTTGAGGACAATTTAACATACTATGATGTAATATCTTCAAATTTGTCACGGCCAGTGTACGTCTCGCCCGGGGTTTGAACTTGCAACATCTTGATCAGGAGACCAACGCTCTAACCACTGAGCTAACGGGATGGGCCTTAATATATATTTTCTACTGTTCTTTTGCAAAAAAATGAAATTATTTCTGTCCACATGTATAAGCTATGCCTGAAAATAATGGAATATTTTTTTTATTATATGAACATGTATTAACTATTGTGGTGTAAGATTAACACATAAATGAAAAAAAAATGAATAGATAAAAAAGTTCCACTCTGTGAACAAGTCGAAGTCGCAGAAAGATTTTGTTTTGTTTCAAAACAGTCCTCAACAAGAAAATGTCTTGCAGATAATTTCTCTTGAAATTAAGCAGCAGAAAAATCCAGTAGACCATTAATAATCCATTCAAACAGATCCAATCTACTGTCAATACTCTTTGAAATACTTTAGAAAATAGGTATCCGTCGATCTAACGTGGATATGCACACGTATATTTTCAGTTCCAAACCCCATCAACTATTTCATCATTTTTGTTTATAATTTTCATTTTCAATAACGAGCGCAATCAGGCACCGTCCTTATTGTTTTTATAACATCAAATGGAATGAATTAATGTCAATTTGATAGTGTCGTACCAAAGAGAAATGAAAATGCAATATAATTTTAAATAGTTAAAGACTTTGCTTTCGACAGGCGTGATATGGAAATATTTTTAGATGTCTGATAGTTGACCATACTGCTTGTATGACGAGTTAAGATATTTTCTATCGCCTTGGTTTCTAATCTAGTATTCTACCAGATTGTTTGATAAAATTATATCAAAATCTAGCAGCATTGGATAGGGTAAAATGAAAAATATTGATATGAAATAATTGATAAAATCTTCAGATTCAGTTTGCAAACCGTCAACTTGGCTAGTAAATATCTTACGCTAAAATATTTAAGTGAAATATCATGGAGACATTTTTATGAATAATAAAGATAGTATGCTTAGCCCGTATATGTTCATATATCTGCTCAATTGGCAATGTGATATTCATTTCATCATGTCTGAAAAGACGTCTACAAAAGAACAAGAGGGCCATGACAGTCTACATACAAATACAGCTCACCTGAATGATCCGATGAACAGACAACTTGGTAAACGAATCTCTTAAAGGGTAGAACACATTTTGACGCAGGGACATAATTTTATCTATCTTAGTACCAAAAGACTACTTACTAAATATCTAAGTTCTACGCCTTTTGGCAAAATACGTTTTAAATGTTGTCCTTTTATAATAAATGTAACAACAGTGGTCCCAGAGCGGGACTGATTTGACCCTAGAGGCATAATTAGGACATTTTTGGTAGAGGACCACAAGACAATGCAACAAATCAAATTTCTAAGTTCAAGACAATAATTGTGGTTGTGACTAAAAATATTTATAAAACGTTTCCCTATATAATGTATTTAGAACACGTGACATCCATGTGTGGGACAACTTTTAAACCCAAGTTTAAACCCGAGTTCATTTAATGGTTCTTCCTATGTAAGTCAATATCAATAAGTAACCCATGGATATGTGACAATTTTGTACAAAATTGGTAGAGGACCACCCGAGAGTCAATCCTGTGAAGATGTATTGAAATTATCCCCCCTTGGTTTCAGAGAGACTTCATTTGAAACAATCGTTGACGAAATACGTGACAGAACGCACGACGACAACGAAAAACGGAATCATTTTCGCTCACTATGAGTATTTCTAGCTAAGATGATCTAGCAAATTTATCATTCATCGTATTATTGTACTATGGACTTCAGTCGTAACATCGAGTCAACGATGGAGGCAGTACACTCCTGTATGTGAAACATATGGTATAATACGTGTGTCCAAACATTAATATGTATCTTAGATAGCGTTCAAATTTGCACAGTATCATCTGAACTTAGTTCAAACTACTTTCAATGCCACTCAACTCAATTTATTCCAAGAACTGCGAAGCACACTGTTTACTCATTTGTGATATTCTCACAGAGCGCAAACTATAAGGCCCTCATTTAATGAACTGAATAATCGTACATCGTAGGAATTGTGTAACTGATACATTTGTGTACACAAAACAACTTCAAAACATTGCGAGAGGTGCGTTTTATAACATCACAGGTCTGTGTTTTGTACCAATCCCTAAGTATAAGTTGAGGTTTGTTCCTTATTTAAACATGTACAGGGTTTGTCACAAAAGGTGCGTCACAATATAATTAAAACGCTGTGATCTTAAATGATGTAACATTGGTTTTCAACGCATACTGAAACATTGTTATTAACAATTTAGATGTTCTTCACGCTTTCTATAAGCACAGATGTTTCAAATAATGCAAACTATTAATTCCTCCACACAAAGATATACCCGGTTCTTTTTTCCCTATTAATGTGGAAGTTTGATTTTTGGTAATTATTTTATTCGTGAAGATAGTACTACCATTTTTTTTATTTAACAGCAATCTTCAGAGTGTCCTCTTATAATTATTACAGACTCTAGATGTTACAGTTGTATCTAATGCTTTCTGACCGATATCAAGTAATTTGTAAGCTTAGAGCAGATTTACATATAATCAAAATGATACATCGGTAATTTTATGGATCGTTTTCTAACAGAATAAGAATTATAAGCACCTTCATGTCTTAATTGATTTATAATTGGAATACTTTTGACAATGGATTATGGTTAGTCAGACATAATAGCTGACACCGTAAGCGTTGTGTGCTTTAATTATGTATAAACGCTCACACCACTGCAGCTAGTGCATTGTCTCAGGCCGCTGACGTGTTGCAATGGGACGAGTGTATTACAGTAAATGGTAACACATTATTAGCTTTGATATTCATGACTCCACACATATATAGGTGCAAGACGCTGTGACTATATTTGCTAAATACGAAGTACAAAGGTTGCCAAAGTCATGTGCACTTTATATTTTGCGTATGTGTCAGTATTAGCAAATAAGTGGGATCACTTACTGAAGTACTTTGGTGGCAATGTCTGACTCAGTTCGATTCCGCAGCTTTCAACTCCTCGCATTCTTACTTCGCCTCAATAATGAAACACGCCATTATTTGATACCGAACCAGACTAGTTGTATTCAAGTAATATGGCAGATTCTTACCTTCAATCCAGTTGTGAAAACAGATCTGTTATCTTCACTTTTATAATAAAGCTGATCTCAACTACGTGGAGAGTAATGATTGTGATGCTACACCAAAGTCATCTCAGAAAAAGTTCCTGGCGATAACGATACAAAAAAACTAAAATTCCTCTACATGTCTAATAAGAATATCTCAGAATGTCTACCGGATGACTTTATAAATTAGCTGAGCATTCCATTAATATTATACCAGACTATAACATTCGCAATGTTGATAATAATAGTAATACGTGTTTTGTACGGATAGTCCCATACATATATCAAAGCTCTGAAGGTCCTGCCGTTATTCGGAACTACAAAGCAGTCAAAGTTTAATTTCTTTGTAGAGTGAGTTTTTGAATCCGAACGATAGTTCGCACATGAATTTGGATGCAGACTTAAGTTCTACTAATGCTTTTCTACACCCGCTATGCAGTTGTTATAGTCTTTCCCGTTCTATGTGCTTTCAGTACTTTGATTTATGATTCCCATCTGATCACCAAAAGTAGTTCAGCAAATGGCATAATATTATATAGTTTACATTACCTGCCTCTTTGTATACTCAACTTATGACACATTCGAAGAAAAAGTTACACGTTATAAGCATTAAATCAATCGATTACAATTTCCCGATGAACCACGTTTTTAAATATCTGGTTGACACTCAGTCATCATCGCATCGTCAACGAATTCAATTATGACTTATATACGTTTACAATAGAAGCTAGGAACCAGCCTAAATTAGCATATAAAGCACGAGGATAATGACGTCATCCTTCATTGAAATGTGTGTACTGATAGTAAATATTGTAGTTATCCGAGGGATAGGATTGTTTAGATTTTTTACAACTGTTTTGTATTGCTCGTTTACAATATCGCATAGCCATCTGATTTTGACTTATATGCACGTAATATTTGAATTTGTATTTATGCCATTGAATTGAAAAAATGGAACTATGCTCGTTGGCGGAAGGTTAATGGAAGCTGTTCGGTATGCAGATTTTATGAAAACTGAGCGGTTTTTGAAATACGGTAATAACTTTATTGTTCGTACCAAACAACAAAAATGCATTTTATCAGTTATTGGAACAAATTGGGTATCTGGTTGTTTAGAAAAGACTTATCTGCTTTTGTTGAACTGATAATGGTTATTCTGTTGTCCTCGAACGTGTATGGTGCATGTGATTTCATTACATGATAAAATATTGTTATCGGTATCGCAGGCGCAGTCACACTCGAACACTTTAAATGCAATGCGGGGATTAGGTCTAGGGATCTTGTCCATTTTATCCTTCGACATGATTTGTAATTTGTTTTTATAATTATCTTTATATAGTTCTATTTTCTTATAGTCAAGGTAGAATATTGGACGATACCATTGTAAAGGTAATCACTGTAAATTGATTGCAAAAATCATTTTAAATCCGTAGTAAAGTGTCATTCACGTGAACCAGAGTCATTGTGTATTGGATAAGGTGGCATGTACATACATGCTATTTTTACAAAACGAATCAGATGTGGGTGATTCGAACTGTCAGTGGCACTTTCTTTTTAAAATTATATAATATTCTTTTTTTTATTATTTTACTCATTGAATATGTTTGTTCTTGTTACATGTACATGCTGAATAGTACCTTTTGTATTTCAAAAGAGAAAAAGGAAAGAAGAAATGCATTTGTTCTCTGGTGGATTTCTCAAATATTGTTATTTTTTATACATTTTATTGCACGAAATCGCGAATACTATACATACTAAACACCTAAACCGGTTTCTACTTATTGTATATTTACTCCACAATTAAAATAGTATGTAAATGCTTATTACCTATGTGAGGTTACTAGATTTTTATTAATTTCATGTAACAATTTAGATAAAAAAACTTTTAATATTATTTTCGTATCGATAGATATAAAGTTAACTTTTATTAAAAATGTCAAAAAATAAAAAAACGATGTCCAACATCAGACGCAGTCCTCACTATTCACTAACTTTATGCTTTACCAACTGCGCCACAGAGGACAGTGATATAACGTTTCATAGATTGCTTTATAGCATATTACATACAGTATTCGTGTTACCTAAACATTTACAAATGGGATCTTCCATGTATACAATAACATTGCTGACCTAAAAATTGAACTATACTCTGTTCTCTCGTTTGCACCGGCTATGTCAGTGTTTTGTTTATTTATTAATGTGTTGTTTCTGCACAAGTTTGTTTTTAGAACTGTGTAAACCCTTTAAATGTAAACTGAATTCACGTTCGTGACTTTGGTTCCAAAACATAGATTGAATGACAAGATAAGATAATGGACCTTTCGATTTGTGATCTGCCGCCAAATATGTTGTTATAGATTAGCGTTATTTGTTTTAACGACGACTTTCTGATATAATATCCAAGGCAAATGTTATAGTAGAAATTTGATACAGACAGCGGGGTGGAGGTCATGTGTAGTTTTATCTATTTAATCATTTCCTTAAACATGGCATCCATCATCCAATAGTGAGTTATTGAGACATGTTCAAATATTGTCAGTTCATTCTTTGCTTTCACTTACACAGTTTAAACACAGTGTTTGCATACGTGTGAAAGGTTAGGCCACATGTTTATTGCGGCAATACCTTGTTGACATATTAATTATATTAGAATGTTGAAATATTTAGATGGGATACACACGCAAATGCAGACGTCACACCTACGTGTAGGAATATCAAAAGTCAACATTTATGTAGATGTCTTTTCTTTACTTAATCAAATTTCTACCTAAAGCTTAAAGGCATTTGGGAAATTGTCCATCGGGACGAAACTGTAATCGTTTTCCCCACACAATTCCTCTTATAGCCTCATTATAGAAAGTATGCGGAATGTTTATAGTAATTACGATAAAAAGACAATTTAAACGCATGAATTATAAGCGACGTTGTGTTCGGTTTTGAACTAAGCACAAATATAGATCTACTGCTTCCTCGTATACAGTAGATTCATACTGTAATTTATCTTCGACTTGAGTAACTAGTTTTATTTTTAGAATTTTCAACTTAATTAAGTAGCTGATTTTGGAATCATTTTTCATAACGTGGTTTGCTTACGCAATTAATATAATTGACATTAGCATTAAACACAATATCCATTAGGTTAACATCGTGTTTGATTTTTTTCTGTGAACTCGGGAAAGATGTTACAGAGATCAATACAGGAAAATGTTGAAATTAGATGAGAAGTTAAAATGTATAAAACAAAGCACCATTATACAATAATTAGATAAATTTTCTGTTAAATAGTATTCCTCACTTATCGAAGTTAACTTAATTTTATGTGCCTGACAACTGTTTATAAAGACCACTAATTTATCTGATATCCATTCGACTGCTACGGTCATTTCTTCCTCATGTGGAGAAGTTGCCGGTGGAAGGGTAAGTTAGTACTGGTTAGAATACAGTCCAGGAAAACTTGTAAGGTGAATGGGCCGCCGTATATAGCTGAAAAATGTTGAAAAACTGCGGTAAACCGAAATAATAATTATGTATGTACTTGTGTGTTGGGTGGGTTTGGGGGAATGTGATATTTTGAGGAATGTGATATTTTGGGGAATGTGTTATTTTGTGGAATGGGATATTTTGGGGAATGGGATATTTTATATTTTTGTGTTCTAGGAATGCTTTTCTCATCTTTATAAATTGTGTTAGTGCAGCCCTCTAAGACTCAGGAAAACCAACGGATGTAATGGAACATGTATAAACTTGAGATAATAAAAAAACTCACAGATTCCCATTGAATTAGCAACAATTCCGAGATCAACGATGAAGGAAGTCCCAACAGACATCAACAGACAGCAAAACTGAACAAAACACCTGAATCATTTATGAAAGTAAATCATGCTTTAAAGTCTTGTTAAAGAGATGACTGAAGTAAAAATTAGTCTGTGATGTCCATTTCAAGATAGAGATAATGAAGCTATTTAATATTTTATTAAAGTTGAAAGACACGCCGATGCCAGATTAGTGTTGACTTTGATGTCATTAATGGATAAATCATAAAACGTTGTCTCATGATACTCAACATCCATGGTAACTTCTAAATATTTTATCTCGCTCTTTAATGTTATCAGAATGAAATCCCATATATTATAATGCTAGTTATATATACTCACACGAAAAAGAATGTATGCAGTTGGTTAAAGCAAAATAATGTCAAAATCTTAGGTCAATTTGTGCTGTCAAGATTCGATAAATGGGTGCAATGTGTGAAGGGTCAATTGCGATATCAATTATGTAATTAAACCATTTACACTCATCAAAGTTACTAAATCAATTAAAAAATCATTCCATCCAAGTGCACGCTTTCTTTTTCGTGTGAGTATAACACAGCATTTCAAAAATGTGGTCAGTGTGTTTGGCTGGTCACAATCATAGAATAAAACATAACACAATCTTTGTTTAAGAGATGACTGAGGTTGTATTAGTAATATATATCATTGAATTGTAATTCTTAATGTCATTATATGTTTATGTTAGATTTTAGCATATAACTCATAGAAATGTTGTTTTTTTCATCATATGTTTATGACACCTCATAGAGTTATTTATAAAGAATGATGTCCCCTTTTCACCATAAAGAGCCCTTGTGTTTAACATCTGTACTTTTTCAGATAATTCTAAACTTCTGAATTTCAGAAACTATCATTATCCGATATTTAGGCCTGACCAAAGTGTGTTTGGATTTCAGAAGTTATACTGTATTTCATATCCTATATCGTAAGTCTTTGAAGGAGAATAGATCAATGTACTTCCTCAAAGTCAGTCATCATTCTCAGATTCAAAGTAAAGGACATTGGACCAATACTTACTTGTAATCAGCGACATGCGCCTTCACATGACACTTTTAAATTACCAATAGTCTTGTCGGTTAGTCGTCATGTTATAGACGTCAAAACACACTTTTTCGTATCATTAAAAAGAAGTTGAAAAACTGATGTGTTTTACTGAAACATTATGAAATGAATTATGTCAACGCATTGTCTATAAAGCGGGAGGCACGACTTATAACCATATCTATATCAATATTTTCTCTATTGATGAAAAACATAGGTGGTAACACTGTACGGTATAGATGGAGTTTATCTTTTGTGTCATTTAGTTATGTGTTTCCTTCGCATTGTATGTTTTGTTGTTTAGTTTGTAACAACAACACTTCGTGTGAAAAGGTAGAATATACAGCACGCGGCATGCCACGAGAATTTACTTTTTACCACATTGTCTACTATCTTTTGCCAGGAAACGTGACATTCATGATGACTGGTATATAAAAAGGTGAAAGGCAAAACTATAGAAGTGTCACATATACTAACGAAGTATTAATTGTTCATGGAACATGGAGTGTATTGTATATACAATATGACGTTATTTAGATTTTGTGAGAATTTCTTACTTACGCTTGACAATACGAAGCGTTCTCTTGATTATTTTGGCATTCCTTTCACACTTTTCGAAAATTTACTAAAACAACGTCGAGGATGAACGCTCTTTTGTTTTCCAAATTTGTATTACATTGCAAATTCTGAAGATATTTTTAAGGTTCTCTCACACTAAAAAGTCATATCTATATGTATGTTATGTATTCATCTTCAATTTAAAGAGACATTAAACATGTATGAAAGTGTTACCTTACTTTTGGGACACCCTGTACTTGATACACGAATATATCTCAGAAAACATAGTAACAGCGCTTATCCATAACAGAAATAAGTAATTGTGAATGGTCTAAATTATTTTGTTGCATAGTAAATTCTTGTGTACTACCATTACTGTCCTCAGCATGCCGTCTATATGCAAGCTCTGATTTAATTCACATACCATATCTTTAATTGGATCACCGTGGTCGAGCGGTTATGCTCACTGGCCAGCCTATCACCAATGTAAGCTCGAATCCCAACCAGGACTAGACAAACATCCCAATATGGTCTTCCTAAAACCTTAAAAACACCAAATGCCCCTTGCTGTTGGTTAAGTATATTGACTGTCGTGGATAACTCCGTTATTTGTTAGACGTGTTTTACTGTCATAATTGAAGTGATAAAGCAGACTAACAGTCAATGTGTTGTTCTTTGTCTGGCTTAAGTCTTAGTTATCAGATGTCATGTGGGATAAATGTGTCACATAACTTATATACAATGTACTTTACGTACTTTTACTAGGTAAACATATGTATTGATTATCTATGGAATATGAAGGCAACATGGTGAAGCAAAATATTGTTCTAACCACGCACAAAAAGAATTAGCAAAGTCGCAGGTGGGTGGGATCAATAATTTCTCGGGTCCAGTCTCATACATTCTCGGGGGGGGGGGGGGATTCAAACAACACATGCACAAATTCAAGACAGACAACACAATAACAACATACACATAGGACGATTACATATATATAGTAAGCAACGTTAACATTATTATATGAATATATTAATGTATGTTGCTTAAAATTAATTTGGAACGCAGTTCGAGATTAAATAGATTTAATTACAAACTGCATTCTAATTCGCAGTTCACAACTAATTTATTTTTAATTAATTTGTTATCTTTTTTGGATTCTTCAACTTTACCACCCACAACGCCAAATGTGGAACAGAGAATATTAAACGACGGTATGAATTTGTTACAACAAATGTAGGATTGTCACTGTTGTGTACAAACTCTATAATGTACATAACTGTAAATGATTATAATTAAGAAGTAACAATATCAGAGAAAGAGAGACTGAATATTAACAAGGCCTATCAGCTTAGCTTAACATGTACAGCACTCGAACCCAGGGAACACGGCATAATTATGGTCTCTGCTGATTTTGTTGAAAACATCATGTTTTAGGCCAGCATTGTGTCTCACAATTGTCAATTATCAGCGCGTACGTGTTTGAGATGACAAGGTGAGTACTGGGCTCGATGATAAACATTTGAGAATAGCCTTTGAGCTCAAATCTCAATTCCATATACCCAAAACAGAGCTGAATTATGTTTGAATACATATTCCGATAGGTTTCGCTGTCAAATTAACGCATCAATAATATCATTATTGTCTGATCATAATTAATGAGGAAATATCAACAGACAAACCATCTGTATATCCCGGATATCTAGATAGGACAACTGATCGACATAGATAAATGAAACGGTTTAAAAACATGCTTAATATCCGAAAAACAATATTTATAAAGTACGTGTACCATTATGAATAAAGTCGAAAAGACAGCAACAAATATTATTATGTATTACCACCTTTTATACAGATTGTATCATTACAACTACTAACATATGTTCGAGTAAATCTTCGTATATACTATACGCTATCGAGCGCTCCATAACTTTGTTTACCATGTAAGGATTAATTAGTCGCACCTCGTGAAAATTTTGCGAATGATTATACATATAACAAATCATAAGACGACAGTCATGCTAAGAACGCTTCTATACACTTGGTTCATTAAGTGTTTTTTTTAATTAAGAAACAATAATCACCAAATATATGAGAAATAAAAGACCGGCTTGATTTTAAGTTTATATGCATTTCCTGGCGTATCGCTCGATATATGAGCAACAACAGGCCAGATTGATTTTAAGTTCCTAGGCAGTTCATGGCTTATCGTTAGATATTTTAGCAACAACAGGCCACATTAAATTTAAGTTCCCAGGCAGTTCCTTGCTGCGTGTATCTCGCATATGATAATGGCAGGAGAAATTATAAGGACATGCCCTAAATTAATTTCGATAGCATTTCGTCCTCCATTGTCATACAAAATCTAAAATTAGACCCGCCTCCAATACTTTCGGCTGAAATGTAATATCCCCTCATTTGTACCCACTCCCCCTCCCAATCTAAAATTGTTTCCAACGGACCTGAATATGTACAGTAAATATATCCTGTTTGGTATCCTTATCATCTTTCATCAATATATTTTCATTAAGATTACATACATCATTGTATCCTCTTAGAATCGTTAAATGGATGATAAATGAGATGTACTTTCTCTCGTATGTTCGGTGCTGCTTATTTCATTACACTTCTCAACTTTTATAATCGGTGGACATAGTCTATTCTGAATATTTTGTGAGCAGAAATAATATCTTTATTTTATACGTTACATATATCCTTTGGTAAACTTCATTTATTCTGAAATGTCATCACTTCTGTTGAGTAGAGGTCTTTGACTGCCTTGAATATTTTAATGGTTGTCATGCATATATTTAAAATTCGAAATCTAGGTGACCGATTATTAAAGTTCAGCTGTATATATGAGGGACTGTTGCTGTCCTGTACATACAATATCTACTAGTATTCAGACTGGGGTTTTTGTGTTTATTTTAAATAATGAGAGCGGCTACCCAGAATTACATTCTGTTCGCCGTTTTTCTTTGGGCTGTTCTTTATTTCGATGAACTTGAGAAGCCTCGGCATGCAGTGTTTGCAGCTTGTTTCGATTGTTCTGTCCAACTTAACGCAATAAAGTATTTGATATAACATAATGATGATAATTTGTTAAGAAAACATCATAATTTATTTCATCAATTATTATTGCTTTTCTCAAGGGTCAGGACACGAACTATTCAGCCATATGGGAAATTATTAACATGAAATAAACGCCGTTGTAGTTCATAAAGAGTCATATATTAATTGGGTCTAATCACTTCTTTGAGTATTGTCTTGGACCGTCTGACATAAGACTATTCTAGTGGGTGGACTAATTACCTGCGAGTAGTAATTAGAAGATCTGTCATTTATGATATTTGAACAAAGGAGTGTTCAAATAAAGGTCTTTGTTCTGATTGGTCTTGTATTTATTACCGGTCATATATTTCCATTATCGGATACTTGTTGATCTTTATTCGGACTTAACTTTTATAACATCAAAATGGTAATGCACTCATATGCTCTGAGCACATTTAATGACAAAATGCAATGTTTTATGTACGAGCGTCTTTGAGCAAAGATATTGATCCGCGCTGAAATGAACTTCTGGAATGATAGCTACATGTATATCAATGATTTATTTTCAAATATACATAACTAATTTGTATTCTATTAAATTTATCACCATGTAATTTTGTTTCTTAACTATTCTAAATATACCCCCACCCCCTTCTCTGAGATCTACAACTCCCTTCAATTGCTTGGGTGAGCTATAATATGATTTGTAGCCTGATTAGCTCATTAATCAGGCGAATCCAATCTAAACCCCACAACAATACGGTGTTAATCTTTCAGTAATGGTTCGTTGTGTCCGTCCACGTGCTCCAAGACAGTGGTGAGTGAAGCTTGTGGTGAATTCCTGTTTGACAACAAGTTGCTGACATATTAACGCCATGCATTTTTATGCAAATTCAGTACCCAGGTGGCTGATTTAAGTGTCACGTACACCGTATCTGGTAATCAATCGAGTTAACCCAGATGCTACTGACAATTGGTCTTTGTTTTTGAGAGGTATTGTTTCAGGATATTTGCTGAAAATGCATGTAGCAGTTAAAAGGTGAGAAAATCCATGTGTTGTTATTGACATTTGACCATATAGATCAATATACCAAACTTGAAATGGTTAAATAGCATTTAACGTCTTCCCAGACTAATACTGTACTCTTCTGACATATCTACTTAATGCTACACAATTTTTTTGCATATATATATAATGAAGGAAACTTTATTCACTACATGAAGCCATTTATCATAGGAATAGAAAATTGAAAACAAGAGAATATGCGGCTTTACCTGGTTAATTTACGGGGATTGCCAGTAAATACATTTACAGTTG
The DNA here is from genome assembly GCA_964023205.1 of Lutraria lutraria. Classification (NCBI taxonomy): domain Eukaryota; kingdom Metazoa; phylum Mollusca; class Bivalvia; order Venerida; family Mactridae; genus Lutraria; species Lutraria lutraria. The sequence continues at coordinate 26,798,384 of OZ026847.1, forward strand.
TCCCTGTTTTTTTTTACGGTACGAGTAATAATATTTACGTGTGCCTTTCTGTCGAGAGTTAGGCCCCTATACTGCCACAATAAATATTGTTATCCAAGCAAGAAAAAAGAACTTGCGGTCTTAAAACATACCACTTATTATCACTTTAAGTATTTTGTCTGTATCTAAAGTTTTAAAAAATTTAACCGATGCGATATTGAGTTCAGTTTTTATCATTGCGTTCAAGCACTCCTGCATATCTACTCGTTGTTACATTTTATTTAGTACCATAAAGTCGCTGTAATTCAAATATATTTTATCTAAAAATGTCGGTATGCTTTTCTATTTTTTCTATGATGTTTATGCTATCAAAAACAAATTTTAATGTTTAAAGTTATCGAAATTCTTACTTTTGGTGGATTTTGGTGGATTTCAGTTTAGGTGAAACCCTGGTAATACGTTTTTCATGTTCTTACGGATCGTAGGTGATATAATGCACAACTAACTTTTTTAAAATTGTATTTTTGAAATATGACCTTCATCAATTGAAATTCTTTGTAGTCAGTAGTTTCATTGCAATAATTTGCGGTATGTTTGATCGAAAATCGTATTTGAATGAAAAGTAATCTACATCGTAGGTTACATGAAAACATAGACAATAAGACCGTGTTTGGGACTGGTAACATTATGCAATATGTATAACAAAAGAAAGTGTGTGCATTTACAAGTTGAAATAAAGAGGGGAATGAAATGAAAAGTTTTAAATGGTTTTGTCTAAAAACGAACAAAAACGTTTCTTATCTGGAAACCATCCTAACACAGACTCTTCCTCATGTCCGTAAAAGTTCGGATTTTAAGAGGTTCCATTGTAGCGTATACTCACGTTGTATCAACTCGGGTGACAACTTTATAATTATACGATGAGCACGTTGTATGGCATGGGTATGAAGAAAGTCGTGATGTTAACACATGTCAAGATAGTGATAGATATAGTAACAGGTTCTGTTACAGAGTAATGTAATTATTATCATCATTTCATACCTTGGTGTTTATTTTTTTGAGGCGTGATTGTTACGGAAATGCTAATTAAATTAAGGTTTAACCTAATAATACTCACATTTCATCATAGTGACACTTAATACGAGTACATATCTATAAGTTCTAATGTTCATTATCTAGAAGTCAAAATGCATTCATACGCCCCAAAAGAAAGCCAGTTGGAGTTCCCAGTATCATAGGTAACGACACGACTTAAGGTATCTGGCTTGGATACAATAACGTAAAATGATACTTTACGTTATTTACAAAGATTAAATATCATACTTTAATACCAAGCACCAAATAATTCTAACGTAAGAAGACGGTTCGCTTAGACAAACAACCAATTTGTCCGAGGCGAAGCCGAGGATAAATGGTTCTTTGTCTTAGCGAACGCCTTTTAACGTTTTTTGAAGAAAATACGAGTACGTGTATCTGACTTATACGACGATAAAGGATTATGTCCACGTGGAAGTTGAGTCATTGTAAAGTGTCTTCTTACAAACGTAAGAAGACACTTTTTGAATAGCTCTGCTGGGGCATAGTCCTATAACGACATTTCCTTATCAGCGTTAAACATCTCTAACGTAATGTGCATCGTATTGGTACGATATGATACTATTAATTTATTAATGACAAAAAAATGTTATAAAATGTCTTACTAGACATCAAACCTGGTCGTGGTTTCAACTATTGAACCGTAAACATAAGCGACTTTGATTGGCTATCAAAATTGAATGGGGTGCGTCAAATTCGTTGATCTCATCCGACATTGTAATTGTTAATAGCTCAGCTTAAAAAACACAGCAGGTGTCCTTTTCGAATTAGCATTGCCGTCTTATTTGATGACGGATTTGAAAGCGGTTTTCGGTATTTGTAGCGGAAATGTTAATCTAGAAAACCGTGCCTCAGAGTTTTGATACTTGTGTTCATTTTTTGCTATGGAGTATTACGTAATAAACAGCGGGGTTCTGGGTACGGAATTTCTTTAAAGTCAAGTATTTAACGAACAAAAGACATTATCAAAAAACTGAGGCATGGTTCCCTGCTTTATACATTTATACAAACTATAGTCATTTTAAGGCTACTTGTTGTAATACATTCCTATATACAGAGTAGTTATCGTTGTTCAAGAAATTGTAATTTACGTGCGATATAGGTTTATAGAAGACCAATCAAATGTAATATTTGTTTCAAATTACTTGCAATGCACTTTATACAGTGGGTTTATTTTAGTATAAAAATATGGTTTAGTTTTTAAATCTATAAATTGGTGAAACTTGATTTGACCTGACATCCAAGCCAGATACCTTAAGCTAATGGATTACTGATACATAAAGATGCCAAATTATGAGTTCTGAATTACTACGAAAATAATACAAAAAAACATAAGAATGGGGTGATCGGTAGTACAGTAATAATGCGCTGGGCTACTAAACGAAAGGATGTTGGTCTGAATTTCGGCTCGGCCTTTTAATATTCCAGGGACGTTTTCGGTGTTCCAAACTATCGAGTCAAGTCTGTGTTGAGAAAATCACAAGAAAAAAGCGTGTATCGATGCTTTTCACCGGGCACAATATAGAACCAGAAAAAATATTCAAATAGAGTGGGGATATAAATGCACGGCTCCCCTGTATCTTATCTCCCATCTCTCTGAAATTACCATTACCATAGCTGTCGTATGGGCCGTTCAACGGAACAAGATAGATAAATAAATAAAATACAAGAACCATGGGATTGAAGCCGTATACTGTCCACAACCCGTTAACAGAAAGCAAAAATAAATTTCTAAGTCCATATACAAATACAAATGTAGAGGTGTTTGCGATTACCCGATCGAATGTACTTTTCACACAAGCCCTAGGGTGAATATTTTTGGGTCGATTTGTACCACCAAAGAACAAAAGGTATGTATAGGGGGGGGGAGAAAAAAGAGTTTTGTGGCCGTACACCTTATTCTTTTAGTCAAGTTATCACAAGCGTGACTCTTTTTATACATCCGCAAACGAAGTTTGAGAGGGGGTATATTGGAGTAACACTGTCGGTTGGTCGGGCGGTCTGTCCGTCCGCATAGGCCTACTATTTCATGTTTGTGGAGAAAACAACTTCAACATTCCTTAAGCGTGCATGGAGATGTGTAGATGTGTAATCCAGACTCTAGAGTTCAACTTAGCCATATAGTGTACTATTGCATTCTTAGTGTTAAAGCGGCGGCGGGGGTATTAGTCATTTCTGTGACAAAGCTCTAGTTTCTAGATTAATGGAATACCACGCGCAAATAATTTGGTATTTTCACAAAGAATCCGAACCTATCCATCAAAAGCTTGACTTTAAATAAGATACATCCAATGCTCGGAGGTCAGGTAATGTCCAGGGGGGAAGCACTATTATAATGTCACCATCAATATTACAGCAAAGGAAGCATGTAGTACAATACGTATCAAATATTAAAACCTGACGCGTGTACAAAGCTTTCTTACATAATGATAACACTGTAAGAGTAGAATTTGTTCGTTTTAAGAGTCACATTCATAAAATAATTAATGATAACCAACACATACTATCACGTACTGTATCATTTTAAGTAAACTTGATCATAAATGAGCGACATTTCCAGCATTAAAGATATACGTAAATTGTATAAGACTATCCTTACAAAATCATCAAACATCGACCAAAAATAGCTACTTTGACAAGAAATGTTTATTGTCCTCTTATCCCTTTTTTTCTTCAGTACAAGCAAATAATGTAAACAAAAATGCGTACCTTCCCACCCACTGTTTCAAAAGATTTTTAGCAAGTTAGGTTCTCTGTTTATCTGTTGTTTAATGGCCAGTCAGACAGCTACGATCATTTCACGACTGGTCCAGGGAGAGGGGAAAGCAACTATAGGAGAAACAGGGCATCTATTTCACCGACTGTTTTAGAATAGTTTTCCTAGCTCTTTATAAAACACCAATACACACATAATCTATTTCCTGTGGCTATCTAGATACAGTACTAGGGTCGGTAGTTGTGAAAATGACACTGTAAAGGCTTCCCTAACATAATAATAGATGGAGCTGAGATTTGAACCCATGATCCTTTGATTAGTAATACAAGTTCACATACGGTAAACTAAATAGTAACCATAGTCCAGCCACTGTATCATGGTGAAAAAGAACATGATATGTCACTGACTACAAAAATTGTAGATAAAATAGGTAACCAGTGAATACTTCCTAGTATTGTACCATGTTGACATTTTTTCTATTTTAAGGTAACTGAATGATGAACGATTATTAGATTGCCGATAACGGAAGTTTCATTCTATAGTCAAGTTCACGAATCGGGGAGAAGATAATGCTAAACCAATCAAATTATATAAAAAATATCTAATCAGTGTGCTGACATAAACTGTCGGCCTCTCAATCATACTGGGATGTCTAATAGACAAATCTTCAAGCGGTGACATTAAGATTATCTATTATTTATTTACAATATCACCTTTAACTCCGTTACAATACGAGACTTCCGTATCGAAAACAATACCACTCCTGTCCTTAGTATTGCTTAAAAATCTAGAATTAACGTGGTGGTCGTCTGCAACATCTTAACAAAATTAACCTCATAGCTTATTATTACACCTGATAATTCACGGAGTGTGTCAGGTTTCCATTTGTTAGTCTCGGGAATTTTGATAAATTCCGTACGTAACATGACGCAGAAATGATACAACTGCGGAAAATAAAGGCTTTAAGTAAATATAGTCACTTAATGGATAAAAGAAAATATTCTATAATAATATAATGAACAGTTATCAAATGACCCTCCCAATTGTATTCATATATGATTAGATTTGTAAGCAGTCTCGAATGAAACTGCCATCATAATTATTTTATTACGCAAACACATGACTTAGCCACCGCTTTAATATTTACACCGCGGCATCAAATCGATCATGAAATGTCGAATCACTTATACTTCTTTTACTGCGGGAACACCTGGCTCAGTCACCACTTTTATATTTACACCGCGGCTACAGATCATCAATCGTAGATCCTATCTTCAATATGCCCTCCATACATTTGGACTAAAATAGTAATAGGTTGTTGTAATTAGTGTTTATATTAAAAAAGTATTAAAAGTGCATGTAGCGCCGTTAAATGTCGCAAAATTATCTGCCGGTAAATGTCGCAATTTGAACGTTTAATGTCTTACATTTTTGCTCTTAGTAATAGTACATTGTATCTACTCAAATATATTTTGATTAAGATTTTGAGTAATGAACAAATTTTTTATATTTGATAAACGATATGTTACGTTCGTATAGCACGAGTATACTATTTGCAGATTATTACAAGTGTAACGCCGCTAATTTTCTTGTTTTTCTGTTGTTGTGCGCTCGTTACTTTATTTCGGGGAATTAGCTAAATGTACAATCTGTCAGCACAGGAATTCCTGTTGCTAATCACAATTCAACAGTACTTATTACAAGTCCAAAACAATGATCCACTTTATTTTTTTAACGGAATGATAACAATAATAACGTCAATGTGAACAACAATCCAAATATGAAACACAATAAAACGTGGTGGCGAAATCGCACTAACTGGTCTGTGGACATCCACCTTACAGCTAAGACAAATTTCAAGTCCATTCTCTCATATGAATTTTCAGAATCACGTTTTGACCAGTCCACACAAGCGGACTAGTCATGCATACAAAAATGGGAGTGACATAAATTAAAACGACCAATTAAAATACATGTATATAAATTCTGAAACTAGAAGAAAGGGTATTTTTGAAGACAGAAAGATTAAATGATATACTTAAATTGCAAGCTGTAAGAAACGTAACATATAAGCCGCATAAAGCTAATTATCACCCTCCTTGTGTGGTCAGTTATGCAAAAGTAGTTGCTATAGAAACAAAATGTTCAAGCCACATACACAGACAGAAAAGAGGATTAAACTAAGGCGAATGACGATAAAGCTAGAATGCAGTATATAAGATTATCAAGTGTTATAGACAAACAAATAGTGAACATATTAATGTATAAAACGCGATTTGACTATTAAACATTCAAATTCAAACATTATAAATACAAGAACAAAGAGACATAAAAATACAAAATAAACCCAGCATTACACAAGCAAAGAAACACATTGTTCTGATATAAAAATATATCAAAATAAGGTGTGTCCCAAATGATTTTTGCTCGTCTACGAATGAAATTAATTTCATTCGATATAGTCGCAGTACCTTAAATTGTATTCCAACACTGTCTCGAAAGTTCAGACCAATCTTGAAAAAATAAGGATAATGAAAAGTTTGCCATATGGACGAAAAAAAGATTTAATAAGAATTTCTGTAATCTAACCCAAATTATGTTGACCATAAGTCTATTATACGTACTATGATTTGTAGCGCTATTCGTTCAAAAAACAATAACAACGAAGATATAAATTAAATGTACTGGTCAAATCTATTGGGATTTTTCTTGGTAAGTCAATTTATTTGCCTCGTCACATAATTATTGTTGGTCGGAGTACAACACCCACAGTGGTTTTACATAAAGGTTATTATATTCATAGTGTAAGAATGTTTGGTATACCAAAACAACCAAATTGAATAACACATGGACAGCAAAACACAATAATGAAGAAAAATCACAAACTCTCACACTAAAACCATTGATCAAAATTTGCCTTTTTGAATACCCCCACCAAAATACAAAATAAATCTTCCTTAAACTGTATCAGAGGAACAGGGAATTTGGTGCATTGTATCATGATAAGAATAAAGAGTTTAGATACAAAAATAGTCCACAGGTCCTGTCTAGAAGTCTCTTATAACTAAAGACATCACGGTATTGTTATGTCAAAGCAATTCAGAAAACACCTGTAGTTCAGGACACATCGCAAAAAAGACATTCCGCAAATGTTCGCCGCCATTATAGACAGTTTAAGTACAGTATGTGAGTAGGAGATTTTCAGTATATTATTATTAGTTTAGCAAATATATGTCAGAAACTTTTTTGTGTATGGATTTCATCCTCAATTTCGTTAAATACATAATATCCGATTCAAACGACATTAATGAGATACGTGTGGTATCAATTTTCTTCTAATGAAAATGTATAAATCCATTACAATATTCATTATAGTTCCTGGTTAGGTTGTCGAGAATGTCAAAGACATAATTAAGCAAATTGATGCACTCATGATATAACATTGCAATTCACAGCAAAAACGGTTTCTACGCAATGTATTGACAGAAAAGCACATACTGTGACTTGTTAACCATGATATAACACTTATTAGGATTTCTTCTTAACTTAGTATTACATTCGAGAAAATGCGTTGGGCAGCACGTGTTCGTCTATAATTACTGTCAATCGGAACTCCTGGGCGTTTGCCTAAAGAAAGTGTCTCAGACATAATAGGCAGGCCGCCATATTGTTGTGGTAGTTAACGGGCTACTTTCCGCCATGGCTACCCTGGGATTCCAACGATGGAAACAACCTGCTTCTCTTTCCATCGGAATATTATGTCCTTTTTATCAATCGCGAACGATTAACACGTTTGTAAGTCGAAAATTTTACGAAAACGAGTACCTATTATTGAAAAAGTAGTTTCCGGAAACCAAAATGTGTAACCTTAGGCGTATTTCTCAGTTACGGATATACCCGAGTAGTTACGATTGTATTACTGTGTCAATACAGACATGTACGTTTGCTGGTATTTCGATAATCCAATATATGTACATATGCTGGATAGAAAAATAATTTTATTCGTTTCTGTGTACTAGATACTAATTACTGACAATGTTCTCGCCCTTATCAGTGTGCAAATTACTAAAATAGATCAACGAAAGCAACATATAATAGTTCATTGTAACATTTATTGGCACGAATAATTAATATTTTCTTATGCAAAATAATTATATCATTTGTCTTTGCTTGTAGAATATATTCGAAGTAACCGTAATATACACATATTACAGTAAAATGTTTCGATCTGTTCTTCTGAAACCTGTACTGATGTCAAGATCAATGGAGACGGATAATCTGGTTTGTTCCAAAATTCAACTAAATTAATACTGTTCGATGGCTGTATATTAATTGTTGCAATACCTTTTCCTCATTCTATATGACTGTAAACAAACGTTCAATCGTTTGATGCGTTTCTTAAAAGCTTCTGACATAAAAGCGCGTAATTGCGTTCCATCAAATGCTTGTACTTGTATAATTTATATAAGTATGCTTTTCTTTATTTTAGAATCGATGTAACGTAATGTTTTTGTATAGAATATCGAAGGCTCAACGCAACAGTGTCGTAAATCATATTCAAATAAGAACAGAAGTTACGACAGTGTTGCGGTGAGCCCTAGGTATGTCGGTTACGTGACGCAACAATAACATTAATTTTATTATTCTTACATTTGATAAAAGTTTTAATCACAAAAACAGAACTTGTGAAGATAGTAAAATTCTTATACATTTTCACACAAATTTAGTTTAAAATGACAATACTAACAAAAATCTACCAACCAAACCTGATTACCAAAAAATCTTAACAGTAGTATTAAAGGCTTTATATTCATTAATGCTTGTTATATCGGCAGAGAAGTTATTCCATAGTTTAGTGCCAACAAAACAAACATTTTCAGGAATAATTTAACTTTAGGAATACAATAAACTCATTCAGCTCTAAATCTGCGACGTAATATAGGTAAACATATGGAATTGATCATAATTCTACCGACTAAAAAATGGGAATCTGACAGACGACATAAATTACCAAGCGTAATAAAAACAATGACGTTAATGTAATTTTGTTAAGTAGCAGACGAACACCATGTTCCCTCTTGATTTATATGCTATTGGCAATGCTCGGGACAGGAACGGTATTGCTTATAATACGAGATTTATCCAATTCTAATATGATTACACAGGTTAGGGTGATATGATTGATTAATAATAAATAATCTTAATGTTACATACACTCAATGCACACTACGTTTTGTTTGCAGTATGTATATATATGATTTAGTAGCCGACAGTTTATGTCAACAGACGTATTATAGAAGCCTGTTCGTCACAAATGTTTCCACATAAAAGTAATACAATTTGATTGATGCGCCATTAAGTCCTTCCAGTGTGACGAATCTAATCAACGAGCTTGATACGGAGCTATTTTATACTCGTATATCACGTGTTTAGTCAGAGAAACACTTTTTTGACAGCATAACGCAATGCTGGAAAGAACGAGTTGGACACTGTGTCAGATTGAACATGTTTTTATTACTTCATTAAGAAGGTCCATGTTGCATTATCGCAATAAATGAAAACAAATCTAATAACAGTATTATCTTCTTAGAGTACACATATCTAAATATCACCAATTGATAAAACGTGTCCAATCCTCGTATAACTGGGTAAACAAAAACTCCAAAACTCACACTCGAAGTTATCATTAATATGCCATCGCTGTACATTGCTTTTGCAACCGGCGCTATTAACATATTAACGAGACCGAAAAAGTATAGAGTAGGTCGGGTTATTGTAAACCATGAACGTTTTACGTTTTCAATTTTGGTGTACGTTCTAGCAAAAGATGTGTCAACCTCGGCAATGCTTGCCTTGTGTTGCAACTAACTGTATGAAATATGTTTAAGTATGTGCATTTTAATTACCAGTATCTGTAAAATTAATGAAACGTCTCAAGCCTACGAAATCATTTGAAGGAAACGATGATAATCATTATAGAATCCTCCCTGTTGTACACTGTGATTCTGTTAAGTCTCACCGTATTGGTGATTTAAATTGTCTCTTAAACACGCTGCGGTTGTTGCTTAACCTGTGGTTTCACTATTTTTTATTAAAGATTTCATTTCGTGGGTTTGCTTATCCACATAATCAAGTCCCCGCGAAATACTAGTAGTCAATTTAGTAAAAACCACGAAAATTGAGCCCAATGATACAACAGTATTTAATCTTATGATTTTTTTCTCTGATCACGGCTTTGGACGTGTTTCAAAAGGAATTAACTACATTTGTATTACTTCGGTTACTGCGGCTTTGGTAATAAAGCCATAAAACATGAAATAAAAAAATAACGACAAAAAACTGATGTCAAAAACATTTACAACTCTGTAAAATAGAAATCGAACAAGTACTACACACAGTAATTCTTCTGATGTTTACAAAGACACCACTTAAGTTTTTATTTTGCATAAATATATACAGTTGAATCTCGTTATGTCAAACTCGCTTATATCAAAATTTCGGTTATGTCAAACTGTTTCGTTGGGTCCCGATTTTTTTGCTCTTTCTCTATATGAAATTAATCCGCTTACCTCCAATTCACTTATCTCAAAATTTCGTTTATGTCAAACTAATTTTTTGTCCCCGTGATTCTAATTAGCATGTAGTTTAAGTTGTTTATCTCAAAGTTGGAGCAGATCAGCGAACAATGGACGGTTTCACACCTATCTTGACATTTTGCTAATTGAACAATTTAAATGCTCCGGGAGATTTATAATCGTGTGACAAACAGAGAGCACACGTGTAGTGTAGCATGATAATCATACCTGGTATTTGACTTAACTAAAATAATGGTAGGTAAGGTAAACAAATACGCACCACGTATAACTTCGGCTGCGGTGAGTATCCGAATACTAGGATACTCGTAGGTTTAACTTGAAAATTGAGTACGATTACTTGCCACCTATGATAGTGTCGGATTCCAATCTTAGTAAAATGATCTTAGCTTGATAAAAATAATTGATTCCGAGAGCGTGATCGACGGTGCAACGAACGGATTCATCTTACATTATGTACGGAATGCGTACACATCCGAAAATATGTAAAGCTACACGCTCCGTTTTTTCGAATTCTTTCAACAAATTTCGTAAATAAGTATTTTATGTTGGGACAATAAGTGTTGATTATGAATAGATGCATAATTACTTCTCTACGTATGCACATGTTTTTTTCGAAACGTAATCATACATGCATTGTTATTTTAGATAAAGGCTACTGTACGTGCGTGTACACAAATACTTTAAAACATATATAATTAAACAGTATTTGTTTATCTCAAATTTCGGTTATCTCAAACTAATTTCCACGGTCCCTAGAAATTTGAGATAACGAGATTCAACTGTAATTAAATAATAATAATGTTTTCAATGGACAGCAGCATTAGAAATTGGAATGTATTGTAAGGGAAAATACTTTTCGTAAATTTATGAACCAATGTTGTTCTTAAATATGTATGTTCAAAGATATAAAATACTTTCTTTACTGACGTGTATGTTCACGTTTTTTACAGTATCATTAAAGTATCAAATGCAGAGTTGCATACAAATATTCTACATAGATTACAGAAAACTAAACGACGTATGCCAATCATTCCATAGAATTTCATAATTCCAAATGCTTATGAGTGATCCTTAAAACGTAATTGGCATTTAGGTTGTATAGAAATATTCCGATATTCCTCGTGAATCACAGACATCTGAAGAGTTTAAAGCGGACTTTGTCCCATCCACTACAACAGTTCATTGTTTATCGCATACGGATGGTATAGGATTGGTTATTTTCAAAAAGAGTCCGTTTTACCTATCCTATCTGTTAATTAATAGCACCACGTGTAACACACATTATCACACAATTGTAAAACAGATTCTTGGGACAAGCAACAGCATATACAAATACCCACCTTCCCTGAAATAACTTCGCAAAACAAAACAACCCAAATCCACACCTTCCGAAAGATACCCCCTGGGAGCAGTGACTTTGATCATTGTACCAAAAGATTTTTAGTTCTGATGTGTAAACACAAAACATCAGGCATGCATCACCATTTATCATAAATTAGACCCAATCGCAAGCTGCAAACTCATATCGAACATTAAAAATACACAATCATGCAGACATCACGATGGTATGGTGTGAAGGGTTGGAAATAATTTTTGAAAGGCTAGGCGTATTTTTTGTATGAATTGGTCGGTATTTTATATTTTAGTACTTGTACATATTATATTATCAGGTTAGACGTGATGGTTTGTTTATCCGGACCGTTACTAGTACATGTATTATGTCACAGGTAAGCACAAAAACTAACTCTGGACTATGTTTGTGTGCCCCAAGATGTTTTACCGTATTATGTTTCACATAAACCAATTAGCAATAGATCTTGATCTTGTTTGTAATGCATATAACTTCTTGACAAAGTGCGGCTCAGCATCTTGTCATATGGGTATCTTGTTAGATTGACTTCATATACTGTTTACTTTCTTTTTGTCTTATTTGGCATTAGCTTTAGTAAATTCACATAGACTAAGGAGTGTAAGTGGGTTCTTTGGGAAATATTGTGTAAAGAAGTGAGATGAATGCGAATTCTGCTGCCTAAAACCACAGCTGTTTGTTTCTTGCATGCTCCTTTACTGATTGCTTTCTCGCTTGCTTGGTTGCTCATTTTTTATTGCTAACTTGTTTGTTTGATTCCTTGCTTGATTGCCTGTCTGCGTGACCACCGGCCCAATCTACCCATTGACCACCAGCCCGACCGACCGATTGCTTCTTTGTTGTTTTTTTCAGTTGTCCCTTTTTTCATTTTTAGCTCTCTTGCTGTTTTGTTTCCCTTGCTTGCTTGCAGGATCGATTATTCGTTCGTTTATTTGTTTCTTTCTCATTTAATATTTTGTTTGGTTTATGTTCTTGAATGTTTTAATATTTGTTATATCTTTGATGATCAAGGATAATTCAAATCACCACGGAAAGGTGAATATTTAGCATTTAAGCATTGTTTTATTTTTTCATAAAGCCCTTTTTTCCTTCTTACTTTCCTTCGTTATAAAGGAACTGTACATCGATGCAATGACCATCCTCAGAATACCCAACAACAAAGAACAAATGTATGATCTTTGTTAATGTGTTATTTGACCTCCCACTGATACCATCACCAGGGCACCTTACAACAAAGAAGAAATGTATAATCTTTGTTAATATGTTATTCGATTTCCTTTCTATACCGTATGTCGTTAGTTCACCATTGTTTTGACATTGTGCGATTGTTGGACATGTTCTTTGTACGACCAATCGTGCTAAAGCGACGTGAGAAACACTCCAAAAATAGAAAGGTGTACGTGTTTATAATAAATTGGTCAAAAATTCATACAATAAATAGAAAAAGCTTCGCGTCGCTTGTGATATACTAGTATGCCATAAAATTCAAACTATGAACGATAAACAATACTTGGTTGGGGGCAGAATTAAGAATTACAATTCAGAACTCAGGATTTCATGCGTAATTAAGCTACTTAACAGGATGTATGTCGAGTTATAATTTATGACAGAATCGCCCATGCCATATGTACCAGTGATTAATTCAAATGAATATTATTGTTCTGCTTTCGACACCACAAAATCAGTATGACATTGTTAGTATTATGTGTACTTGCATATCAATGAACTATTGAGCTGTCTGATTTATCTCATTCTTTATTTGAACATTGTAGTTTATGCTCGTGTTTTATAGTACATGTACTTACATTGAGTGGGTGATAAATACAATGCTAAAACTGTCCTTTTATATTTATTTTAATTAACCTATTTATCTCAGTGATATTGACTGTGTTAGGCCGTATTACTTACCTTTTTCACTTCGGTTGTATTGCGATTGCACATATCATTTCAATTGCGCCATAGTATCATATCATTGTAGAAACCGTCAAATTAATCATCATATTGTACGCGATATAAGATATATCAACTATTATTCAAACACGTTGAACAGCTGAATGATTCAATCACCTTCAACTTATTTGTCATATGTTACCATTATATATTTATACACTAATAGTGTCAGCAGTAGCATATTCTATTAATTTTGAAGACATGTGCAGTTCTTATTTCTCTGTCATATATGGACAGTTTCCCTAACAAGAGTTTCCTTCATTTTGGCGCTAAAATGGTCAGAATTTTCTCCTGACATGAAGTGTTTTCAACGTGATCAAGTAAAAAGGAGAAAAAACAGTTTTCGCACAATGTTGACCAATTACAGTGTATTAATATTTATTTTTAGGATTTAACATCACATATTCCATAGAAAATAAATGTTATTATATATTTTCCGTTTTGCTTGTTCGGTGTGAACACAAGGTAAAGACCATTTCTCAAGTGTCGGTCGGGAATTTTTCCTACATACCGAAGAGCTTCTAATAACCTTCGGCCTACGAACATAGTTCCGTTTTTTCAATTCAGTTGAATAAATACAAATTCAAATATTATGTGCAATCAAGACAAATCAGATGGCTACGCTAAATCGTAAACGAGCAATACGTAGGATATGATACTATTAATTCAATAATGACCAAAAAAATTGTTATAAAATCTCTTACTAGACATCAAACCTGGGCGTGGTTTCAATTATTGAACCGTAAACATAAGCGATTTTGATTGGCTATCAAAATTGAATGAGGTGCGTCAAATTCGTTGATTTCATGAGGCGATAATGATCCGACACTTTAATTGTTAATTGCTCAGCTTAAAAAACACAGTGGGTGTCGAATTAACATTGTCGTCTTATTTGATGACAGATTTCAAAGCGGTTTTCGGTATTTTGCAGCGGAAATGTTAATCTAGTGCAAACGTTCCATGCTTTAAACATTTAGAGTCATTTTAAGGCAACTTGTTGTAATATATTCTAATATACAGAGTAATTATCAATTTTGTAAATTACGTGCGATATTGGTTTATAGAAGTCCAATCAAATGTAATATTTGTTTCAAATTACTTGCAACGCACTTAATGCAGTGGGTTTATTTTAGTTTACAATTATGGTTTTGTTTTTAAATCTATAAATTTTGACCTGACATCCAAGCCAGATACATTAAGTAAAATTTGTCATGGACATTGTGAACCTCGCACAGGGTTCGAACTCACAACGTCTTGATCAGTAAACAAACGCTTTAACCACAGAGCTAACCGGGCAGACTCTTATTATGTCAAAAGAACATCGTGTTATGTTAAACCGCAATGTTGAATTGTCTAAATCAGTAAATGTCATTTGAATATGTCTATTTTCTATGTTGTATTGTTGAAATAACATTTTCTCTTGTCAATAGAACTTGTGAACTTCTCTAGACATGATGTTAAGTTGTACGAATATAATTTGAATTTGTCTGTATATAAAGCAAGAAACGTCTTTAAAAAGGCAGACGCGAAGTGTCTTTGATGTTATGATCTATGAATTTTATTTCATTCCTAAATTGCCGTTATAGTACCGTGTGAACACCACTTATCACATAGCAGTCCTATTAGGTCACGCATTAAAATGTTGATATTAGGTCAGCTAAATAAACTACACATTAACTCATATCTACTGTGTACTAATTCAAATAAATGTAAAATGTTTGTCAATAACGGTTTATAACTATTTCCACCGCCGAAGAATACAAGTCCGTACACTTTTACTTTGCAAATTTTACAACCACAAGAACTACACATTAAACAACTGCAGACTCGATATAAGTTGGCATGGTCTTAATTTTACCTCGCTTGTAGATTTTACCCAATGGATGGTAGGGTTTCCTTTGAATCATCCAATAGAATGAGGAATTTCTTCTGAATAATTAATTTAATATATTAATACGCCATTCCAAGAAATATAGGTCAAAAGTGAGCTTAGACACATTCACGAAACAGTATGTCTCTAATTCTTGGATTGGTTTGTAAACAAAACAAATTGTCACCAGTAATACATAAGTTGTTTTACTTTTGAATAAGCTTTTGTATTTTTGTTCTTGCTATAATGTTAAAGGAATGATGGTTTAATCAATTTATAAAAATTGAAATACACATAATCTGTACTGCACGATTTTTTGATAATGTTTGAAACGTTAATCTTATTTGACAACTCAATATTTACATATCAATGTTGCTATGTTTATCAATGAACATTTGTAGTGATCTAATTTTATCAGATGTCTGTGTCGAGGCTCCACGAATTCAAACTAAAATAAAGTTTCCTTTTAAAAAGGAAAGGCTTGGCTGGTTGTTGCTGATAAAAGTTAGTTCTGATACCATAACTAAATTGGTTCATTTTATTTCGTCTTGTTGACCATTTTAGTTATGGAATTGTCCTCTTTCAAAGTCAACAGGTAGTCTGAAACATCGGCATATTTTTCTATTTATAGATTTTCCTATAATTCATCGTACTGTACACAAGTTTTAAATTGCATCAGAGAAAGCGTTTCGCAAGTTAAATTATAGTAGGGGTGTATTTCATTAATTAATTAATCCTCCGCTTATTACCTTCAGCAATTATGCTGATAATTAAACAAAGAGCTAGTAAAGTAAAAATAATTGAGACTGCGTTAATATATCTTATCTTTTCGTGCCTTAACGGTTGATGGAACATGCCGATTTATAGTGAAACACCCCGATTTTACAATGAAATCGCAAATGTGTACATCAAAATCACGTGACAAAATTATTGGCGGCAATAGCGTTCCGCAGGTTTCATTATAGAAGGGGCTTCCTTAAATTCTCTTGAACAATCCTCCGCTAATATGTCTTTCAGTAATGATTAAAATAATTGATTTAAATATATTGTACATAGTAACAGAAAAAATAGACAGTTTTAAAATGTGTACCTTTACGTGTAATTAATGTTAATAGAACAAACCGATCTTTAGTGAAACACCCTGATTTCATAATAGACTAGCACAGTGAAGTTGGTACACTCAAGTCATGTGATACCGATTCACACAGCAAGCGTAAACCAATCACCGGACTGTTAACATATAGCTGGCAACCAATCGCCGGACTCCTATCATTTTTGCGCACTTGTACCCAGCTTTCGCATTACAGCTACCAGCATCTAGGGAACAACTGCAACTGAAAACAATAATAGGGCTTGGAGCCGTAGCTCCAAGCCAATAACTCATTTTAAGCCAATTAAAATGTGGGAAATATCCAACAACTTATATGGTAAAATTGAACACCTAAATTTGGCAGTATCTAAATTAAGATATTTTGTTCATCCTAACACTTACAAAATTTGCATCGCTAATTGACATAAACATACATAACAGAAACTCATAAAACAAACTGTTTATTTATAAAAAAAGCATTTGCAAATTTCAGTAATAATAAATACCATATCGTCCTTGTTAATGTTACACCCCTTATCCTTTGTCTTGTCGTGTATTACTGCATAAGTGATAATGAATATAATTATGTTATATTTATGTAACATTGCATAAACTACCTGTTTAACCATTTGTATGCCTCTTTTGCACTAGTGTATAATATATCTTGTTGAACATATATCATGATGCTGCTGCACGTAAATGTACACTGAGAATAGGAATAAACTTGTAAACGTGTAAACAAATGGTGGAAGTAAATGCACCTCCAATATGAAGTCCGGTGCTGATTTTTTTCATTATCGCTTTTATCTCACTTACAACGCCTTCATCAAGTTGAAACCTTTCCATAACAACCAGTCGTTCCGTCTCTAAGCTACGAAGCAGAATTAATTGTGTAATGTTCATCACGATGTCACTAGTTAGTTTTTGAATTGACCTACAAACGACCAATGACACTAAATAGTACAGTTGTAATTTAATATCGTGTGGCACATTACTCGGGTTCAGTCCACCCACGTAGTTCAATCGGGCGATTGTTGGGCCAGTTGACCTCTGCAAGCAAGTATTGATTGGTTTTTACCACTGGGTGAGGTTGGATTAAAAAATCAGTTAAATTCCGGCTAAGCGATTGTATATAACATAGGCTAAACTCGATAAAAAGTTATTTCCAGTATGGTGTCTGTTATTGGTTATGAAGTTTGTCTATTAACTTATCTGAATTATTGGGGACATCCAGCGTTTGCTACAACAAGAGCAAGCATCTTGCCTCTGGTTAAATTTTTAGCCGATCCTCAAATTTAACCCATCGGTTAGATTTAACTAAGTTTATACAATAGGCAAGGCACATGCTGTCACGAAAGATTAGTCGAAGAGCTAGTCGAAAATCCTTAAATTTGGGGCTTGGTTAGCATAGAACATCCGGGTCTTGTTTAAATGTATTAGGATAACCTAAAATGTTCACTGCATCAAAAAGCATGGACTGGATAATTTACAAGCTAATTAAGTTTACAGCTGAAGAAATAAAACAATTATCTATTTTAATTATACGTATTCTTTCGTTCAAGTGAATGAACTTTCTAACTAAACTAGAATAGAATAGAGCTCGAAGACTTCAACATATTTACAATTACTCATACAAATTGATTCCACAATATATGGTATATACAAATATATGGGTAACACTATTTAGAACAAATCCCACAAATAGAACATTCATAATAATATATATGTTCGTATCGCCTACAACAGTTAAAGAACTTTCTAACTTAACTAAGTTGGATTTTAGACATTTTTGTGAAATTACACCCTGACCCTGACCGACAATCAAAACCTTCGTTTTCGATGTGGTTTAATATTTTTTTACCGCAATTTATAAATTGACAGACTTGTAAAAAGTTCAGCTGAACCTGTCAAGTGACATTGATAAAATGACTGAAATATCTTTTTAAATAAATAAGTTGTCAAATGTTAAAAGAATAAGTGAATTTAAAATCTATGGCTCATATGAATTTTCATCTTAGCAACACGTTGTCAACTAAATTGTATTTCCTAAGTCACCCTTGACGTACTAACAGAGAGATAATACATCACAGATGCTACGCTATCAAATCATAAAAAAATCTTCTACGCTCGGAGTTGTAAATTGTTAAAATTGATATGCCCACTTAAACACAGACAATGGCTCGGACGTATCTTCAAAGCATATCAAATAGATTTGTTTCAACATCAAATATCTCCATTGGCGATGCATTTACGTACGTCAATCAATTATAATTCTGTTGAAACATGACTAGCATCTATGGTTTCGTCAATTAGGATTCGCCTACAATGACAGTGGAACTCCTTCGTCAGCTATAAAAACCAACGATAGTCCGGAATCTTAGCCAATACTTCCACGACGCTGCGGTTGGAACAACTATCGGACATTTTTTTGGACGCACGCGCAAACTTTGACGGTAAACTCAGTGAAATAGCTAAGTACGCGAAAGGAAAGAAAACCACACTATTGCTTTCTGACGAAGTAGGAATGATTTGAATCTACAAGCGAATAAGAAAATTTTATTGGGTACGAAGACGAGAAGAATACAAAACAGTTTAAAAATTTGGCAGCGAGATAAAGTTAAGCAGTTTCAGATTTTCGGGAGAATAAGAACTAACAGAAAGATGGAAAATTTAAAATCCAAATCTCTGATGAAAAGTTGTTTGTTCGTCATAGCGCTTTTGGGACTTTTGACTAAATTCTGCGCTGCTAGTTCACCAGACAATCTACAGTCCGGAGAATGGATTCCTGAACAGGTAAGATGAGTTTGACTTTGTCTTGTTATTTTATATCACGAGTAAATAATTAAGGAGCTAGCATCTATAAATTGTATTTTATTCACATTTTACAATGGGTTTTCAAGTATAAACATCAGAACGGGCGACAAATATTTCAAATTTATGCACTATTAATAATTTAGAAATTTGAATCAATAGGTCTGAATTCAGTAATATTCAACTTTGTATGTTATTGCATAAAATTATAAATTAACCAATGAAAATCATTGTATTCCGACGAAATTATAAAAAAAAGCTGCATAACTTTTAAGACATTATTTTAACTGATCTGAAACTTCGATCCATTTTAAAATCTTCTAAATGTTAAACGTGAATCTCTAGCGTCTCTTGGCATTCGTTACAATCAATGTTCGACAGTTTCCCACTGTCCCTGTCAATGTCTGAAAGTAGTTCAAAACCCCGCGACCGAGTCATCTTTAGTTTCCCACTGATATTCAAATACACGCCTTTGTCTTTCTCTCTTGATGCGCATTTGTTGTCACAATTTTTCGCAATTTTGTTCGACTTCCGCGTTTCGTATCCGCCTAAGAGACTGGACACTGTCATTTAATTACCGAAAATAAATAAACGCTTCTAGTAAACAAATGTAATGCATGATGAATAAAACAATTTCTGTGATTTTCTTATAAATTATAACAACTTTTGTCTCAATGTATTGTATGAAAGAAATAATTTCACGAAGTCGGTTTGAACCTTTTGTGACTTTATTTCACTTTTACCACAACAGTCTGTATAAAAAGAGATGTTAGTGAGAGATAACGAACGACAACTCTGCAAGAAGGTTAAATTTCTAGTTACCTAACTTTTTGAAAGACTAACTAGGCGAATGTTAAGCGAGTTAATTAGTCAGCCAAAGTATTAAGACGTATTTACAAAAATGGGATAAAATGCCCACAACAGTGTGAAATCATGTACACAAGAATGGGATCTCATGTCCACTAGAGTGTGATATCATGTCCAAAAAGGTAGGTTATAATGTTCATCACAGTAGTATAGTATGTTCATGATAGTTGGACATGTCCTATAAGGTGATATATCACATTACAAAAGTGAGATGATAGGTCCGTCAAAGGGGAATTTCTGGAATATTTTGTTTCTAAAGATGACAAAAGTTTTACCCGATTGTATGATTGAGTGTACGACAAAATCGAATATTTTTACTATAAAGATGGTCAAAATATACCATAAAATTTAAAATATCTGTTAACTGGTAGAATTCAATTTAGACAGATGCGAGTCTAACGTGTCATCTATTTGTTATATGTTGTTACTTGTATATTCTTAGCAAAATAAAAACTAATTTTTTGGTCACAAATTTGAATTTTGTTTTTCAAAAGTATACTAAATAAGGAGTTATTTTACTCCAGTCGTGACTAGGTAATAACAATGTCTGACCAAACTGTTGAATAGTCGGTACATAAGAGGAAGATTCACTGCCTCAATAGCATGTTTCCATAGCAACTAAGGTGTTGCTGTTTGTCTGTTATTATCAAAAATCAAAATATTTTTCTTTTTTTTAAGTGCATATATTCTGTGAGTTGCCTGAATCCCATTATCTAAACGGAGTTTACGGTATCGAGTTATTTTTGTTACTCAAAGAATTGATGACTTCAAACTTAATCTTTTATAATCTAATTTTTCAACAGAACACCAGGATTGAATGTTAAGAATGTAAAACTTTTGGTGTCGTCTATAGTTTAATTCAATCACTCATTGGTATTCTTTTAGTCGGTAATGTACTCGTGTCGTGAATTTCAAACTAATATGACATCTAAATGTGGCAAAGATTAATTTTTCTTTTGCTTCAAAATGGCCGATTGTCTTTCAAACAGTATCGCACTTTTAAAGGATCGTGTTCATTTAAAAAGTAATTATTAGGGAACTATTGTAGTATCGCTTTTTGTGTTTCAATAATGTGTTACTTCATTTATAGTAAACCGTATTTAAAAGTATTCAGCCAAACCAGGAACGGTTGTTTACCAGGTATAATTACGTACATATTATTTTGTCTGGATCGGACTGTGATTTAAACTCATAGTGGTGGGAGGCTAGTCAGATACCACAACCACTTAGCCAAAGAGGGCATACTTTTTTGTATATCAACATTATATAGTAACGGTAACACTTACGGTAATGATTTGTGCTAATTGTTTCTGTTTTGGACCAATTTCATTTTCTTTGTTTCCTAACTGCTGCGAAATCTTTCCTGAATTTAATATATTTGATGTAATTCCAATCTGTCTATGTGACTTGAATACAATTATGTTATCTACCGTAAATTCTATCAATCTCCCAAAATGTACTCTATATTTAAAAGAAGATTTTGTGCTAAATTATGACTATCGGAAGCTGTCGCTTGCACTCCAAAAGATTTCATGTTTCTTTAGTTTAACATTACATGCTAGTCTACCGTTTTCTTTTCACCCGTACGTAAAATATATTTATCTTTTTGTAACGAGCGAACAGCGATTAAGCGCCCTCAAAGACGCATTATTTCAGGGTAATGGTGATAGAGAAAGTGTATTTTAGTGTTATATAGTAATGTAAGTTAATTGTAGATAATAGATATGATATATTTATTATGCAGCCTTTTATGTGCATGTAATGGTTTTGTAAGATGGAATTTAAGCTTCATTTTTGGTTCATTAATTAATTGATTAATGGAAAGAAAGAAAGATAGGAAGAACGAATAAATGAAACAATAGCAACTAAGCAGACATGTTCGTTATGTAAATCATCCTTGTTTGCAGTCGGATTTCTTCGGCGTTTATCTAAAAGAAAATGCCTCGGACATAATAGGTAGGCCGCCATATTGTTGTTGTTCATGCGCTACTTCCTATGGTATCCACAATGGTCTTTTTCAATGGGAACTTAATGCCATTTTGAAAATCAAGAACGATAAACACGTTTGAAACTCTGCCACTCTGAGAATGATTCTTGAAAACGAGTGCCTAGTGATGAAAAAGTAGTGACCGGAAACCGCATAACCAAATTTTGTAACCCTACCCTTATGTACGAGGCGTATTTCTCAGTGACGAAAAATTATTGCCTTGTTTGGTTGGTTTGTAAGACAATGTATAATCTTGACGGAAAACCGGTCTACTTGGGTATCAAGTGTTGGCTTGCTGTTATAAGACAATCCCATTATAAACTCCCCGACTTAATATGTTTTAGGGATTTGACAAAGAAGTGTTTCTTTCTTAAACTTACATTTTAAGGACAGTCTTAAGTTAAGTTAAGTAAGAGCATGTTCCGTAAACAATGTTATGTAATTAAGCATGAACTAACAGACTTAGATTCGGAGAATTGATGATCGGTTATTTGAGTGTCACTTACCTTTATGATCTCAAGCTTAAATGTGGACACGTTTTCATCACTACCGTGCTGATTGTATTCGTACTCACGACACCTTCAAAGGGCAGATACTCAAATTGACAATGAAACTGTGGTGAATAGTTACGACATCTACTGTTTTTAACCGGCATCTTTGATCTGAAAGTGTGACAACGGTTATACAATTCACACTGAACTCTTACACAACAAGAATTCTGACATTTCGCATTCACATACTTACACCAATGGTGTTCATTAAACAATGTCCAGAGTTTACTCAGAATATAACATATAATAAAGTCACACATAGTTTGTTTAGATCAGAAATTATCTGTGACCAAACATACAGAAAAACGATGCTATAATTGGATCACAATGATAGATATGCTACAAGTATATTAGTATAATACGTCAGATGATCAATTAATAACAATAATAAATAAAAGATGTTAGAGCTGTATCATGAACTTTTTTAACTGATTAGATTTCTAAAGACAAGACGAAACCATGTTAGACAGTCGTTATATAAATGTTGGATTTCGGATGCTCGACCAAAGCTTTTTACATTGGTAAAAGTAAGTAAACAATCGGCTCATCTTGTATTTTCTGAAAACGAAAAGCTGGAATAAAGAACGGAAAAAATCAAAATCTTTATTTTATTTGGCTTTAATGGCGTCTTTTTTCAATAATTCTTCAGTTAAATCATCGAAGGCGTCTGAATCATTTAACAGCTTTCCTGGACTATATTCTAACTGGTACTAACTTACCCTTCCACTAGGAATCGGCAATGTGGAGGAAAATCGACATAGTTGTTGAATTTTCATAGAAGGGTATATATAACCTGCTAAGACTGGGAATCTAACCCAGATCGCCGGGTTACAAATTCAACACACTAACCGCGGGACACGACCGCGACACAGTGTCAAAATGGGTAAAAAAAGTTGGGGTCGAAGAATTCTATAACTAGTCGGAAACTATCATTTCAAATGGCCTTACTAGACCTTTTGTTATGTGATCTTCATCAGATTGGTGTGAAAAAAGTTTAGATACTGTATTAATAATTCGATTCATTTTCACTTCACGTACTACGAGTATTGTTGCAAAAATAATAAATGTTTGCTACTTGTTATATATAGATCATATGTATGTGTGAAAGTTATGAATGAATGAGGAAAAAACGAGTATTAAACGAAGGTGTTACAAAGATAATATTTGTAATTCAAGTAACGTAAATACATGTAGTTTAATTCTAACGAGTGTTCGTCGAAACATGAGCAAGTGGAAAACATATAAAGGGAAGAAACTCAGAATATCTTCCTAAATGACATACATGTACATCGAACTGTAAACTTCGGAAAAGCATACTTTGAATTATGCGTGACTACTTATATATACATGTAGTACAATTTAGGTATCAAAACCAATTTTTATCTTAATACCTAATTCAAACAGAGCGGATGTAATTTTAAAAAAGCATTTTATAAGTAAAATGATGATAAAAGTGAGTAATGCTACTCGCGATTATTCTTTCCGTGTAGGTTTTTTTTTCTACGGGGACTTTATACTCGACACATGAATATATACATACGTACTCTTCAGCTTTCTGCCTTTATCAGTAAAGTGTTCCAAATGATGCCAGTGGCCTGTAAGTTGGCATAATAGTGATGCATATCAGAACTTGTTTCTTAATTTTTGAAAAAAATATTTTTTTTTAAATTTAAGACTAGCCATTTTTTTATATAGTTCTTAATGATAAGAATAGAATGATTATATACAGAATTAATGAGTTCAGACAAGGCTTGGAATGAAAATGACTATACTTACTAGTATATGATTTAACCCTTTTGTAAGCAAGTAAGGAGATGACTGAAAGAGGAATACTAATGTAATTAAAAAAAGCATGATGAACGAAACGGTCAATTACATAACAAAAAGTCACTGTTGGTATTATTTCCAACTTTAGTTCAATCAACTTGTTATTAGCACAAACATGGTTTTAGAATATTCCATCATCGTGATTAAGGTATGAACACGACTTTAGAATATTCCATTATCGTCATATAGGTATAAACACGACTTTAGAATATTCCATTGTCATGATTTTAGTGCTAGAAAAGAACAGACAATGTTTTTCCCCCACACCGGCTTTCACGTAAACATAAGAAATATTTGAATTATTAATAAGCAGTTTCTCATACGACGACTCTTGCCACCTACAAGAACGTACGTTGGTGCTTTAGTTACTAATAAATTAATCATCGCCAAAGATGAAGGAAAATAAATCGTGTGCCATGGACGACAGGGAACGACTTAATATTTGTGTAGCTTAATTTCTTAATTATTGTTTATCTGCCATAACTTTTTAGTAAAATGTCAGATGTTCCTGTCTTAGGTTACATAGTACAAATATGTGAGCTATCCTATAAATTAACAGTACACATACGTCATAAAAATTAATATTCAACTGTGAGTGAAACGAAGAAAGAATGATGACAAAGTTAACACTTTAACCTTTTGTGAGTTACAAAAGAACTTGCTTATATAGATGTTTGAATGAATACAACAGTCAGAGGAATAGTTCGTTTACTTGGTCGCTAAGGACTTTCCCTTGCACGTAAATATAAAAAGAAAATAAGGGATTGATTTTTTGCACTGTATGTACATACATGTATATATATTTATTTATTTCTGTTAAGTTTTTATCAACGCAGAGAACCAAGCATATGTGTACAAAACAGTTCATCATCTACTCACGAACTTAATATGAATATCGATAAAAAGTGATTCCTGTAAAAAAAAACACTCAAAGAAATTCCACTATTCCCATAAAATACTATCTGCCCCAAAACCTCATCATTCCAAAACCCTCCTAATAGAACAACACACGTTCTCCCAGTGTGTACCGCCAAGGCAAGGTCTGTCGTAAAGCCCTTACAAAACAAATGTAACATTTTCCATACGGAAACAAGACAACTGTCAGGCAATAATGTAATTAGTGGAAGTTCTATTCAAAAATCGATACTACCCATGGCCGCTTAAAAGGGGAAAATAGCTCAACAAATTCCAAAATGGGAAATGTATTATAACATTTATTCTCTTTAGATATGTGATAATCTAGACGTTTAAAACATAAATTTAAATATTACTACACTGCAATTGGTGACAATGGTGCGAAACTGTTATTTTACTACTTTGTACATGATCATATGAAGAACGCTTTCAGGCCATGTTTAGTGGAAATGCATAGGGGCTTGGTTTCACGATTCCGCCCGTCCTTGTCGATTTTTCACAGTTCACCGCCATCTCTCTATATAAAAAGAAAGGGTGGAGGGCGGTTCACTGTGAAAGATTGATAGGAACGGACGAAAATGTGAAACCAATTGCCTATGGGAAAAAGACGGAAATTTTGTTTGGGGAAACTGCCCATATAAAGGCAGATAATATGGCGAAAACAATCACTGACTAAGGCTACTGTTTGAACCAAAATTATCGATCTTATATTAGCATGGTGTCATTATCAAGTTGAATATTGTGAAAGTAGTGAAAATCAGCTGTCCTTACAGTTAGATGGTCGTAACATTGATCAATGTTATCCCTCTGTCTCTCGCAATAACGCGACCGATTCATTAAAAATCCCCCACCCCAAGCAATGTTCTTGCGACTGTCACAAATAAAAGATATTTTGAAATTTAATCTAGATTTTGTTTTCAGCACATGCATAAATGTTTATATAAAAGTTATATGCAAAACTACATACCTACCATCAAAAGTTTAGGTCGCATAACCAGAACAATGGCCTAAGTTATTTAATGTAAGATAAATATATTTAGAGATTCACACGTTGAGTGACATTAACAAGAATTACATGGAACTATAAAAGAGGTGCTTGTTTCTTCTGTCTATTTAACCAAAGCAAATACATCCAACATCATTTATCTCGTCGCTTTGATCCTCCAGAGGAAATTAAATAATGATACAACATGTCAAAAAAATTGGAAAACCTAAGAGCACTTGTTAAGTCAACTGATTGTCATACCACTGCATAAAAATAAAAATAACTATTGATACAACAATCAGAAATGAACATTCTAAAATTAAATGGATTTTCTAACATCTAAGAATTTAAATAATGTACTCTCTCAACATATTAAAGCCAAGCCTCTAACATTCATGTACCAACGTTTATCATACAGACAAGATGTCCATCATTAATCTGTTGTTTAACGGCCCATATGACAGTTATGACCGTTAAAGAGAAAGGTGTGAAAGATGCATGAGAACCAGGTACTAGTATTTATATGACTACACTTGTGTTGAATAGTTTAGCTGTTATTTATCGTGTCGGGTGTAAAGGACCGATAGACGCCTCGCCCGTCTCCTGTGATATTCTAAACACAGTACTTGGCTCGATAGTTGGGATGGGAACAATGAAGCGTCCCTGAAATATCAAAAGGTGGGGCCGAGATTCGGGCTCACGACCTTTCGTTCAGTAGTCCAGCGCATTACCAATTGACCACCAATCCGCCTTCAAATACGAAACTGAACTCCATACAATGTTATAATATCGTTAATATTTTCTTCAACATATTTCACTGGTAAAACATAAATAAACAATTGATACATCCAAAACTCGTTATTATTTCTAGTTAAGTTTAATACTGTTATATTGTATTACGCAATTATAATTTAAATAAGACACACTGCTGGTATTTGATCAGAACAATCGGAATCACATGTCTGTATGATTATTCTAATGATCATGTCTTCGCTACTGTAATCTTGTTCCGTCGAGATGTAACATGTACTCATCAGTGACACAGATATTTAATCATATATTGTTTTATTATTTAATAGAATTAGATTTCCTTATTTTCGCTCAAACTGTCTGGTGAGGCTGCAATGCCGTGGTGTGAACGTGGTACGATTCGTTTTAATCATATCATGTGTCAAAGCTATAATTTTAAAAATAACGTCAAGTGTCAATCAAAAACTGTTTTCAATGTGTTTGGCAGATTAAACGAACCATCGACGTTATAGACACTTTTTACACATTTCAACATTGCAGAATGTACTTTTAGTATATTGACACTAGATACTTAAAATGCATCTCCCGATATACTTGTCACAATGCCAGTATTTATTAGTTCTTTTCCACACTTGATCAGCATTTATTTTGAAAAGGTGGTGGGTTTGAATCTTGGGGCCGCCTTGTGATATTTTAGGGACGCTTTCAGGGCCCCAATCCCAACTACCTGTTCAAATAATGTGTCTTGATAATCATCGAAAAATGGTGGGGCGTGTAACAGTGCTTTATACCGGGGACAATAAAACAGGCAAACTATTCGTAATAAGAGTAGGAATATGAATGCCCGGTTCTGCAGTATCTTCTCTCCCCCTCTCTCCGGGGCGCCACTGAAATTACCATAGCTGTAGATTGGGCTGTTAAACATCAGATAGACACTTATTTTTGACTTTGTTTGTACAAAACGGTAATGAAAGCAAGAATCATAATCAGAGTAATGAAGCAGTAGTTCCGGGTGACAGAGAGTTCTGTAAATATTTTAAGACATGAAGGTTTCGAACAGTTACAGACAGCGATTAATAACATTAAAGAAATAAAACATTTAAGCAAGACAAATTGTAAGAAGGTTCAGAGTACGATGTTAGCTGATTCTTACATACACGCCAAACAATGAGTCGCAGAATTAACTTATGTCACTGAATATGTCAAACTTGTAGGAGGAACGGTGATCATTGTTAGGCGTATATGTGTGGGTGGGGTGGGATAATGTGCCGAAAGAATCAAGATTTCATGTCTGCAGCCAATTAGATGTCTTTATTGGGACGTAGAAATAAACACCCACAACACACGCGCATTGATTTTAAAATTTGAAGAGTGAATCTCCCTGACTATCGGTAGTTTATGGCTTTTTTCTGTACTTCTGCAATACTTTTTTGTCATTTATCAAAAACAAGTCAACAATAAATTTCCTTTTACGTTTTATGGTATGGGCGTTTGTTTATTCATTCTGTGATTTTATCCTAAATGTCGTGAATATTTCCAAAGTGTTTTTATCCAGCGAAAGCTGCATGTTGTTAGCTTGGTCCAAAATGACAAGTGGTTCCAATACCAGTTAGCAACGGGAGCAATATTAAGTACGAGTGTAATTACACCAGTTTTATCGTCAACCAGCTAGACAACCGTGCTAATTATATTGCAGTAATTCAAAGACATCGAGAGATCTTAAATGCAGATTGGTATCTCCACACTTAGCACGTAATGTTAATCATAAAACAAATGATTCTTTGTGGCCAAATGAAGAGAACTGCTGTAGGGAGATTTGGAAGCATATTTACAACACCGTCGTTCTCGTCCCTTGAAACAAATTGGATACTTTGACAGCAATATTAGGAGCTACTTTAGAAACGAGTTTAATAGACTTGTGATATTTTATATCCCCGTATAAATTTTATAACTTTGTAATAACAAGCAGTAAATGAAAGAGAATAAATCGTTGGAACAAAGAACAACTTTTACTATTTGTTTACAACTTGACAAGGAGCACTAGCCATGGTAAATCATTGATATTAATTGTTACTTGGAAGTCTTTATCTTTTCTGCGGTTAACTAAAAGCTATTATTCTACCGCAATCATTCAATTTATTTTCATCATCGGAAAGCGTACTTATTCTAAACAAAAGCATCGCAAGGTACAATTTATGTTCTTAACTTGTTATGCAAGGCATTGAATTTTCATACATAGCGGATCATTTTTCGTCTACGTCTAGACAGTACCTTTTAGATAATGACGTTCTCGACCACAACTGTCATCTAGGACCATGGTAACAGATTAGAATGGTGCAAAATTTGGTTTGTAATATGTTATTGCCAATACAATGTAAATTTGTATATCAGTTATGATCTGGCCCACATATCCCTTGGCGTTGTTGGGTTCAATTTCAAAACTTATGATTACCTCCCATAACAGTGACCGTATATTTCCCATTATTGTTTGGACTTTAAATATCTCAGTATTATCGACATCCTAAGCTTTGGTTTTGATTTGGACGCAAATTTACCTTAAGTACGTTCATTTCATTATTTATCCTATCTGTTTAAATATGTGTGTTATTGTGTTGAGTGGGTTTGTGATTGGGAGATTTGGAGGAAGGCGTGATGTTTTCATGTCCTTTTTTTCATGTAATCCCCCACCTTTCTATATTATTAATTAATGACATTTTTGTGGAGTTTGTCGTGCCCACAATGCCTGAAGGCAATAACGCTTATAGTCACATTATGATTGTACCTAAAAACGTGGGTAGTACACTTTTTTAAGATTAGTTTAAAAAGGTCATATCGTGATTTAATAAAAAAATTTTTTAAAGTACATTGTATTGTATATATGTCTAATTAGAATGTCATTCTAAGACCCCATGTATCTATCTACCTACCTACCAAGACACTGTTTAATTTTGTGTGTGTAATACCAGTAAATAACGAACGCATATAATAATATATGACAATATATAATATAATATTTGCTCTCACAGCGTGAGTCTAAACATACAATATTTAATAATACAGCAAGAAAAACGATAATTCATTTGGTTGGGATACGATTTTGTTCGATATTGGTTGGTTAAGAATGAAAGTAATAAGTTATTAATCTTTGTCATAACAGAGCCTGTGTCTATCACCGGGCCTTAATAACCTTGTAATGGTTAAAGTCTCATTAGCATTTTGTTATAAAAAATATGCCAAAAAACAAGCAATTGCTAATTTTATCCCAAGATAATAATTACCGACGAAACGAGCCTTTTTTCTTTTAAAAACACTAATTTCGCTATGATTTTTGCTTTTGTAAAGTGGAAACATATAGAGCTCGTGACGTCACTTCATGACGTGTGCATAACATGACTGCGGGAAATCACTGTTCTATAAATATTACTTTTTGAAAAAAATACGATACTGAGTAGTGGTTTTGAAAACAGTTTTTCTTGCTATAAAGTATGCACGGAAGGAAAACACACCGGATTCCTCTGAACAAACAGAATCTATATTACGACCGATAAAT
This sequence comes from Lutraria lutraria, assembly GCA_964023205.1. NCBI lineage: Eukaryota > Metazoa > Mollusca > Bivalvia > Venerida > Mactridae > Lutraria > Lutraria lutraria. The sequence goes on from OZ026847.1 coordinate 26,829,292, forward strand.
TTATATGCTTTTGGGACTTTAATATAAAACGAACAAATGAATCGATCGTACAGCGTTTGTTGTATGGTTGTACAAACTGAAATAAATGTCCTTATTTGAAGTAAGTGCAAAAAGTTCGTAAACAAGTCTATCTAAGGAAATATTTACATTATATTAATATTAACTGTACGGTAAAAACAAAGAAAAACAAGATGAAATATATGTCTTAGAAAGTTTATCAAATATATGGAAAATAACGAAATTGTATTCCTTCCACACCTTTCATTGCTATAACACATTTTATTGCCTTCTAAAGATGGTAACACCATTTAGAACAGTAACTTCCGTTACCATCAAAATGTCACGTGTTTACGTAACACGACCTAAATTACAAAATATTAAGGACTGATATGGATTCATTGAGATAAAAGGGTCATACGAACCACATTTATTGCCTTTGAAACATATCAAAGTATCGAACGTGCATTTAAGGGGATATAAATCTTGACTAATTGGATTATTGTCAGCTTTGATAGAAACTCTATGTACGTTCGTCGAATACCGAAAGGAATAGAAGTTAGAATGTAATATAAACACAGCCTTAGCATTTTTTACATTCCGGATGAGGCGTCCAAATAAAACATCATTATTGTCTGATATTTCTTGGTCTGTTGTCTACGCCTATGTATTTACGATGATAAATGTTTTACAATGTATCTTTATCTTGTATTTCACATATAACTTGATCCTGGATGTCTGTGAAGTCATACATAATAGTTGGATATATCTTCCTTATTGTGATCGTCAGTTTTATGTATTTCGGAAATACGTTTTTGTTGTTGTTGTTGATGGTCCTGTTTCTCAACTGTTAATCGATATTAGACATAAATTTAAAGCACAATCATTATTTCCTTGTGATAAAATTCAACATTTCCAATTATGTAAATACATGTATACAAGGCGAGGATATTATGTAAAATAATCATAATGTGTGTGTGTCTAAGTTATTCGAAGACAATCGCTAACTTAAAGGCAATGTTTTTATTACATTGAAAATAATCATTACCTGGGTGAATTAAACTTTTCATCCGTCTTAAACTTGGCATTCGCATGAATTTAAAAAAACTAATAAAATGGGTCCTCTGAGTAAGGCAGCGTTCATTAGGCAAGGAACCCGCATATGATAATTATCAACAAGGCATACAGTAGAAAAAAGTAGTACATTAAAATTCATGCGCGTCGAACGAATGATGGGTATGGAAAACTGAACGAAAAATTTCTTCATGAAACGCGGTATATCTCTTGAATTTAGCTTACATGACCTTTACTGATTTGATAGACATGTGATTTATTTCTTTGATATGCAGTGTAACCTCTCCAAAGCAACACCCTTTGGGAGAAACAGAATTATGTCGTTGCTGTTGTTGTTGAGACATTGTTGCTCTAAAGAAGTTAAATTAATAGTTCAATCTTGCAGTGGGAAGGAAAAATTATGCTGTTGTTAAAGGGAGGTTGTTGTTCAAGAATGTGCCGCTCTGGAGAAGTTTCACTGTAGTTAGGAAAACGATTCTCAAAAATAACTAAACACACAAAAAGTTACCATCCATCAAAAAGACCTAGCAACCCAAAGCCCACACAGTACGCAAATAATACAAAAAGATAGCTGGACACAATCTCCACGATGGATACCGCCTTGAGCTGGATGATCCGCAGCTAAGCCGTTAGGGATTTAAAGTCCCATAAGCTTATAAATATATTGGTCCTAATAGTTTCTGTTTACTCTATAACAGAGGAATCCGGTGTGTTTTCCTCCCGTGCATACTTTATAACAAGAAAAAATGTTTCCGAAACCACTATCGTATTTGTTTCAATATCATTGAAGTAAAAAGCAAAAATCACAGTAAAATGAGTGTTTTCCGACGAAAAAGGGCTTGTTTCGTTGGTAATAAGTATCTTCGGATAATATCAACAATTAAATGTTTTTGCATATATTTTTCTACAGCAAAAAGCTAATGGGGCTTTAAACATAACCACTACCTCATTGGTCGCAAACTTGTAAGGCTTTGTTTGTTATTCACTTTTCTCTCATCGTCCACTCAGTCCAATGTCCTGTTGAAATATATATTTTATTGCAAAAAAGCAAATGATTTTCACTGACATTCAACGTTGGTCGTCGATTCTTTTCCTTGAGCAATTAATTTTTAATACTCCAGGGCTGTTCTGGATTATTTATCAAAGGATCGTAGGTAACAAATACGCACAACAATGTAGTTAACATGGTTCCCTAGAGTGTCTAAAGTTTCAAAATATCGTACATTACACTTAAGCAATTTAATTGACTCGCGTATTTTAATGTCATTCGAAAACGTCAGCTTTCTAAGCGTGAAAGATCTGGTTAGCAATAAAACGCGTGTAACAGTACACTAGCTGTACCACGGGACTTCTTTGCATGGAATGTAATGGACTTTAGCCAGTAATGCATTGGTTCTGAGCTTAAACTTATAACCAATACCTTTCATCTTGCATCACTTGCCGTAATGCATGCGGTCGTAGAAGTCATCTTTGCTAAAGAAACGCTCAGCAACAACTTTGATCTGCGGCTAGAGACATCCCATAAAAATGAATGAATGGATGGTTGTCGAGTCTAACCTCATTGTAAACGGTAATTGTAGAAAAATGTCTACCTTTAAGAAAGAAGAATTTAACGAGATGTTAACACAAAGGTCCACTTTGTTTGCATAGTTTCTATACATCGTCGTTTTATTTGTCTGCAATGTTTTCTTGTTTGAGTTTAGAAGGTGATCTTTAAAATATATTTTATTTGAACGAAGCTAAATTAAGAAATATCCATTAATTGCTTGGTTAATACGTTAACACATATTTCAAACGAGGTTAAATCATTCTCCGTATGCATGATCAAATAATCTTTAAAATCACTTTGTATTTATAGAACCATGTTTTCTTTCTGGAAGAAATTGAACTTAGCTGAAATTGTTTTCACTGTAATCGACACATTTTATTTAGAGGAAGCGAATAAATTAGGAACTGATATTGCAGAACCTTGAAATTCAATTTTTCTAAGTCAAGTCAACATGACAAACATCCCAATAGTCAGTATTCCACAAGTTCTTAGCTGATAGTCCTGGCTGCAAAACCAACAGAAGAAATAAGCCTACACACAATATGCCTTGATATTTATTATATACTGTTATTTTGCTTCTAACGTACTTACAGGAGAAAAACATTTTCATTGCGAATTGCGACCTTATATCAGTCGCAGACGATATCTAAGTTGTAGAATCAGTGAATTAATGTAGCAGATGACAGTTTCAATTGGTTTTCTTGCATAAATTGATAACAGTATTTGAAATTAGAGCACTTTTCACTCGCAGTGGGACGGACAATTATAAACATGTCAATATCTGTGCAACCAGGTGTTTTATTCTCTTTATCATTATATCAACATAATTTGTTGAAAGGATTTAGACACTAAAAGATTAAAAGCACGGCACAGAACGTCTGTTTGTTATTTATTTGGGTTTAACACCGTTCTTCGACATTTTTAAGTTATATACGGCGGTCTATTCACCTAACCGGTTTTACTGGTCAGTATTCTAAATAGTTTTAACTTACCCTTCCTGGAAGAAACCGGCAACTTCCCTACATGTGGATGAAATCTACATTGAGATCAAATTTTCAAGGAAGGGTATGACTGGCGGCACATGGAATCGAACCTGGATTGCCGGATTACAAGTCCAGCACACTAACTACGGCTGTGGCGTCAGAACGTCAGAAAATCAAACGTTGTTACAGACTAACTGTTTTTGTTGTACATAATGAAACGTCACAACTAACTTCGTGCGTTTGCTTGTAGTTTTTTATGTATTTCATTTTCAATATCTAAATTATATGTAGCGTCAAATATGAATGTTAACTTATTTACTGCGCTTTAAGCTGATCAAAAGTCAATACTACAGACATTAGTAAATTGATTGGTACTTGACACAAAACAAACGACTATATGAGGGTTAACAGAAACAGGAGGAAAATCACGGGTACCAATAAAACATTAATCAGCTATAATTACGTTGATATTCATTCTGAAGTTGTTCACGGTCAGTGTGAACTAGTGGTTCATTAAGTTTTGCAAACTTTCAACCTCTGAGTTCCAAGCTTGTTTATGACTGATAACTTCGGGTATTGCTTTTGATGTCAAATACCAATATTTGAAGGGGGGGTGTACTCTGAATAACCTACTGGTATTGACATTGTTAATGAGCGTGTTTGGCAAGTAGTTCAGTTTCAGGCCAGCTCTTTGTTCAAATACAAGTATCGAGTACTGAGCTATGTCGAGTAAGTTGGGTGAAATTTGTTAGGTAGTAGTATGTATATACATGGTGACATATTTTTAGGGGGGGTACGTTTATTCTATTACTGGAAGAAAAAGGCCCACACTTTTTCTGCATGTCGACATACATGTAGCTTTTAATGTATAATAAAATATACGCATTGGACTTGAAAGAGAGCGGAGATAATGGTATGTTTGATGATGTCATTTCTGCTTGTTAAACAGAACTATCGATAATGATAATGGCATAGATAAAATTTGGCTCAGACACTCGCTGGGAATATAACAAACGCAATATAACAGTCCAATCAGAGTATTATGTCGTCTGTCTCTTTACAATGAATGCAATGGCATTGTAGCAGCGATTTCTTGTGTCTAGCATCTACATTTTATGACATGGTTAGCACTTAACGTATCGGCATAGGTTGAAATCGCTAAAATAACATAAAATGATATTTACGTTATTTACAAAGATTGAATATCATACTTTAACACCAAGCAACAAAATATTTTAACCGAACGCAAAAAATGGTGTTTTATTGCAATAAATACTGCACCCCTTTATCGACTTTTCTTTATCAGCGTTAAAAAGCAATAACGTAATGCGCATTGTATTGGTACGATATGATACTATTAATTCATTAATGACAAAACAATTGTTATAAAACCTCTTACTAGATATCAAACATGAGCGTGGTTTCAATTATTGAAACGTAAACATTAGCGATTTTGATTGGCTATCAAAATTGAAAGGGGTGCGTCAAATTCGTTGCTTTCATGAGACGATAATGATCCGATACTTCAATTGTTAATTGCTCAGCTTAAAAAAACACAGTAGGTGTCATTTTCGAATTAACATTGTCGTATTATTTGATGACGCACTTCAAAGCGGATTTCGGTATTTTGTAGCGGAAATGTTAATCAAGGGAACCGTGCCTCAGAATTTTGATACTGGTTTTCATGTTTTATCTATGGCGTATTACGTAATACACAGCGAGGTTTTGGGTACGGAATTTCTTTAAAGTCAAGTATCTAACGAACCGAGGACATTATCAAAAAACTGAGTCACGGTTCCCTGCATTATACATTTATAGTGATTTTAAGGCTATTTGTTGTAATATATTCCTATATTCAGAGTAGTTATCGTTGTTCAAAAAATCAAAAATTACGTGCGATATAGGTTTATTGAAGACCAATCAAATGTAATATTTGTTTCAAATCACTTTGCAATGCACTTTATACAGTGGGTTTATTTTAGTATATAATTATGGTTTAGTTTTTAAATCTATAAATTAGTGAAACTTGATTTGACCTCACATCCACGCCAGATACCTTAAATAGCAAAACAAACGACCCGAAGTCAGTATATTTGGGCATTAATCTGTGTCCACATATGTGTCATTTATTGTTTTTTGCGTGTAACAGTCCGAATATTTCCAGTCAGTACAACCAAATGTAATTTAAACATTTTAACGATTATCTGTACGAACAGTAGCTTTCTCCATTTTGTATGTTTTGAGTTTTGAATGGGGCTTTGGATGGATGGGATTTAGAGGAAGTTATATTAGGGGATGCGCATTTGGTTTTTTATATAGAATGTATAAGGTTTATTTTTTGACGGAATTTTAAACTGGATATGTAGAATATTATCTTCCCAAAGTCCCATCTGATGAAAACGTTTATGAATGTTTTATGAATTGTACTAAAGCATTAGAAGAATGCATTAGTAGCAAATGAACGTATTGGCCAATTGGAAAGTAACTAATTATCGATTGTGCAAACTTTATATTTAAATCCACTTGTAGCCAGTCGATTTGTGTACATACACATTATCCACCTTCTTGGATAATTTGTTCTTGTATCAGCTGGCATTAATACGAAATCTAGCATTTCTGTGAAATAAAACAATATTGCATATATTGTAAACGAAATAAGCATTAGGTATGTCCAAAGTATTCTATCAAGACTAAAAAGCATCTTAAATGAGTCCAAATTACAAGGTTACAAAAGCGTTAGAATAAAACAAATCGTTTATCTGTTTTAAATGAATCGTTTACGGTCAATAATAAACTATAAGATAGGATTTCCTATCGGTTTGAGCTTATAAGGAACTAATTTGTGTCAAAGCCAGACTTAAGAAATGTATGATATGCTTTCAAGTCATTTAAAATAACCGTCCGTGTTACGAACATTGTCTCGTAATAATAATGGTGCCTGTACATTGTTTCGCTTTTCAAATAAATGACATTTTATGTAAGTTATTATTATGCTTCCTACTTGTTTCTGAAATTCGTCTATAGTATATCATTGATTTCATTATGTATATTATTGTAAACGCTTTTGTCATAGCTAATGATATAATATTTCCGTCTGGAAAGCGCATTTTATTATCTGTGGCATAGAGTAATGATTAAATCGTTTAAAGGAACCAACGGGTCTCGTAACTAGAAACATACATAACGTTAATAAGCATTGATAATCGTGTTATTAGGTTGCAAGGGTTTTACATTAGAAAAAAAACTAACATAGCCGCGATAAATAGCTATGGTCTTAAACAAACTGAATAACTGAGGTAAAAGATATAAGTGGTAAATATTAGTCATTGTTAATGAATTGCCTAATTTCACCTGGGCTTAAAAAGGTTACTTATTTACCCAGCTGATCCTGTTTTTTTCTGCAGACTCTGGACACATTTTCTCTTTCTCTCTTTTTCTTGCCAACATTTCATTTTACATGATTATGAACTTTTTCTTATAAGAACTAAAATATCGTCAAACTCAAAAAATATGTTTGAAAAAGAAGTTCTACCGACCTACCATATTTATATGTATCTATATAGCGCAAAAGATACAAAATATTCTATTGCACTTCACATGGTGTCCTGTTTTATGTACTGTATAGTTAGAACCATTGTATTTTTATAGTATATCTTTATCAATAAATATGTTAGTACATTTCTTAAGTCTTTTTTAAAAATAATTTTCGTTTTTGGTATGGCATTCAACCAATTTGTATATACATGTACGTACTAGCATACTTTTGTTACTAGGTATATGGGTGGAAACCATGTACCTTTTTGATCCTGTCGTTGAAGAAAAATGAGGAATAAACGACGCATAGGATTTCCATCTCTTACCAAATGTCTTCCTCCAAAGCAGTCGTCATTTTTGTCTTTCCTCGTGCCAATATCAAACCTTAAATCTACTATATATTTATGTATCCATCCCACATGTTACGGCGTCTGATTAATACATGCACGACCATAGTGTATCCAATTCTATGTACAGATACATTTTGGATAAAAAGGAAATTACTTTTATACGTCGCTGGAAACAACACAATGATTGTCGTATTACTAATTGGAATGGAAAGCAGAGACACTTGTCGTGAACTTTGATCTATACTTCCTCAACTGTCACTTCAAAGGAACAAGTTTATTTTTTATCTTAAATTGTTTAGCCTCTCGGAGATTCAACCCATGAAAGATATCCTTGGTTAAAAGGGGTTAATCCGGACCTTTTTTCTTTTTATATATGTATTTGTTATAGCATTATTTGTTTGCAGTGATATTTTTCCACCAGTTTCAAAAGTTTGCTGTTAATAATACAGCGAATATTGAAATGCAACCTAGCATTCAGGCGATAAAATACGGCAACATTTTTGTGTTTCGTTATTTGAAATAGAAATGGAAATAAATCTGTCAATGGGTTGTTAAGAATCATTGATATATGTGTTAAGCATATTCGACATCATTCACAGATTCGAAATATTCGCAACAACAAATACATATTTACAGCTATCCATTGACTCGCGGGAAATATAAACCCAATAAATGACGGCATTGATACATCCTAAATAATCCTCATACTTTCTAATGTGACTTAATAAAAGTAATGGATGTTTTGTAGTCTTAATGTTCTAAGCTTCTTATTTGCTTCATTGCTAACAAAGGGCTAGATAGCATAGTAGGTTTGTATACAGATAGTGCAACAAAATTTGTAGACCCAGATAATACAGAGCCGTATATCATTCTCTTTTGAATAACAATGTGTTTACACTTAACACTTTTCTAATGTCAGTATCATTATACGGACGCAATTCGGATTAATCGAACGCCTTTGATATTTCAGACTTCCCGTAAATCTTATATATCATTAATCGTAGAGAGCGCGCAACGAACATATAATCAGAAATAAGTTTGAATTGAGTGCTAATGGGAACCAAGAAAAGAGGGGACACAATGTTCATGACAGATCTGTCTATGACGTAAACAAGAAAATGGTCACGTGACTTGTCGATATATGAAGCATTCCCATTGGTAAATTGTTGAATGAGTATAGAATCACTGCATCATAGAAGGAGCTTTTTGTCAAACAGAGATCAAGAAAACGTTTTTAAGACACCTCCCTTTATATATGTAGAATGAATTTATTCCGATAATGGAAACTTCCGTACCTTATTTCATCACTTAGGAGTCTACTCATAAGCATTTATACCTGTATGTTTTACTCGATAGAGCATAAGATCAGCGGATTTCTGCACGAGTTTTCCGTGACGATTTTTTAGTTCTGCACGAGTTTTCCGTGACGATTTCTTAGTTAATGTACGAGTTTTATTAAAACTAAAATTTTGATTGTGTCCATGACTATTTGTTCTCTAGTGCTGATCATTCACGTGGAAAACATGGCAGGTAAACTGCTCGCCAGTATTCCATAAATTATTGAAACAGTCCCAAAATTCGCTAAAAATTACAAAACACAATATATATGGTGTGCTTTAATCTGAGACGTGTGAGAGGTTTTTATATGCAATTTTTATCATTGACTTTCTTGTTTCAGTTTGCTACATTAGTTGAGGAAAGACATCGAATGCATTTTTGCTTGCTTTATACGCCTGCAGTAAATCTTATGTGATATAAAATTTTAATTTACCTTATAAACCATTTTTGTTCGCTGAACATCGCAGCAACAATCTTGCTAAAGGTCTTGCGGTGTCAGACTACGTATTTGTTTACAATGCAATGAAAACTTTTCCTGATAACAAAACTAACTGACGTCGTGATTAAAAAGCTATCAATTAGTGTCACTTGTATGCCGTATACATCCTGTTGAAAATATTTGCTTATATTTAACACAAATCGGAATAAAAATATTTCTGGTTACCGCACATGTCCCAATTTTCCCTGCGACCTAGATTATTTAGGTTCCCATGAACAGTAACTCACCTTTTTACCTTTCCCACGCTTTCAAAAATAACAAACAACCTACTGACCCTATTTTTAATGAGCACGTGACCAGAAACAAACATTTTGTTTACTCCATAACAAAACTTGTGGAGTGGGGAGTCCAGTATCAGGAAACAAAAAAATCCTAACAAAATTACTCTACAACTGCGCGTCGACTAAAATTGTGTAATGAGCAAAGGCACACAAGTAATTGGATGTGATTGCTAACGAGCCAAATTACTGCGTTGAAAATCAAGTAACATTAATTTCGTCTAAATGACACAATTTTGATCAAATTTGCATGAATGAATTACGCCCTCAACCAAATGCATCTCAATCATGAATCTAAATAAAAGTCGTAAAAAAGAATGGATGAGATTTGACCGACCGGTCGAAACAGGCAATCACTGTATTTTTTGTTAATTCGTTTTCGATTAAATGCGCTACCGCTACGCGATACTACGCGATACACAAACCAAGTCATTCGTAACTACTCGGGCATTTCCGTAATTAAGAAATACGCCTCGTACATAAGTGTATGGTTACAAACTTTGGTTATGAGGTTTCCGGTCAATACTTTTCACAAATCACTTTTCTTTAGACAAACGCAGAGAAGTTCAGATTAAAACAATGTCTACCTGTAGGAGCTAGAAAAAATGGTGCTTTTGCTTTACAGATAAGTAGCTTATCTAGCCTCTCTTTGCATTTTTGAAACACCCGGTTCAAAAAACAATCGTCAGATGACAAGCTCTTCTATATTAGCATACCGCTCTAGCTTATTATTCCACGAGCTGCTTTCAGTACTATACTAGATAGGGTAAGCCAAAATATCGTCTTTTATCTCTGTAGATAAACCATTCAGTAAACTCCCCGAAAAACGGAATTCTCTGAAAGTCGGACGATTTGTTTTCATGTATTTTTTCGGAATTCATCAAAGTTCTCTGAAATCTGAAATTCTCAGAAAACTGGGCTTTTGACCGAGTCCAGAATGGGTCCGGTATTTTCCTGTATATATAATGATTGAAGCACATGTACATGATACTTCTCTTAGGGACCACAACAATCTTAATAAAGCAAAGAACCTTTATTTTAAGGTCAGGTTTCCATTCCAACTTGATAATTATAAATATCTAAATCAAGAACTTTAGACTTTGTATCAAATGATTATTATATCAAATGAGCGTACTTTTGATATTTCGATTTGATATTTCAAAATCCATTGACATTTTAATGCATAAAGCAAATTACTCAACCCAACTAATATGGTACAGATAGGTACGAAAAATTAACAATGCTCAAATTAAGCAGTAAACTGGTATTTAAGATCTAAGGAAAATAATTACACACCGGGTCGTGAAAGTGACATTTCTCGGATCTGTATCACATTTCTTGAGAGGCAGAAACAAAGGAATACCTTGATACGGAATGTGCTTATCTAAATGTTAATAACGTAATGTTAATTGTTTTTTACACTAACAAAGGGGATGACGGTAAAAATACTTGGGTCATATAACTTTATGTTAGTCATTAATCTAATGATATTGTCTTTTTTGCCCATCATTAGAATCTAAATGTGGAACTAAAAATTGTGCGGCAAATAATTTCATTCTGTTACACAAAGGAGCAACTTCGGACGCCTCGAATATACGTATAGTAATAATGGTCTGTGATAATGAGAACAAAAATATATACAATATACAGTAAAACTCTGTGTTCAGTGAACTCGGATATATCGGTAATTCGGATATAATGAAATATTAATGTATCCTCGAACATTCCCGTCTTTATGTATAGGTTAGAGTGCAAACTTGGATGTTCTACGTTGATAAGAAGGCTAAAAGGAGTGGTAAAGAGTAAAGACTGTAGCTTTCTTATTACGGAGAACACCCACATATACATTCTCACCATCTAAGTGATCCGCATGCGCAATGTTTATTAAGTCATTCTTCGAAACTAAGACGTTGGAACGTCGATTTTGTATTCTATTAAGATAAGAGAGTCAAAAAGAAAGATAAAAAATCAAAATCAGTGATTGGGTTAGCACTAAATTAGTGTTATGAATAAAGTGAAATTTAAGTATATAGTGAAGCCATCATTCGAGTCCAAATGAACTTACTTTGGTCAAGTTCCATTTTGGGCAAATAAAAAATTGAATGAATAATGTTCTTTTACGGTACAAAACAAATTCTTCAAAGAGTTCGTTTCCACTGATATACATAAAGTTCTTGAGAAGAACTGAAATTATTATACATATTTTTTATACAGACTAAAAAAACTATGCAATACTTATCATAAAAATAGAATATTGAATTAGTTTTACACTGTCTTGTCTGTCAGTACTGTAGACATGACAAACAATTTCTAATTTTTACTCTGATTATACGACTTCCGTTTTTTTTCTACGCAGAAATTATTCCAAACAAGTAAGACATTTAAGAAAGATGAACACAGTTAGGTAATCAATTAAGTTGTAATATTACACGTATATTTTCTGCATATCGACTCTAATAACAGTACTGAAGATGCATGTATCTTTTTTCTCTTGATACAAAATAAGGATGAAAAACTTAAATTGACATTCAATCTAATGTCAGTCAATTGAGTTAACTAACATTTCAGTTGTAGTCGATACGTAGAAAATAGATGAACGGTTGTGTTGAAACTGCGACGAATAAAAGACATACGACAATCAGGCAGCTCTATTAGAAAAATTAATGAACATTATACTTTTGATTAGATTTTTATTTATCTAACACAAAGTTTATAGTGTTAATACTTAATGAGGCCACACGATATCTGGTTTCAAATTACATGTATGTCCCAACAAAAATATAGGGGCAATTAGTCGGCAAAACCTTTTTCTATATATTTTTTTATTTATTCGAAGTATAGCTCATACTGTTATATAGTCAAAAAGTCAATGGAATATTGTAGAGCACATGGAAACTAAGTTCTTTAAAGCTCGATAAACACGTTATATACGTGCCAAAACACTTGAAAAATTACTAAATTACTAAAAAATAACCGTTAAGAGAGTCTGGATTCGGCTGGAAAAAATGACCTGGTATTAAAGAGGAACTTTCTTAATGCGCCTTAACATGGCACGAAGCTTAATAACAGATTTAATGAGTACAATAAACAAAACCTATTAATGTCTTGGAACGAACTCAATTTGATAAAAAGAGGTCAATAAATGACTCTACAAATAAGCTAAACTGTTTCTATAGTAACAACTTCAAATATTATATATCATTTCAAAATTGTCTCATTAAGTACAGTGATTTATATGTTAATGAAATCGAATAGTTCACTAATTTTGAAATACAAGACCAATTACATGTAGTAGAAAAATACGATAATTAAGTACAGAAAATCTGTGTTAGCGACAAACCCTAATAAAGGCCAACCCGTAAATAAAGAAATTAATCCTAAAGCGTCATTGACTATTTGGAACAAAATGACCCAAAAAGGGCCACCATTCACAAAGGACCACATCTTGCCGTTCCTAGGGATGGCCTTTGTTCACTGGTTTGAGTGTTTATGTATTGGTTTGTCCCCTATTCACATCACAATTTTCACCTTACTTGCCATATTTGGACATGTTTGTTGTTTTTATCATCAAAAGGTCGAACTTGTTTACGTTTGATAAGATCAAAGAATTCCTGTTAATGATGGTGCCTACGATATGTTTTTGTATTCATTAATATTACTGTATTGTCCAAGCATCTATGTGATTTCATTATTCTCCAGGCGCTTGCACTCGTGGTGCACTCATAATTTGGTCATATTTAAAAACGAACGTTTGATTTATACACATTACCAAATTACAGATCTGAAAAGGATTCCTACAAAAGACCGCATCCAAAAGATCACACCTTTCCAAATAAATGACACCTTCACCTAAACCTACTAATCCAAAACCTGTCCAACTTATAGAAACATACAAATGATATAAGACAACAACAGTGTCTTCCGTAGGTTGCCGCCTTTACAAGGTCATGAGCAAAGCTTCATGAAGGTCAAACTAATTTGGTGGCACTAACCTCGCTTCTACCTCCGGGGAACTTAAACAATTATAATGATCAATAGGCAGATCCAAAAATCAAAAACAAAAATAAGTTGATCGTTCAGCTGAGCACCTAGCTGGCGCAGCAGAGTAAACAACGGTTGGGATTTGACTATTCCGTAGATAAAAAGTCAATCCAACTAGTTATCTTAATTGTTATTGGAAACTGAACGAAAGTTTAGCTTTCCATAGTCGACGCTTATGGCTTTTGATGCGGACCGAAGTACTACGTTTTTCTACATCCGCTATGTAATTGCTAAACTAGTTCCCGTTTCATGTCGCAGTGCAAGTCAATGTAAGTCTAGTTTCCATGAGTACTTTCAGTACTTTGATATTTTTGTAGGGTCGCCGCACTAGACGCAGGGCTGATTTATCAAAGTATAATTGTGTTTGCTAGTAGCATAACCGCTCCCTATGGATTTTAAAACACTGATACATTACAAGTGATAAATAAAATCCATTAGTTGATTTACTAATTAATGTTGATATAATTTGTGCATGATTGTTAAATTATCATAAACGATCACGGAGTAATTAAATTAATTGCTCTTTTAACGTTTTTCACATTTGTAGACAGGGAGTCTGGTCTTAAAAGTCACTCAGTACTCACACTGCGCATGCTCAGCAGAGCATTAAGACGGTAAGAATGCATATTTGTGTGATGTTTGTAATCAGTAAGGTACAATCGCTACCACTCCCTTTGGCTTTCTTATTTATGAAGAACACGCAAATATACACTCTAACCTAGACAATACTTGGTATATTGTTAGAATATGCGTGCTCAAGAACTTAGAATGTTCACGGTCAATAATCGGTTTGTTTTGAATTAAAACTAGTACACAAAATCCAAATAAAATGGACCCAGCACAATTCTAGTTAAAACAACGCAAACCCCTGTCGAGAATTAGAAACATTGACAGATACATGGTTATCTGTAAGAACGATACAAATGTTTAAACCAAAACTTACTACAAATGTATATACGTACAGTCTATATAACCCATTTTGATCATGTGTCAGTGCAAATTTCGACCATAATAGAAAAAATATGGTCCACTCAATCGACATTAATTTATTGTGTTTTTTTTCTTTAAACATGGATATTTACTTGTCGACAAAAAATCGTTTTTCAAACCGAGAACCAAAGGTTGTTGGGTTTTTTATTGTTTTATTTTTATTTTATTTAAGTCCGGAAGTCCGGTATTTTATCCTGTCACCTTTTCGTGCAATACAAATTTACCATACCTCGTGTTACATTAAGAAAAATGATAGTTGAACTTTTGAAATTTTTATTCATGTTTTGCCATTTAAGACTAAATCCGACTCCTACTCTGTATTCCTCTATATCCATCAAAGCATTACATCAATAAAAATAATGTTTTTTTTTCTTTTGCATAAATACACTCTAGCTAGCTTCTACTGTTTAGAAGACGAATGGCGTTCTTATGTGCCAAGCATGGACATGCGGTGAAAACATCATTAATAACCCGACGCATTGTCTGAGAAAATTGCAGATTAAAGCATCGTATTTCCAAACGAATTAGAAAACGTTAACAGTTTATTACATAGTAATGGATTTCATCCTCAATACTATATATTATATTTCGCACGCACATTATTTATCTTACAAAATGTTGTAGATTTACTGCATATTTTAAGACAAAACATTGAATTGATATGTATTCTGATTGATATATACAGTGGGTGTAACGTTCAATGCAATGTGACGATTATCTTCCTTTTGTGGTTTTTAAACAGACGAGCCCTGTTAATGATTATTCCGACTGGTTAGCAGGCTCTCAACTTGAGACCTTTTGTTAAAATGGCTGAACTTTTTCTTTTACTACATTAAGATTTTTATGGAATACCACTGAGAAATCATTCGGATGAGATACTTTTTGTTTTTGTTCGATCTTTAGAAGAATATTCTAATTTAATCGAAAAGTTCGCACGAGAGTCCAATGTTAATAGCTTCGTGAAAATAAAAAATATAAAAGTCATTGCACAACGGACAAAAAACGATCAAAAAACGAAGGTGTTGATACTAAGTGTGACATTGGAGATGCCAACTAAACTTTGGAATTATGTAATAAATGTTCACAATGAATGCCAGCTAGTCTTTCGAAGTCTTGGGCGTCCACTGACCATATCGAAAATGCTAAACATTCGATTAATTTCTACGTAAAACGCTCACTTCCAACAACTATTTAAGAATAGATGGCGCTACTGTCGATTTCAAATATTTTGTTACATCCGTACTACATAGAATTTAGAGAATTGAAATGAATTGTAATGTTACAAGTACTATAAATGAGTTGTCAGAAAAAGGAAATGTTTGCCAAAAATTGTTTTGTCTACTGCATGAATATATACATCGTTACAAACATGTTTAGAATATAATTTTGTACAATATTAGTACAAGCACATTGACATGTAGACCATAGCCATGGCCTCGTATTCTAATACTTCCGAATACAGAAATACATTTTGCATAAGTCTTGAGGTCATGCGTCAATGGTCATCGCTTGAAGATGCTTGATCCAAGATAGACATATTTACTGGTATATACGGGTCGTAGAACAGATGTATAAAATGAGACATATCATTGACCTTGTAGCTGTCGTAGGACAGATGTATAAAATGAAGACATATCATTGACCTTGTAGCTGTCCCTCAGTTCAAAGCTATAATTTTGTTTGAAAATATCTGAAAATCTTAATATGAAAATTTGATTTTTTCACAGAGAACCATCAACTTTACGAATATAGGGTTTGATAACTGATTAATCATATAGATTGCAAATATATATCTAATTAGTGTAAAAATGCAGTAAGTGTTCCTTTGTGTGCCGTGTATCCTTCTATATAGCCAGGGGAAGTATTCATAAATTGTTCTGCGTAATAAAATATGCTACAGTCTATTGCATACCCGTAGGGATTGCTGATACGAAAACCAACAGCTATTGCATATCGTGCACGTATATAAACTGGTATTTGTTATGTAGGCATATTGTTAAAGTGTTCGTACGAAATTTCTTTGACCGTAATTTTATCTCATATAACACAAGAAATGACATTTCACTAAATTTCAGCAGGCAACATTTTTGCAAATCCCTTGCCAAATCCGATTTTTTTCTCCAAATTGATGTAGCTTTCTAAACTTCATTTCTTTTGATTTATTACCAACCATACGTTATAAAAATGTGTAGTTTGAAAGAAAACAATCGAACACATCTATTCGGGTTTTTTTTCGCCAGTCAGCTAGTTTTACTCTAATTAGGTTCAAACTGGACAGAATATAACAGAACAAGAAAATTTTGTTTAGCAACTTATATATACTGGTCATACGAAATACCGCGAGTCTAACTATTTACTTAGCTTAGAATTTAGTATAATATAGTATGTCGTTACAAATGTATGTGTAAATGCAATACTGTAACTGGTAGTTTTTCAAGTTTTGAACAATGGATACAAAGTCCCTACTGAGCTCCGGATTATCTACCCCCCCCCCCCCCCCCCCCCTCTCCTCACATCGTAAACGATGGGCTACATAGGCCAACATTAAAGATAAGTTGGTTTGCAGTTATGTGACTGACTCATGACGCATTAAAAAAGCCCGCATCCCAAAATTATCTTAGTGATCGGAGTTAAATTTAATTGAAAATGAAAATATCGGGGGGGATAAGACCGAAAAGGACTAGGGTCTACAGATAAGATGGGCCGATAGGGCTCGCAGAAACCAGGAATTATTTTACCACTTTTTGGCCAGATTTTAAACACTCAAGCTTGTTATTGCGATGCAACACATTAAAAATAAATTACCAATTCAATTCTATCACTTAAACCCAACATTGATTGAGAATTCGTCGGAGACAAAATGCGCCATAAAGAAAAAAACACATTGCGATTTTCGCTCACGTTATTCCATTATCGTATGAATATCATTTCCGCCCATTTTAGAGTCAAGATTCCGAAACGAATTACACCCCTTGTTAACTGTTGAAATCAAATTTGATATCTTCGTGAAGTGAGACGACACCAAAAAAGTACATTGTAATTTAAAGTCTGGCCTCAGATCACGCTAAACAAGTGCATGCTATGTGCCATAAATGCATGCCACTGTCATGACGTCACGATATGAAATAAATTCATGTTTTGTAATTATTAAACTGGCTGCCAAAGGAAACATGCATTTATATAAGAGTTACATGGGGCTTGATCTGATATGTATTTCTTCATTAAAATGTCATAGCATTTGTTTAGATACCCATTTACATGACTTTCCTAATTGAAAACTTTGGATTTATGTCTCATGACATAATGGAAATTGCATTAAAAGGCAAATAAACATCGGATCAAAAGTGTGTTATGGTTGAGGACAATCATTAATCTCAACATTGACAGTTTATATTCTGGCTTAAGGGTACGGTCTAAAACTCTAATGGATATTTGACGGCCCGCTTTCACCACCGGGCTATTGACGTTAGTGATTGCGTTTATATTGAATTTATTGGTTGACAAATGGCTTTGACAAGATTCAAAGGCGAGCATGTTTTCTAGAAAAAAACAAACATTAAGACACTTTTGTTTATTTCATATTTACCGGAAGGCTTTACTGAGTGCAATGAATGATATCTTTGAAGCGGGGAACTATCATTGACTGATTGAAATATTGTTCAGTATTACTTGTTTTCACTGCATTGCAAGTATCGAGCTTATGCAAGGAACATCCGGTAAGCGATAAGGATGTGCCAAGGGGTGATCCAAAATAAACAGGACTGTTATAGCTGAATAAATATGTTTCAATAAAAAAGACTTAAAATAATTATCGTCATATACAGTATAGGTTTAGCAAAAATAAATATCTTATATATGCAGTCAAACTTTGGATAAAGGCCATCTTTGGGAAAGACAAAATGAGGCCACCTTTAGATCATTTTGTCCTAATCAGCCATTTTTTAAAAGAACGATCTTTATTCGCAGGATGGCCTTTAGTCGGATTTGGTCATAAACACATGCTTGCCTTGTAACTCTGTTATCTCCTGAGCTTTCGTCAATACCAACTTTGTAAGAGCATGCATTTATCATGTAAATGACTATCAGACAGAATAGTCACATGTGCAAATAGCAATTTACCTAATCAGTCTTGGGATAACGATTGTGGTCGTTAGACAAATATCGCGTGACCACCATGTTTGCTGAAAATAGATCGGTCACGTCTAAAAGACGGTACAAATCCGTTTATGGATTCGTGAGAAATGCGCCAATGTCTGCGGTAGCCTCTTGGCATTTTGTCCACACACGACGTCCACACATTCGGAACGGTGCGTGAGAGATGCTTACGTCGTTGTGAATATATGCTGATTGTATTTATGTCCATCTCTAAACTGGTTATAGACAGTTTTTGTCCCGACAATGTCCAATAGATAAACATGATCAAATGAAGAATTTTCATTTCCGGTCATCAGTGTATTTTTGATCGATTACCACGCGCTAATCCGTGATATTCAAGATGCTTGCAATAGTGGACTATAAATTGATTTGCCCACTTGACAAATGATGTTCTATCCTAAAAGGTACCCACACGATAAAACATCGCTTAGGCGGAAGTGCACATCTATAATTAGGTTATATATCATAACTTCTGAATACCTTAATGGAGTCGAGGAGAACATTCTAGAACATCGTTAACACATTAGTATCTCTATGTTAATAATTATGTAAATAATGTGAATGATGGTTTTTGAATAATGAGACTCGGCCATCACGGTCATTTACTGACTTCTTAATTGCTTCTAAGGTCAGACTTCCGATAGAAGATTTTTACTTAATTTATATCAATATTCATGAATATCTACACATAGACTTTTCAGAATTACGTTATAATATTTGTCAGCTTATGTAGAAAATTGATATTGGATGTATGAGTTCTTAAGGTGAAAGATAATATGTTGTCTAACCTAATACATGTACGATATATAACAACAAAGCAATACTCTCATACTCTGCGTTGATACCCGCCTCTGTGGTCGAGTGGTTAAGGCCGCTGACTTCAAGTCACTGTAACGTCTTACTGATAGAGGGTCGTGGGTTCGAGTCTTGCTACCACCCATGTCTCTTTATATGAGAAAGTTGGCAGTTGCTTACGGAGGATGAGAGTCTAGTACTGGTTCTTTCCAGGAACGATGATTAGGTGAACTGTCCGCCTCATATAGGGGCATAAAACCGAATGAAACAAACGAACAAACAAATACTTTGCCATGTAGCAATGCACCTTACCTGGCTACGAGAGGCCGTTTATTTTTATTGATATCATTTTATAACCGAGTATATAGAAACGGTATAACGATATGAATGAAGCAAGTAAGTTACATGTCTGGTAACAAAATAAAACAGAGAAACTCCGTGCTTTAATGTAAAATTACTCTGGATAACTGTACCTGAATCATGATTGCGAGTTATACGCCTATCAACAATAAATACAAAATGATTGTATTTTGTTAAAATCATTCAATAATTATATTTGCCAGTTTAAACAAACAGGCAATCTTAACTCAGTATCTATAATTTCAAAACACACAATAACATTGTACTTTTCGAATGTAACCCATTTTGAATTTAAATGTCATAAACATATTTCAACTGTTTGAACCATAGGCACTCGATTCCGTGATTTGTATACGTTTACAGACGTTACTTTTTCAATTTCACACATCAAACAACGCAAATCTGTCGAAAGAAAAATCTTCATTTTTTCCCTTATTGAGTGTATAAAATACTCCAATGTAGTGAACTCGTCATCTTTTCGATTGACGGTAGTGACGAAAATAAGCGGGGGTCCCGGCTTTCCTTGTAAAAGCTGTCAAAACGTTTAAAGTTGGGAAACACTACAACGAAAGCAAGGTTCCCGGAAAGCACGTGCAGATTAGAAGGAAAGCCGGGACCCATGCTTATTTTCGTCATTACCGTCAATCTCGGAATCGAGTGCCTATAGTTTGAACTTGAAATGTAACTTGGGACGCATGCTAGAAGAAAAATACTTCAATTCTACTTTCTATCTTCGTACAAAGCATGTTTTATATTTTTTTATATTGGTCGTTATTCAAACAAAACATTTAGCCATTGGTCACTCTTACATATTATATAAAAGCGGTTTGTTTACCGTAGCGTGTAGACAAAACGTTTCCGTTAAACTACGTATATGTTCGTAAGTAACGCGGAAAAGCAGTAAATCTTCGTATAATAATAAATTGTTCACAATGATTCGTGGGAATATCAGATATCAACAGCAAAAGATATTTTATGTGAAAATGAAAAAACATTTTTTTCTAATTCTTCATTTTTTATCTTTTCAGCAACTTTCCACGTCACAACTTGCATTCCGCGAAGACATACGCCGGGAATTGGCGGACCTTTCCGAAGCAGAAGACCGAATTTTATCGAAAATACGCGAATTGGCAGCTGAAAGAGACACCATAAGAGCAAGAAAACGTGGCCATACACAGTGCTTCTTAAATCTTGTATCTTGCTTCAGAAAACGGAAGTAGATTACCTCAACTGCGCATGCGCTATTTAATCATCAGACGATGATGGTATTTTTGTGATATTCTGCAAATAAGCCTATTTTTCTATCAGTTCAGTTGCACTATTCATACGCACAAATTCTTCTACAAAAGTTATAAATGGGAAAGTGAAACATCTATTTAAGTAATGACACTTTTTAATGCGAGCAGACGAGTGCAACACAAATTGTTTCAACAACAAACTTACCCTTATAGTCTTATATCAGTTTCATTAGTAAAAAGGTGAACAAAAAATGTGGACCAAACTTCATAAAAGTAGTCACCATTCCTGTTCAGTTCTATCAAGCTTTGATTATCGGACATGACCGTAGTTCCAACTCAAGTTTCACGATGCAGAATCTACAGTCTACAAAATAACACAGCCACAAGATGAAATAAAGACAGTATATAATCAAGCCACTTGGAATATGAACATAATGCCACGTGACATGAGCTTTAAAATCAAAACGATCCGAATGTGTGTCTGTGTCTATTTATAAATAAGTGTTGTAACCAGCAGCAACATATCAACGTGAACTTTCCTTTACAACATAATAGTAATGTCATGCTGCATCAAAACATGTTGTGTGATGTTGTTTGTTCTTTTTTTCATGAAAAAGTATCTATAACTTGGGTGTGACTCGCCAGTGTGTCTATACGTTCAGCACTTTGATTTCGACCTGTTATATGCACTGACAGTAATATAAATACAACTTTCTATACCTAGGATATCGATAGCACAATTAAATTATATATTTCCCCGATAAAAATCGTTTGATGTAAAACGTACATGGCGTAAAGCATGTGGTTTAGTCAGTATTTATTCTGGTTCGACACTTTTTGTCTCATATCATTATTTTAGCATTCATGTATTGCGTCTCCAAACTATTATCAGAAAATAAAATTGCTTAAGAAATCAAGCCTAGTGTTTGAATTGTTAATATAGACTTGAAGGAGAGAAAAATAGAGAGCGAGTTGGGGGAAGAAACAGAGGAGAGAGCAGGAGATGGACGAAGAGGCATATAGCACAATGATTTACTTAGTAAAATAAAAAACGGCAGTAATTTGAAAATAAGAACTACATGTATTATAAGTATTATTATTAATATTTTAACTATTTCTAAAACATGGTACATAGGAAATATATTACACAAACTGAATATACAAATTGAGGTTATAAAATTATTAAAAGGTAAATAATATCAGCAAAAAATTGAAGCCATGTAACAAACGTTAAAATACAAGGATAACACAAAAAAGGAAGTAAATCCTTATTCCATTGTGGTCTTTTATAAAAATTAATGTAAATAACCAAGGAAACCACAACCATTACATACTTTCTAATACCAAGAGGATTACACAAAAAAGAGACAGCTCGTATTTCCATTCGTATTTCCATCAACACGTACATAATACCAGAGTAGTTACATCAGATGTTAAAGACATTGAACCAGGAATGCGAGGCATGTGACTTATGGACCAGAAAGTCCCCTAATTCCACAGTAGGGGGTAATAAAACAGACAGGCTCATTGATAGACTCGCACCTGTTTACATAATCTGTTACTCTATGCTTATAAAAACAAAAGCAATTTAGTCATAAACTTATTATCACTGTAAATCAATAAAATTTATTACCCCACTTTTTGACTAGGTGTCAAGTCTACAGACCGTGACCAGACTGGTTTTATCTGATTAGGGGCAATAAAACAATTAAGAGATTAGACCACATGTGGATTTGGGGGTCACTTATATAGTAGCTGTTCAATGTCTTTAAAGAGCTAACAAATTCTGGTTTCTGCGTACACGACTGACCCTTTTCCGCCTACCCTAGACATTTTTCGGTATCGGATATCCCCGAACTTAAGGATACATTTGAAAACAGTCCTTCCAAACTAACGACATGGAAACCATGCATTTATTATTTTGGCCTACATACTTGAAATACAGTCAAACTTTTGTTATCAACCACCTCTGAATAAATGATAATCCATTAAAAACAGACACTGATTATTTAGAACATAATGATCTCTGAATAAAAACCATCTATCAGTAAAGGCCACATTATCAAGTCTTTCCCAAGGGTGACATTTATTTACAGGTTTGACAGTTCATGTAACTGCTGTTAGCATGGCTAAAAAGATGCTTACCCCTGGATAACTGACACGTTTTAAAACAACATTAGAAAAGATGATTGGCAAATCATAACTGTTTCAAGTAAATGGCCAAAAGCAATTGTATACTAGTATAGTGCGATTTTATTAACCTGTCAAAGCTGAATAATTACACGGTTGTTGGATGCGATTATTTTTAGCTTCGAACCACAGTCGATAGTTTTCGTTTATTTTACCGTTACGGTATGTTCCAATCAACGTGTTGATATAACTGTAAAACGACAATTATCGTATAACTTACGAAAGTAATCGAACCTCACCGAAGCTAAACATGAATGCATCGAATCCAGAAATCACTCAGGCGATGCCGATTACAGTGGTCAAATTGTACAAGTTTATTTCAATAAAGGGGAACATTCCAACTAACTGGGCGTACTTAATGATCGTGTAAACAAAGGGTAATTATTCTTGCTAAACTTCTTGTAATCTTGCACATGCA
Organism: Lutraria lutraria; assembly: GCA_964023205.1. Classification (NCBI taxonomy): domain Eukaryota; kingdom Metazoa; phylum Mollusca; class Bivalvia; order Venerida; family Mactridae; genus Lutraria; species Lutraria lutraria. The sequence goes on from OZ026847.1 coordinate 26,853,081, forward strand.
AAGGTAAATTGAATATGAGTTCCTTCCATAATTAATCCACTCGGATACTACACGTTAATCAAGCACTGACTCCGTCACCGATCGACCCAAATTATGTCTATCCGATTAATGACGTCAGAAATTAAAGTGTAGAAACGTCATGACGTCATTTCAAGACAAATGAACGTCCTTGTTTACACATGTCGTCACGACGTTGTTAAGCAAAACATCGGAGCATTCCGTCATTTTATTTCTTTAGCAGTTAGTTAATATTTCAAACTTGAAATTCATAAGGAGTTCGCTTATACAGTTGAGAAAACAAGGTCTGATATCTTTTCAGACGCTCTAGTATGCAGAAACTTGATGAAAACGGAAGGTAAGTAATGCAAATAGAAAATTTAAAAAGAATGTTCGAAAATAAAGTCATCGACAGTTACAGTGAAACCTCTTCAGAGCGACCTTTGGGTGTAGCAAAATTATGTTGTTGTTGAGTGGTTGTTGCTCTAGAGAGGTTAAATTAAGGAAAATCATACTGTTGTTGAAGGGATGTTGTTGCTCAAAAGAGGGCCGCTCTGTATAGGTTGTACTGTAATCTGAAAACTTAATGCAAAAGCCTTGTACTACTTGGCGACATACCTACGGAAATATCGCTAAACTTCGCTATAAAGAACACGTTCAGACGAATAAAAAATTGTGGACAATATTATATGTTTGTAATGCCAAAAAACTTCCAGTATCGTCATCTAGATAGTCTCTATTGACAGGTGGTCTTTGGACCAGGTTTTACTGTAATTTGTCAATATATCAAACTCGAGACGATCGTTTTTTTATGATAAAATTTAGAATGCTTAAGGTATTCCAAGTCTAATGCCCAGCATCATTATCTCAAAATGGAGCGGACAGATTTTGGAAACATTTATCATTTTTATAGGTTTTCAAAAAACAATGACATTCCTTTGAGTGTTTTTTCCTTAAAATTTGCATTGAAGTCAATGGGAGTAGGCCATTTTTCAAAGACTCGTCTATTTCAATGAAAACGCAAGGTAAAAAGATACAATAGTACATTATCAATCTAATTTTATAAAGAAATATAAATTTCACTATGCAGTATCCACAGAAATTGATATTTAAGGTAAATATCATATAAATAATGATATTGGGGTGTACTATTGTTTGTAACAAAACCATTTTCGTCTAGCATTAAGCAGATATGTTATTAGACTGGGAAAACCTTAAATTGATATTTAGAATTTTAAACAATTTTCTTATGTGTTTCTCAAAAGGCAAACTAGGGAAACTATACCTGAGATGTAATATCTTAATACGGTGGTTTGGTGTCCATCCTTGAATGTAGATATTCTGTTTTGTTAACTCTGGTACATATAGTGGGTCAGAGGTTATAAATGTTATTATCCAAAGCATCGCATTTCCGTTCTCATTTTAATTCAAATTTGGATGTTGTACATAGTGGTAGTACAATCGGAACCCCTCGGCGTTTGTCTAAAGAAAAATGCCTCGGATAAAATAGTCAGGCCGCCATTTTGTTGTCGCTCATGGGATACTTCCATCATGGCTGACCCTGGGAATCCAACGATGGAAAAAATATGTTTCTCTTTCAATGGGAACTTGATGCCTATTATATGAATCGCGAACAATAAACACGTTTGAAAGATTGTAATTCTGAAAATGATTCTTGAAAACGAGTACCTAGTGTTGAAAAAGTAGTGGCCGGAAATCGCATAACCAATATTTGTAACCTTACACATATATACGAGGTGTATTCTCAGTCACGTAAATGGCCGAGTAGTTATGATTGAGAGCTAGTAGTCGCATAGACACTTTTCAACAGTTTTTGCGTTAGTTTAATATCCATAATCTTGCGTGCGTCTTCAACATCACTTTAACCATGTTCTCCTCAGCATTTCAATAGGCATATACCGAAGTCGGTTAAAAATTCTGCCAGTGGGGAGTGATTCCCAGACAGACTGGGCTCTGGTTCGCTCATAGTATTACGTGCCATTATCTATAAATGTATCATCTAAAATCATGGTGTGATGTTTACTATTTATCAGCGTGGTATTAGAAGATTCGGACAAGGAACAGACTGTCACGTGTAAGAACATGACATCCGCTATTACGGAAATGCTGCGGTCATGTATAAGTAAGTAACTTGAATTGAAATCGTCATCATCACCATAATCATAAAAGTTGATTTATTAAAAAAGGTACACTGTTTTCATAAAATTCATCTTGATCACTCTTGCCTTTGTATGAAACTTCACAAATTCTTTGAAAAGTAGATATAACTTTAGCATTTATAGTCTACACTAATAAGAACATTAAGCTGATGGCAAGGATCTACTAAACTTTACCATAAACTCAAAATTTCAGACAGACTTGTGACATCGGTCGAGGAAAGGTACAGGGTTTCTAAAGTGAGGCTGGATGAATGGGTAACATAATATCTTATAACTAGTGTTAACCAATGCCGTTTAATTCCAATTTAGAACTAAGATCAACTATAAATTGTCCTTGTTCAATAACTCAGTACATGTACTTTATTTGTCACAAATCTAAATTACATCATCCTCCCTCCACACTGTGCTTATGTTAACTGTGAATCTTGTGAATGAAAACTACTTTTGAAAAAAATATTTTCAGTCATATAACAATAAATAGATATGTGCCCAACTTTAAATATTGTTCTACATCCTTTAGATTTGTAGTCATATAGAAAAAATTCGTTCACACGGTCGTACTCATGAGAGGTATGTTGTATGGTTTACCCTTTGATGTTTCGGGTGTATTAATCCACACAAGTTGCACCCCACAAGTCGAGAAATTATCCCCACAATTCCAGTGTGTACGTAATTGAAACTCACAAGACCTAAATGTACCAACCCTAACCCAAACCCTAACCCCACAACCAACCTCTGGTCTGTACGGACAGACTGACGGAAGAACGTGTGTTTGTCCGTCCGTCCATTCGTTCGTCCGTTCGTCTTTCGGTCGTTCATTCTACAAAAATAATTTTACAAAAAATGTAAATCTATACAATGTTTGCAGGTGGTTGTCGAACTAGAACCGGAGTTCAAATTACTGAAAACTCAAAAATCGATGAAAAAGAGGTTGTGGGTTGATGTGCCGGATACAGATCGAGAATGAAGTTGCATACGTCACGCTCAACCATCCAACATACCTTTCATTACTATATCTTCGTTACATCAATATCCAGTTTCTAATAAGAAGATCCATCATTAATGATTTTTTCTTTCATTACCACGGTTTTGTTACATATGAATAAATTTTAAATCATATCTCATGGTAATTGGTTGCTGTCATATTTATTTTAATGGCATTTATCTTGGATCCTATTTCACATGTCGACGTATCTGTACTGTTAGTACTATACTGTCAAGGCTGGTATGTTGACAAAGATGCAGTGGCTACTTTGTTAGCAATTATGATTGCAGTTGCTGATATGTTTCCGATTATAAATGCGGGTGCTGATGTGTTGCCAATTGTGATGACGGGTGCTGATGTGTTGCCAATTGTGATGACGGGTGCTGATGTGTTGCCAATTATGATGACGGGTGCTGATGTGTTGTCAATTATGATGGCAGTTGCTGATATGTTGCCAACTATGATGGCGGGTGCTGATATGTTGCCAACTATGATGGCGGGTCGGGTGCGGATATGTTGCCAATTATAATGATTGATGATATGTTGCCAATTATGATGGCAGTTGCTGATATGTTGTCAATTATGATGATGGGTGCTGATATGTTGCCAATTATGATGGCAGTTGCTGATATGTTGCCAATTATTTTGGTGGGTGCTGATATGTTGCCAATGATGATAATTGCTGATATGTTTGGGGTTTTTTTGCTAAGAATTGTAGCAGTTGGTGATGTGTTGCTAATCATTATGGTTATATGTGGTTGCTGTTACGTTTGTTGGTGATCTTTTCCTGAAGCAGGACTCAATGATTTTATTCTACTTACAGATGTATATAAACTTCTGAGATTCTGTTAAAGGATCGGTCTAATGTTAACTAAAGAATAAAATGTTTGAATACTGTAACTGTGCTTCATTGTCAATCTCATATTATTTTTACAGAATGCAACATACCATTATCAAGATAGATAACTTCCTAACCCATCGGAAATAAACTCTCACGAGTGACTTCCCGTAGTATAATCAGAAAATGTTATGTATTTCATTTTAAAAGGACGTCTAAACCTTGTTTTGTTTCTGCTTTTAAACTAACGTCAGAATTTACATTACTATACATTTTTGTATATCTTTTATGGTCAGTTTGTTATTTCTAAAAGGTATTTTGTATATTTCAGTGTAGATACTTTTTTAACTTCATTTCATGTTATATTTCTTATACATGTTCGTTCGTTCGTTCGTTTGTTTGTATGTCAGAGTCATATGAGACGGACAGTTAACCTAACCATCTTTTCTGGGAAGAACCAGTACTAAACTCCCATCCTCCGTAAGTAATTATATATCATATAATATTTTCGTGGCATTTATACCAGTGCAATCAGTCATTACACGTCATGTTAGATCTGCAACTTGTTTTCGTTTAGAATTGCCTGTGATAAAAATGCTTCTCTTTGCCATGCCATCAACACAGAGGATCACGATGGAAATAAGAGTTCGTCTCTATTTTGTATCAACCTCGGTTTTGTTGTACATGTCATAGACCTTATTTCATATTCTTAATGTTAATATTTTACTACCATGTTATATATAATACATGTATAAGTGTATCTTTACCGAAATAAATCAATTTATCAATTACAATAAAACGTCCAAACCAGCATGCACTTTACAATTACAAATCAATATGTCTCTAGATACAATGTAAACTTTAACAAAAAACATTGTTGTGATATATTTTATGTTCTTAAACATGAAATTATCACAAAACAGAAATCTTTATTCGACTAGCTATGCCTCTGCTCCCGATCCTTCAATATCAGTACAAAGGGCGTCCGCTCCAGGACAATCCTGGTGTAGGTTACACACTTCATCCTTGGAAATGCACGTCGGGCCTTCGTCGTCAGTAAATGTGTTACATATATATTGTCCAGGAGAACAGAAGCAAGTTGCAGCTGGAACATAAAAAAAGCATTGTAAATAATCAGGACATATTTCCGCACGCTTTAAATTGAATCGCAACAAGACCCCTCCACAATGTGCTACAGTGTCATACGTCACTTGCAAAACAATAAAGATATTGAATTAAAGCATGAAATAAGACGAAAGAAGAAACATTTATAATGACTACGCTGCCAACTTCACGCTGCTGGGCTGCTAACTTCACATTTTTAAAACAAAAATTGAAAAATCATATATTTTCATTTAATTAACGTTCAGACAACAGAATCACATTATTTTATGCATTCTTAAGTATTTAGCTTGATTTGTTGTGAAGTTAATCTGTAGATGTATTATACCGCTGTTACGCTGCTGGGCTGTCAACTTCACAAACAAAAATGAAAAATGTACGTTTTCTTCTAATGAACGTTAAAACTATATAATAGTATTATTTCATCGATTCGTAAGTGTTTAGCTGGATTTCTTGTGCATTTTATATGTATAACTATATTAGACCGCTATGCGGCCGCATAAGGCTGCTAGGCTGCTGGGCTGCTAACTTCACGCTGCTATACTGCCAACTTTACTGACATGGTTAACTATACATGTATGATAAACATTTGCATTATTTACACATCGTATATCAGTAATAAAGATAATTATCAACAGTCAATATTTGAGGGGTTCTCCTGTATCTTATCTCCCCTCTCTCTCTCTCCCTCTCTCTCTCTCCCTCTCTCTCTCTCTCTTTCTCTCTCTCTCTCTCTCCCTCTCTCCCTCCCTCTCTCTCTCTCTCTCTCCCTCTCTCCCTCTCTCTGTGGCGGCTCTGATTGACCATAACAGTCGAATGGGCCGTTAAACATTACATAAACACAAAACTGCTACTTCAGACTTACGACAATGTTCTTCATCATCTTCGTGTTCACAGGCTTTGGATCCGTCGCAAAACTGATCCGGACGAATGCAGCTTACATCATCTATACACAAATATCTTCCAGTACCACAAAGACACGATGGTGCTGTATAACGACAGGAGAAATTCATTAAAAAGTAAAATCTAGAATATATTTGCAGTAGTAAATAAATTAGCGCGTGTAGAGTACACATGGATGGTTCCAAGATGGAGAAAGTTTATCCAGTGGGGTTTAGAAAGCTAAAATGGGGGAGCCAAAATATTCAACTATTCATTTTTGTGGGGAATACATGCACAATCTCAAAACCAACTTCAATAGTGTAGTCAAAGGCTAAACAAACTCTGCATTAGAGGATTTTAAAAATTAAGCAAACAATTGCAGCCAAACTTAACTTTTATTTATCATTTATTGAGACTGTTGTCACGAAGATGGTCCTACTATAGAATTAAACGACTTACAGCAATCTTCCTCGTCGTTACCATGGAAACAGTCTTTGTGACCATCACAAACCTTTGATACTGGTAGACACCGGTCTTCATTCAGGCATTTGAAAAATCCACCATCGCATTGACATGATGGAGCTACGAGAAAACAAAATATAACACCAGATTGGCATAAAGCAAATAGAACTAAAACTCACTCTATGGATGTAATGTATATACAAGTACTAGTATGTACAAGTATATATATATATATGCTGCTCCTTTAGCCAAGGTATACCATGAGATATTAGCAAGCTTTAAGAACTGTTCATTTCTTAATGGTACTGGTGGAAATGTTTAGCTCGGGGTTCAACTGCTTGAGGCGAAATCTGGGCTCGGTGAAGTTTCGGCTCGAACAGTCATCCTAGTGCTGAATATTTATCTGTTAGTAGCGAGATATTGTCATAATATTTTACTTGAGCCAGAGAACTTCCTGATAATGAAATGAAGATATCTGAAGACTTAAATTTCGTGATATAATGGACAAAATGTATTCAAATCAATGTGTTAACTTGTACCACAATTGTTTTCATCTTGGCCATCTGAACAATCTCTTTTACCATCGCATGGAGTACCGCATGTTTTTTTATCGTTACACAGGATGCCATTAAAACACTGAGGAGCTACAATGAAATAATATGTCCAAATGTGTAGATCGATAATGGTTTTATACTTTTGTACATTGTATCAAATATATACCACATTATTATCAGCAGGTTTTAAGAAATTTCAGAGCAAGGATTGTTATGTTGGCCGCGACATGTTTTAAGAATGCCCTCAAAGAATTGGGGTATTTTTTTTAATTTACAGCGACGAAGACATAACATGATTGATTTTAACGGAAAACATCGCATGACAGCAACTGTCGTCATGCCTAGAGACGTCATCATGTCTAGAGACGTCATCATTTCTAGAGACATCATCACGCCTAGAGACGTCAGCATTTCTAGAGACAACATCACGCCTACAGACGTCAGCATGCTTAGAGACGTCATCATGTCTAGAGACGTCATCATTTCTAGAGACATCATCATGCCTAGAGACGTCATTACGCATACAAACGTCATAATGTCTAGAGACATCATCATGTCTAGAGACGTCGTCATGTCTAGAGACGTCATCATGACTAGAGACGTCATCATGTCTAGAGACATCATCATGCCTAGAGACGTAATTACGCATACAAACGTCATCATGTCTAGAGACATCATCATGCCTAGAGACGTCATTACGCATACAAACGTCATCATGTCTAGAGACATCATTATGCCTTGAGACGACATCATGCCTAGAGACGTCATTATGTCTAGAGACGTCATCATTTCTAGAGTCATCATCACGCCTACAGACGTCATCATTTCTAAAGACGTCATCATGTCTAGAGACGCCATTACGCATGGAGACGTCAACATGCATAGAGACGTCATCATGTCTAAAGACATCATCATGCCTACAGACGCTGCCATGAACTTGAGATTTATTCTTCTTTCTAATGTAAAAACAATTTTAAACAATCTTTATCAAAATGATGAAATGGTGACAATATGAGAGCCATCAAAATTCGACAAAGAAATGGAAAAATAAATACTAACGACAATGTTTTTCATCTCCTCCATTACGGCAGTCATTGATTCCATCGCAAACTTTGACGGCTGGCACACATTCTTCAATCACACGACCATAATCAATTTTGTCTAGTCCACAAAAGAATGATCCAACACAACGTGCTGCAAGTGATAATTAGTATCATGTAGGAAAATTTGATTCATGAACATGTTCTCGATATTTATTACAGAACAGAACAGAATTTTATTTACAACTTGTACATCATGTACATTGTTACAATACATTACATATAACAACTTGAAAATATTTGAAACATATTACAATAAACACTACATAATACACTTACATTACATTTACAATAAGATTTCACACGTAAACATATATATATATAACATGACAAAAAAAACACATGTATAATACAAAACATATTCAAAAACATTTACAGAGATCCAACAAGTAGAGAATGAACGTCTGGCTAAATTAACCTATAACATTATTGATGATTTGTTTCTTTTTTCAAATGCCAATTTGATAAACTTACATAAATGTATGATAATAGTTTTTAACAATTGTTTTAGTTTTAACATATTTGGTCGAGCAAAAAAATATCGTTTTATATATATTTTTCTCAGCTCATCTACAAAAGGACACCTTAACATAAAATGGAATTCGTCGTCTATTTCATTTAAGTTACAGTATATACAAACTCTTTCATATCAGTTTGGATTCTTAGTTGGTGAGCGGATATTCGGATGCGGACAAGATAGTTTCTTACGTCGTGGGGTAAAATATCCAGATGCCACGAATACTCAAATTTATCTTTGATAAAATTATACAGTGACAGTTGAGTCGATATCGCTTTTTTATTGAACTATTCATTTTGAAAAACATCTCAATTCACAAACAAAATTTCTAAGTGAAACTTCCATAAACAAAAAATACGCAAAATACTAAAAAAACTGAGTTGATTTAGAATTCCTAAGCTGTTATATGCATAAAATTCATATATAGGTACATGTAAGACAAATATATATTGAATTGCATCTGTTAAACTATTCTCTAATGACGTTAGGGTTAGAATATTTTCTTACCTTTATTGTTAGGGTGAACAATTGGTTGCCAATAATTGTTGCTGAGCGATCGAGGTTCGTGGTTAGCTAAGCCGCAGCTTAACATACTGATTAATACAATCTGTACATAGATAATACGGAATGAAATATAGTTCAGCTTTGCATAGCCGTCATTCGCTTTTATCGTCTAGTTTTTTCAATTAAATAATTACAAAATTATTATAGAATAATTAAATAATTATAAGAAATAATTATCAAAAGATAATGAAAATAATAAATATAAAACAAAAAATAATAAAATGATATTACAGATATAACAGAATATCACATAAAGTCAGTAACATACGTATATCATTATCCCTGTGGCTGAATAAGTGAATTTGTAGGCAAGCTTTTTCTGTGTGTATATGGCTATATGTTAATTCAGGCTACGTAATATTTCAACCATTTCCGCAATTTTGCGACGTGTAACTAAAAAAACAAGTCGTTACAATGTCCGCAGGTGAATTATCGACGGATATATATGAGCGGGCCAAGATACTTCAGAGTATCTTTTATTATTTCGGTTTTATATGATTAGGCCTAATGTAAGTTTATCTTATACAATCATACTAAGTGAAACTTTCATATTTAGTATGTTTATGTATTACGTTGGACCATTATGCTTTACTTAGATGTAGTTTGTGTGTACATTTATATATAATCTTTCCAGTACCATTTTGTGTTCATAATATGCAGTTACTTGGCGAAGCGATCTAATTCACCTTTAAATGTGCGCATCAATAAAAGTAACATAACATATATTTTATTGACATAAAATTGCATAAAAACAATTTATAATCAAACAAATAATCAAATATACCAGAAAGAGAAAAACATGGAAAACCTGAAAGATTAACATTGTTTTCTGAAGGGTCTTAAAAAATAACGGATGATAACGGTCGAAGAGCTATGAAATTATAGTAATATGAAAATGTGAAAAGTCTCAAACAGAAATTCTGATTTTATTTGCAAAATAAATAAATTTTGACAAGTTATTAATAGATAATTTGGAAGTAGAATTCAGCAATGAAATAAATTTATTATGGTTTGGCCAGTGACAGAAATAAGGTTTAAAATATTTTTTCTTAAGTCTCTATATTTTGGGCAAACTAGCAAGAAATGAAATTCTGATTCAATTTTTGACATGTTACATGATTTACATAGACGTTGTGTTCGTGGAGTATTGTTGTGTCTGCCTGTTTCTATTAGGAGTTCAGGTGCAGATACTCGAAATCTTGATAATGCTATTAAATATTTTCTTTCATGTATGCAGTCGAGATATTTCTCGCGTATGAAATTATGTTTTAATAGACAATATGTTAGTAGACGGGGATAATTATTTATATCAGAATACCAGGACTGATGATAATTATCGAATATTCGTTGTTTAATTAGTACAAATGTATTCTTATCCATTATTTGGTTTCTCCATATGTACGCAAAGCCATGTTCTTCAAGAATCGTTTTAACATGAGAGGCCCAGTTTTTGTTCCCATACGTTACATTATTTTCAGCATCATATTTTAAAACACTATACAGTTTATAAGTCAATAAAGAATCGTTCAGTTTTATGAGTTTTCCCCAGTATTTTAAGATATTCACTTTTCGAAAAATGTATAGCGATATTCTGCCAGGTTCTCCATAAAGGGTAGATGAGTTTGTGGATTGTCTTACGCCTTTGTATGAATACTTTCAATGTCATTTGCGATATGGAATCCCCAAATTTCAGAACAAAAATTGAGAACAGAACCAACTAGTATATCAAAAAGCTGGATATTTCTGGATAACGGTAATTCAATCTGTCGAAATACTGAATACAATTTGTGCAATGCAAAAGAAAAAAGCGTGTTGAGCTATATGTTTTTGTGTACGTGATCAGTTTCCGTTTTTAAATAAGTTGATACCCAAATATTTAAATGAGCTCACGTTCTCTAATTTTGAATGATATATGAACATGTCAACCGAAGTAGGTCTTCCATTTTCGAATATCATCACCTTAGTTTTATTAACATTGATTGTTAATCCCCATGTGTTATGGTAATGTTCGACATCATAAAGCATAACTTGAAGCGATTCTGGTGAGCGTGCGAATAATGCCATATCGTCTGCGTATAGTATTAGAAAAAGTTTGAGACCGTCAATGGATACAATATCATATAAATTTGAGTTAATATTTTCAATAATATCATTTACAAAAAAAACATAAATAGTAATGGGGAGCTCGGGTCTCCTTGTTTTAACCCTACTTCTGAATTAAAAAAGTGTGAGACATTGGATTTGTATTTGACACATGATTTGACTGTATTGTACATGGCACGTAGTGATTTGACAAATTTTCCACTAACATTTTCATGTAATAATTTCTGCCATAAGTGCTGTCTATCAATCGAGTCAAAGCAGCGTTGATAGTATAATTTTTGTTTTTCGCTAAGTGCTTTAGATATAATTGCCTGTAAAATAAAAATACAATCTGAGACAGACTTTCCTTTCTGGAAACCAAATTGATTTTCAGAAAGATTATCATATTTTATGCTCCACTTATTCAATCTATTGAGTAAAATCTGTGAGTAAATTTTTGCAAGTATGTTTAGCAATGTAATTCCACGATAATTACTAACAATATTCGGATCGCCTTTTTTAAATATGGGTGAAATAATTCCTTGTCCCCATGAAGCCGGATACTCGTTATTCATAAATATTCTGTTATACAGTTTAACCATAAACGGTGACAAAATATCAAAACATGACTTAAATATTTCCGCAGGCAGGTTATCTATACCCGGGCTTTTATTATTGTTTTGAGAGAAAACCGCCTCTCGAATTTCTAATTCCGAGATCTCATTGTCTAATTCCTCATTGTACATGTCGGGATTATCTCCCATTTCATGGTGAGTATTATTCAAGGGATCCTCGCCGAACATATCTTTGAAATGATTAAAAAGTTCATCTAGTGTCAGAGAGTCTTCAGAATTTGTATTTTGTTTATATATGTCGTTTTAATATTTCGCCAGAATTTCCTCGGTTGTGAGGATGCCAATTTATTTATTCTTAATCCTTCTTTTACTCGGAATGCATGCCTGGATTTTCTTTTTATTTTATTATAATTAGTGCGTGCCCGTACAAAATTCAATCAATAAAAGTACAAAAGTGACTTCTAGTTACAGGGCCCGTATTAAAGAAGTTCAGCCCTCCATAGCCATCATTTGCTCTGTACGCATGAATTTTGATGTGGTCCAAAGTATTATGTTTTTATTACACCCGCCATGCAATTGTTAACCTATTATTAGGTTGTTCTTCTGTATCTTCCACGTCCAGTGGTAATCTGGAGCACTCCATCATTGGAAAGGTTTGATTTGAGTGCCTAAGGGCTCACGTTCTTTCGTAAGGTGTATCGTAAGACGATCATATTTTAATTTTCTGTTTTTGTTATAGATTTTACAAGCGTATGTATGTTTTTAGTTTAGTGTACACTGTACAGTTAAACTTGTATCAGCGTTCACCTCCGAATAGACCGTTTTCATAATGTTAGCAGGTGCGCGCATTTCTGGATTTTACCGGAAGTCCGATTTTTTGGGCAAGCATTCAGATTAGATTTTATCAGTTTATCGACGACGTTCGTGTTACAATCATAGCTTTATACGAGTATTTTATAGTTAGTTATTTGTTGTTATCTATTGAAACTGCCAAAATGAGTGATAGGCCTCCGAAGAAGACGTACAAAGATGGTTTAGATAGTGTTTCTAGGCGAAGATATGAAGAGAAGATATTGTTGATAGGTGACAAAGATCCGTATGAACTCAGTAAGAATGACTTGTCTACTGACATGAAATGCCTTCCTCCTACCACTTATATCGACGTTGTTAATTATTTGATAAACACTAAGAGTGCCTATACATTCGAGGAATTGAAAGCTTACAAAATCGATGGAAGCAGTGAATCAGTTCTGTTGTGGCTGGGTGCGTGATGTCAGGAGTTTGACAGTAGATGATCACATCTTAGTTACTGCTAGGGTAAGTTTATATTATTCATATTTGTATGAAACATTTTATTGTTTGCTTTAGAAGTCGGTGTAAGCATAAAAAACATCAGTGTACAGTACAACAAGTCACTATATAGTCTACCCACATCAGGTAGTTGTATTTAGACCTGCCCACATCAACCTGTGTTTGCTTGATGACGCACGTACAGACGCTGTCGCTATTTATATGATGTATAATTGACATATAAGGTGTGGGTCCAGAATTTTATGTAATGAGCGGCGTAAACAAACAACCGCATGATTCTCGTAATATTCTGATCGATCATCCAAGGAATGATTAGGGCTGGAGTGATAATCTGAGTACTCAGGTAATCACGAATCAAATAGAGAAATCGAGTACGACTAATTGTCATAACTGAGATTCTTGGATTGCGATCTTGTTTGTTTATATAAAAAAAATGATTCTTTGTTCTTAAAAGATCTTTTTTCTGCTATATATTGTCTCATCAGATCTAACAGGGATTTTAAAGAATAATTTTGAAAAGAAAATACCATTTTGTAAATTTAGCTGTCTCCAGAACTACAAAAATAGTACAATGTTTAGATGAATTTCTTGATAACAAAAGAATCGGTTTGGGATTGTTAGTGCTGAATTGTGGATCAAATTGGATCGCTTCTTACCCAACGATCTACAGCCCTAGGAACGATGGTGAACTCACACTCACAGGCCCATTAATATCATTTATGACTCTGACTGTTGAAAAGGGGCTTAAACTTGAATATAAAAAAATCCTCAAAATTCAATATAAAAACGGCATCTAAATAAATCATTTGTCTAATTAATACATCTGCCCATGCACGATACTGTTATCATACTTGCATGTGCAGATAATTCTGGACTGGGAACATTATCTTATGTACTTCTGCTATTTCAGGTTCGCCACTCTCAACGCATGAATGACACTGCCCTGCGTCCCTGGGTAATTGTGAAGTCTGATGGTGTTATTGCAGCGGCACACTGTGACTGTATGGCTGGATTGGGAGAAACATGCACGCATGTTGGTGCTCTCTTGTTCTACTTGGAGTCATCACACAGAGTCAACTCTCGGCGAACTGTCACCGAAGAGAAGGCCTACTGGACACTGCCATCTTCTATTGATAAAGTCCCCTATTCCCCAATCATGGAAATTGACTTCTCATCAGTGGCAACAAAGAAGAGAAGACTTGACAGTTCTATCAATGGTAATATTTTCATCAAACAATTATTAAGATTTTGTATTTTACAAGGTGAATGAATTGCGTAATGAATTAAATTTAATGATACACCTCAGGGAGTCAGTCTTTAATTGAAATTTGCATTCTGTCCATTTCAATAAACTAGAGCGCTCAAATGATTAATAATGAAAGTATTCCGGCTATATACGGAATTCCAGATTTAGTTGTCCTGGAAGAGCTATGATTTCTGAGCAAAACAAAGATTGTTTGATGAAAATATATCAAGAAATGGCAAAGTTATGGTCAGTTTAATCTGCTCTGAAGGCTTTTCTTAAATACCAATGAGTTAATATGGAAAAATGTGATTGAAGGCCTCTTGTTTGGCTGCATGTTTGTCAGAATTTTCAATTTGGCTCAATTGACATCCCTGCATGTGAAATCAAACTGTTGAACCTGTGTATTTCATTATATTTTATAACAATGATTTCTACATTTTCTATTCCTAACCCAGTGCTTCTGATAAACATTCTTTTATCATTTTTAAAAATTGATTTTGTCTTAAACACATTGAATTTAGAACATAGGTGTATGGTATGCTATTGATTTCCTTGTGATTTGTACTCATTAAGATTTCCTGCAAGGATATGGTGCATAATGACACTTGATTTTCATTATTGCTGAACAGAAATCATTCTCAGGTTTGCATGTAAGAAAATATTATGTCAGAGACTGAGTACTATGAGTTTGATACATCACATATTTTTGCTTGTACATGTATAATTGTATATCGATGTCAGAACAAATTTATTTCGTATACAGTACAACTTCTGTAGATCAACACCCTGTGGGAACTGCAAATATTGGTTGTTGTTTAGAGGTTGTTGCTCTACAGAGGTTAAATTTATAGTAAATATCAGCTTAGGGAAATTTTGTAGGTGTTGTTATAGAGGTTTTTGCTCTACAGAGGTAAAATTTATAGTAAATATCAGCTTAGGGAAATTTTGTAGGTGTTGTTATAGAGGTTGTTGCTCTACAGAGGTTAAATTTATAGTAAATATCAGCTTAGGGAAATTTTGTAGGTGTTGTTATAGAGGTTTTTGCTCTACAGAGGGCTGCTCTGGAGAGGTTGTACTGTATATCAGAGGCAGATTCAAGGGGGACACACCCACGTGACCCGGCACATACCCCCCTAAAATTGTTGTACCATATATATATCTATATTGAAATATACATAATTTTATATCATACCTATGGAATGTTACTTTTCCATTATTAATTTACTTGACTCAGACAATTTTTAACATTTTATATATTGAAATAAAGTCCCGCACCCCCTGGCTACTCACTATTTTTAAAAATTATGCCCCCCCAACCTGAAATCCTGGATCTACCTCTGTATATTGTGAAAATATTTATCTTGAGTGCTGACTTGTGCATTATCGTTTGCTATTCCAAGTATGTTCATGGATTTTTTTATTACGCAGGTGAAGACATCGAGCTTCGGGGTTCTCTGAGACTGCCAGATATCCCAGATCCAACACTTGAGGAAAAGGCCATCGATGTCGACAAGCTTCATAAGGCAAAATCAATGTGAAAGCCTCTCACCAGAAAGGGTATCTCCCTAAGATTCTTCAGGATGGTCAACTTCCTGAGCCACTTGTCAATCTCCGTGATGACAAATACATGTAAATGTCTACCGAGGAACTAAAATCTGAGTGCTCTATGATACATGATACTATTCAGGTGACTGAACAACAATCTAGAAATATTGAAATCTTAACTAAGGAACAGAATAAGTGTAAAGATTGGCATCGATTCCGTTTGGGGCGTATCACTGCCTCAAATATGAAATCTGTTTGTGTTGGTGACTTGTCAAATCCTGCCCTATCAACAGTGCATGCTATCTGTGGTGAGAGAAGGTTTAAAACAAAGGCTACAGAATATGGTAGTCAGCATGAGAAGAATGCTCTAAAAGCATACAAAGAGAGAATGCACAAAATACATTCAAACTTTTCTGTGGATTTATCTGGATTGTGGATTAACACAAAACATCCTCACATTGGTGCTACTCCTGATGGGTTAGTTTCGTGTGAATGTTGTGGAGATGGACTTGTGGAAATTAAATGTCCATTCACTGCCAAGTATAAAACTTTTACTGAGTGTAGTTTAGAGTACTTGTCTGGACGATTAATGAAAGAAAGCCACAAGTATTCATACCAAGTACAAACTCAACTTCTTGTGACTGAGCGAGAATATTGCGACTTTGTTGTTTGGTCGGATATGGACATGATAGTTCAACGTATTGAACCAAGTGATGATTTAATGAAGGAAATAATTTCTAAGTCGCAACCTTATTTCGTGCAGGTAATTCTTCCAGAAATCACAGGCAGCCTGATATCACGAAAAAATATGAAAGCCACAACAGTTAACAAGACAGTATTGGACACACCTGCACCATTTGCAGTCGCAAATAAGACAGTCGCACCAGTAACATCAGTGATGATTGCAACTGAACTCAAATGCATCTGCCAAACTGAGTGCAAAGACAAAAGCTATGCAGTTTGTGAAAGTGAAAACTGTACATATGGCAAGTTACACCTCAAGTGTATTAATTTGAAACGTAAACCAAAACCACCATACTACTGTCCAACATGCAGAAGATCAATTTGGTAGAAAAAGACACTATTGCCATTTTGTGACCTATGAGAAAACTCTAAAACTGAAGATAATTGTTTACTGTAGATAAATGTCATAACTTGGCTTTCATTTTATGACTTACAATGTAAATTGAACATTTTTCAGGCCACCTGGTGTATTGAAAAATGACTTAACATATTTTTATTTTACTACAATTAGTATTAGTGATTGAACTGTTGAGATGTTGGTGGAAAGTGATAAGGGAGGCTATGTAAAATAATTGAACACACACTCTGAAATTTTTTGAAGTATAATTATGTGAAATATGCACCCTGAAGTTGTTTACAAGGTGCGTCAATTTTGCTTGTTTTCTGAATTACTATTGAAATCTTGGCGTTAAGATTCATTCTAACCATTTTATTCATATGCTCAATAAATTAAATATGAGACAAATACATTTTTGAAAAAAAATACTGTGTTTTCATTTTTTATGTGTTGCAAAATGTATGCATCAAAACCAAGAAAATAAGATTTGTCTATGTTCATCAAGTCTGACGAAATCAATAAATTTTTACATCAAGGCCATCTTAAAAAAAATATATGGTAATTGCTGTAACTGGATCATATAATTTACTCTTAGTAAGGGTGTAGATCAGACCATCCTTTGTTTGCCGTAACCGGACTCAGTAA
The DNA here is from genome assembly GCA_964023205.1 of Lutraria lutraria. Taxonomy (NCBI): domain Eukaryota; kingdom Metazoa; phylum Mollusca; class Bivalvia; order Venerida; family Mactridae; genus Lutraria; species Lutraria lutraria. The sequence goes on from OZ026847.1 coordinate 26,870,767, forward strand.
ATTTTAAGTGGGTAGGTTTGTAGGAATTGCTAATAGTCTTTCTTTATATTTAACCAGAATGCTATTTTAATGAAAAAAACCTGAGAGGCCAAAAACAGGTTGGGGTAGGGGCTTTTTTGGTGGGTAGGTAGCGTTACGGCAAACAATTTTTTACAGATGGAGTCAGAATTTGGGTTTGTTTGTACATTCAAATTTGTTTAAGCAAAATCGGGACCTATAATTAGATGACTATCATGTTATTGAAACAAACAGTTTTCAAGTTTGGTCTTACTTTAAGATGTGGAATGAGCATTATTCAAGATTATATATATATAATTATTGTTTGCATTTACAAAAATAAATGTACAAATTCATTTGTCTTGACAATAATTATTAAAAATCACAGATAGATAGATAGATAGATAGATATATATAGATAATGAAAAATAACTAACATTCCATAGGTATTATTATATATTTCATTCGCCAACCGGTTTCGTCATTTGACTCATCAGGGCATTAGTAATTTTTTATTCTCACCAATGTCAAAAATTTAGAAACTATGTCTACCACAACCATAAATGTGAGGTAATTTGGCAACCCAGTGTAGTACCTCACTTTGTCATCATCTTCCTTAAAAGTATCTTGGTTCAATAAAGAGGAATTGATCTCACTCTTAAGCAACATGTTCTCATTCAGAAGCCTTTGTAGTTCAGAGTTGACCTGACTTTCTGTCACAGACTTTACTATAGGGGTTGTCACAGACTTAACTGTTGGCGATACTGCCAGTGTAGGGTTCTCTACCAGAGAGTCTGTTCTTCCCATCAAGATGAATGAACAGCGCTTCCTAGGAGGATCTGGGTCATTCGCCTCTGCGTCTGCATCCTCTGGGTAATGTAAGTACAGCTCGTCAGCTGGAATAGGGGTAGCAGTGAATTCAGGCGTGTTCTGGAGTTCTAGTAGAACACGCGCAACTTGGTGTCGCTCCTTTGTTTTGTGGCGCTCAGCTAAACGTGAATATCTGAAATGAAGCGTTTAAAATAATTGATAAGTCATTTCTTTGACATCACACCACAATTCATTCAGAGCACATAAAAATTTGTATTATTTCAAAAATCTCTGGTTATAACATTGCATTTGTAGCAGTATATGGTAAAACGTATTTGTATGTATTAATTTGCCGGTTAGCTCAGTTGGTATATACAGCATCTGACTAACAAGCAGGTCGTGGGTTCGAGCCCCGTATCGGGTACATTATTTTCTTCCTATCACAAATGGTTCATTTTATAGACTTATAATTGATACCAAGGACTTATATGCATACAATTCCTTGTTGATACATGTGAAAAAAGTTCATAAAACTGTATTGTCATGCAAACCATTATACTTGCATGGTAGCCCTGTATCTGTAAAATAATTGTCTATTGTTCAAAATGTATTTTAGGTTGAGTTTTGTTAAATTCAAAAATAAAAATCTAGAACTTCTTAGCTTAATTATATTCATAATTGATAATTAACCTCTTGCTTCCCGTTTCCACAAGGGCCTTCTTTCTGAGAGACTTTGTTGGGGTCATTGCACCATCCAGGTTTAGTGTAAAAACCCAGCCAGGATTGGACCGGTCGTACATGGAAGCTGGCTTGCCTGGAAATGAAAATAAAACATAGTAAATTTATGCAATTAATTATTATCTCAAATATTTGAAGTAATACATTCTACATCTACATAAATACTATCAAAAGTCAATTGTATGAATCATGCTAATCATTTTTACTTTTTCGAGTCATTGGACCCATACAGTTTACTAGGTGAACATTTAAGCTGGTAGTTGTATTAACCCTCTAAATACAACAACCTGATTTAAGTTAGTTGAAGTTACGTCAAGTCATGTCGTGTAGATATATATAAAATCAGAAACGATAAAGACATAAAGTTTTTAAATCATAACTATATGTATTTATTAACCTGTCAAAGCATATACTTCTAAGATAATCTTCGTTTAACCGGTTGTTGAATTTATAACCACAAGCACGTACCTGATATAAACGCAACATTCTCTGATAAATATGATACGAAGCTAAAAATAAACGCATTCAACGACCATGAAATTATTCAGCTTTGACACTTAAATAACTAAATATTATAATACACACGTACCATTTAAGAAATGCACAGAACAGATTTTAGAGTGCTTCGTCGGTGGGTCCTTTCGATTTATGCTTGACAACCACAGCCTACGACGATCTTCTGTCAATTTCTTATTGAAATTCCCTTCATTAGAACGAACCACTGGGATGGAATAAAATCCCAAGTTATCACCTCGACGTTTACGTTTATTGCAACCATTAACCCAACACGTAGCCACCATGTTTATCTTTCTTTCGGTTTGTTTATACTCGAAATTAATAGAGCGCAGAGCACTCCATGGATTGCCCAAGAAAATGGCACCAGTCAAGCGTGATAAAGTACCCGGATGTTGTGACGTATCATGAAAACGGGCAACCCTGTGAATAAAAGTCATTCTTTTAAAACCGCCATTGATTTTATAGAACAAAGTGACCTCCGAATAAAAGCCACCCTGTAAATATAGCCCACAAATAAAATTACACGTCTGTTCTATGGTTTTACTGTATATAATGTGCCAAGATTATTTATCTATGTACGATGTTATTGGTCATTTTACGTGATATAAATCTGTGATAAACATTTTTAATGTTTCCGATTATCTATAGGTAGAAAATGCTAAATGAAAACTAGGCATCCTAACCACTAGACCACACCGCGGAGACAATGTGTAAATCTATTTTACATGAGTAATATTATCTCAAAATTTCTCACTGTTAAATACGTGTATAACTATAAATAAATCGATGTTATACAGTCAAACGCGTGAAAAAAGGCCTATTATTTACTGTGGCCTGTATTTACAGACGGCCTTTATTCGGGGGTCATTTTGCTCTCAATAACTTTTATTCACTCGGTAGCCTTTATTCGGAGGTGACCACTAACTGTACTGTTAACTTATGGCCAACATTTTATTTCAGAATTCATTATTGATAAATACCAGTCGCCACCTGTCAATCAAACCAATCGGTTATCCAATTAGATATCGGCTTTTTCTCACACCCCCTAGCAACACTTATCGCCGCCATTTTCCTTCGACAAGCTGTCGTGTCGAAGGTTATCTGATAGATTATTGAGTTTGTTTATCCTCGCAACCGGGATAATCCCATGGCATATGTGCGAGCTTGGGTTATCTGATAAGCTTTGTCAAGGACTTATAAACATACATGTATGTATATAAGACCTTGGCTATGTAGAAGCTCAAGGACAATGATATTTTTACTAAAACTGATTGAATAAACATTTCAAATGGTTAGAATATGTCAGTTGGAACCATGCAACTCGGACGATATTATACAGTTTATTCCTTTTCCCAAACTGAAAATTAAGGAATCTTGAAAAAAATGTAAGCGTACGTTCATCCCTAATGTCAACAAAATTAACGGGAATTACCATAATGCTTGATTGCACCAATTTAGGGCAACATGTTTACTTAATTATAACAATTATTCACTCTTACAGGACGCTTACAATTTAATTTCAATAGCGCCTTCGTACTAAAATTACACGCACGGTCTCTCTGTCGGAGCTACGTGAAAAATTTGATCGACACGAAGTCTTGTTAACAATTGAAACACTATAATCTGGCACAAGTATTGAACGGCTCATATATACAAATGACCCCCAAAGTCCACATGAGGTCTAAATTCTTAATTGTTTTATTGCCCCTTATATCGGTCTGAATCGAATATCAAAGGCATGCCAACGAACCCCACCAATGCTGACATCATGAATCTCCTCGTCAACATGAACAACAAAATAACTCAAATGGACCACAGACTGGACAAATTAGATATCCTAGACAAAAAGTTTGCAAAGTTGAAACAGATGTCAATAAATTATGGAATGTTGTTCATGATAACAACAAGTCAAGCACCGAAGCTGTAAACACGGTTTCAGACCAAATGCATCATGTAGAGGTAGCACTAGCCCAAACACAAAGCCAGATTTCTGAACTCGTGAGACAAAAACACGACATGCAAGATACAATGAACTATATGCAAACCCAATCTATGCGCAACAATCTGATATTTTCGGATGTTGAAAAAAAACGGATATGAAAAACCAGAGGAATCAGAACGCGTGATCAGAGACATTATGGTCAACAAAATGAGACTTGAACATTCATTTGTCGAAAAAGTTAAATTTGAGCGTGTACATCGGATGGGCGAGAAACCATTAACCCAACCTGGGTCAAGATTCCAGAGATATAGAAGTATTGTGGCCAAATTTAATTATTTCAAAGACCGTGAAAATGTACGACGAAACAGTAAATCGTTAAAAGGTACCGGCATATATATAAACGAACAATTCCCCCAAAACATCGCAGAAAAGCGCAAAGCGCTATTGCCGAAGTTAAAGGAAGTCCGTAGTAATGGAAAAAAGGTGTGGATTAACTATGATACCCAAAGGGGTTTGTCACGAAAAAAAATCAATTTTTTTTCCATGTAACTCATATATATATAGAAGGGAAAGAACTTCGACAATTCGAATTTTCCAACGCGTGCTATAAACTTCCATGTTGTTGCAATGCAGTACAAAATATTTAACTCATATATAGTGCAACGTATGGGCAACTCAACACGCTAGCATAAATGTATACTTTTACTACCTTTAAAGATATTCTAAACTCGCTATTGAAGATTTTTCACTCGAAAAATGGTCAAATTTTACAAAAGTCTGGTTTGACAAAAATTGCAAAGCCGCAAGACGAAATTTTCATAGAGCTAAGTACAAATATAAACTAAATAAAAATCATTATACCAAGAGCGATCTCACCGAAAAAAGTAAAAAGTATAAAAGTATCCTAAGAAAAAGTCACGGTAAATTTGCACAAAACCGAGTAAAACAACTTAGAAATCTAAAAAAATCTGATTCAAAAAGATTCTGGAAAATCATAAATGCAAATAAAAAATAAATAAAAATAAAAAAATCACCTATTCAAGCCAATATCGATGATCTGTACGAATATTTCAAAACTACAAATAGTGACTATAGTGTTAATAACGAAGAAGAAAACGAAAGTAACTATAGTAACCATAACCTTCATGACATCGAAAATGAAGAACTAAACCGTGAACTTATCTGTTACATAACCTTGACTGAAATTGAAAAGGCTATCAAAGCTCTAAAAAATGGCAAATCTAGTGGCCACGATAATATTTTAAATGAATATATCAAACATTCAACAAACAACATGATCATAGTAATCCAAAAGCTGTTTAATATTGTAATGAAATCAGGAATCGTACCGAGCGATTGGACTCTAGGAATAATACACCCTATTTATAAAAACAAAGGCGACCAAACACGTCCAGAAAACTACCGACCAATCACACTTCTTAGTTGTATGGGTAAATTGTTCACAAGCATACTGAATACCCGACACCAATCGTTCTCAGATAAATAGGAATTAATTAGTAGGTATCAATCAGGGTTTCGTAAAGGATATTCTACCATCGACAATATGTTTATTTTACATTCACTGATTGAACTATCTAAACACACGAAAACACAACTTTTTGTGCTTTTGTCGACCTCAAAAAGGCATTTGACAATATAAACAGAAATAAACTATGGGTTAAACTCCAGCAATACAAGATAAATGGACATTTCCTGAACATGATAAAAAACTTATATAACAATGCTAAATCGTGCCTAAGCGCCAATGGGTCAAAGTCTTTGTTCTTCCCGTGCAGTATCGGAGTCAGACAGGGAGATAACCTGTCCCCTTTATTTTTCTCCTTCTATGTAAACGACCTCCACGCTTATTTCGAATCATTGACTCCAAATTCAGGAATTTCCTACAAGTCATATTACCAAAACGGTGATATTATAAACCTCTTTAAACTATCTGTCCTATTATATGCTGACGACACAGTGATAGTCGCAAACTCCGCAGATGAATTACAAAATGCTTTAAATATGTACGAACATTATTGTCGTCGATGGGACCTTTCTGTCAATTCAGCAAAATCAAAAATAATTGTCTTTAATCGTCCTAATAATCAACAGTATGAAATTAAGTATAAAAATGAGAATATAGATATTGTTGATACATACAATTATCTAGGCGTTCTGTTTAACAAAAACGGTTCATACCAAACAGCAAAAAATAGTAATGCACAACAAGCGACCAAAGCAATGTTCGCACTAATAAAAAATGCTAAATCTTTAAAATTTCCTATAGATTTACAAATCGATCTTTTCAATAAAATGGTAAAACCCATTCTATTATATGGATGTGAAATCTGGGGACATACCAATAATAAAATGCTCGAAAAAGTACAATTAAAATTCCTTAAATTCATACTAGGTCTTAAACCGAGTACGCCTAACTGTATGGTATATGGAGAAACAGGAACAATGCCAATTTCACTTGATATAGAAACAAGAATTATCTCCTTTTGGGCAAAACTTGTATCTCCTGACTACCAAACATTATCCAGCGATATTTACCGATAACTTCAAATAGGTATAACAGATCAAACACCAGCGGACAAAAAAATTTCAATGGTTAGGAAACATAAAAAATATTCTTATCAAATGTGGATTAAATAATACATGGTTAAACGAAAACTTCCCGAACAAAAAATGGATCACTGCCACTGTATCAAGAAAACTAAATGACTTATACATAAACGAATGGCACTCATCAATAAATACCTCTAAAAATGCCTTAATTATAGACTAATCAAATCAACTTTCGAATTTGATGACTACCTAAAAAAACGCCAATCTGTTTTCTAAAATACGTTATTAAATTCAGAACAAGAAACAATAAGATACCGATAGAAACTGGTAGTTGGAATAACATAAACGAAAATCTAAGAATATGTAATTTATGCAACTCAGACATTGGTGACGAATACCATTCACTTCTTGAATGTCCGTCTCTGATCAATCCTAGAAAGAAACACTCAGATAAATTTTATTACACGCATCCAAATACTTTTAAATTCCATAATTTACTCACATTCAAAACGTCCTGATGAATATTATAAATTGTGCAAATTTATCAAAGAAATAATTCTAAAATTCCAGTAATAAATGGTTTCAACAAAGCATCTAAAAACACCCATAAGTAAATTTGACAAATACATGTACTATATAGAAAGCAAATAAACAAAACTTTTTCCTTGTCTTCATTCCTACTTTTCGTCTCCATTATACAGAAACAAATAATTGTTTACCTTTTTGTTTACCTTTGTCATATTGTTTTATTGACATAAAGAAAACTTTTTTCGCAAATAAAACATTTATTAAATGAAGTGTATATTTCCTACACTGCTTTCAAAAATCAAAAGTCAGAACATATAACATATTTGTCAGTTTTTATTATTATAAACTTTTTGTTTTTTGTACACTTAAATGCTTATGACACTTAAGCTCACACAAAAGTGCTACCTAGCTGAGTATTATTTAATTCTCCTTTTTTACAAAAAATAAAAAATAAATAAAAAATAGCTTTACATGACATATAAATTATTATTCTATCAAAGTGAGCAAAATATATGTGTATTTTTCTTTTCTCGAATATATTTTGTCAAGGACTTATATACATACATGTATGTATATAAGTCCTTGATTTTGTAAATGCAAATATGTGCTATATATATATGTTTATATTCTTATTTCTTTTTTGTAATATACAATGTGTGTGTTTAACATTTACTATAACTTAGTTATATTTTTTGTACACAACTAACAAGAAAATTTATTATGTTACTAACCTTTTACACTTGTATTTGTATATTATGTTAATACTCATGTTTTCATACTTGTATGAACTGAGACATTGAAAATAAACTTGTAAACTTGTCTAATTGATCCCCTCTGATCACGATCAGCTTATAAAATATAGTGTATGTATATACTTCACACCTAGTGAAAAGCTTGGGTCACATGATTTTATTGATTTATAGAGATAATTAGTATATGAGTAACTTCCTGTTGTTTTATAAGCATGTAGTGACTGATCATGTAAACAATTTAAAAGCATGTCTAGCAATGACCTTTTCAGTTTTATTACCCCTACTGAGAAATACAGAGGACTTCTGGTCCGTAAAGCACACACCTCGCATTCCTGGCTCAATGTCTTTAAATAAGTCATAGATGTTTGAGATTATATGTTTTGTTGGTATATTATAGGGTATATATATAAGACTTGAATTTATCCATATCAATTTACAATATTCATACTTCTGACTTACAATTTGTAATACACGTGAAACAGAGGATGAGTATCATTTTATCACCAAAATTTTGTCCTGTATACTCTCAAATACGTAAATCTTATATTAATGAATTTTATTATAATAGACCTAGTATGTTTAAATCTATCGGTTTAATGAAGAATTGTGACAAAAATGTAATGTTTAATTTAGCTCTATACTGCAAAATTGCAACTAATATAATATGATAAACAACCAGAGATAATATAAAATATGTAAAATGATATTGTATTTACATTCTGTTTGTCAAGTATATGAGTGGTTTATTCATTCTTTTAATTATTTCTGACCTTGATAATGTATTATATATGAATATGTGCAGAACATATAAATCTGGATAGTTCAATTCTATGACAATCATTCTTAATACAACTCAAATATTTTTCATACTCAATATACAATACGTTTCTAATTTACGTAATTCTCTAAGCTCTGAAAATATACCCTCCGAATTCATCACGTTGATTAAAAAGTTTTAGACCAATGTGAATCGTAAAAACTATTTAAAGAAATACGTTTTACGTGATATGATTTACGTAAATAATAGTATTCCAGACAACTGATATTAAAATGATACCAAAATAATATATTAATCGTCTTGCAATAGCATTTTTTAAGCAGGGAAACATAAAATAAATTAACAATGTCATACCCGTGTTGCACGTGCGATGTTGCCATTTAACGCAAGTGTCACAGGTGACTGCTTGCTAAAGCTGTGTCTGTGTCTGTCATTGTCAAAAACACAGAAATAATCCAAAACACTCACAAAATTATTACACTAACAAATGTCTGGATAAAGAAATATTCTCAAAACACAAAATTTTCTATTGGCGAGTCAAAGACGAATCTGGCGAGTTAAAATTCTCAAATTTGGGCAACAAAAATCGCCAGACAATTTGCTATTTGGCGATTCTAACAGGCCTTGATAATCCAATACTTTAATCTTAAATACGCACTTTTACACTGCAGACAGCAGTAATATGTAAAAATACCATGGAAAGTGTCAGTGCAGTAACAGGCACATATAAAACCATATTTCGTGGTAATTGAACTGGTCTTATAATTAGCCGATGTGACCTGATTTGATAAATGCAGAGAAAACTATAATTAGCTGTATATAGCAATAAGTCTTGGTTGACATGCCCAACATTTTGCTTTTGGTTAATTAAATGCTGATCTGGCTATTAAGAAATCCGGGTTTATAGCCCGACGATTAAATGTCTGGCTACTAAGAATTTTTGGCTAGCGCTAGCCTAGAGATTACAATCAAATCCGTGAACACACTTAAAGATAATATCCAATAATTTCACATTTATAATAACGACAAAATTAATAAACGCTGAGACCAATGCATATATGCAGTAACGTGAAAATATTATGAAATATCAGAATTCTTACCAATTATCGTTCTCCATAAATATCTGGAATTTTTTACAACCTTAATTTAAGGTGCCAGTCAATGACTTCAAAGGATTCACAACATTAATTACAAACATGTGCACATGCATGTGTTAAAATATACCTGTTTGAACTTTGTAATTACTGTATCCAACAATATAATCAACAGGATTAACGCCCTTTTTTCAAACGATTGCACGTATACGTGTTAAAACAACACTATTTGCAACTTTTAATGAATGGGTTCCAACAATATTTTTAACACAATCATCAAAAATAAAATGTTTAATTTGAATTGGACATTGTTTTGAACAATGATTTCATACATTAATAACATATTTGACTGAATAAAAATATAGTGTGGCCGGTTTGACCAAAATGTGAGGCCGCTTGAACTTTTTTGTGGCCGGTTTGACTTGAGGCCGGTTTGACTGTAATCCCAACATGTCATACTGTTGCGCATGCGTGAAAACATGGCGATGCAAAAATTTGAAGAAGCTATGAAAAAATCTTGATATAGGTGGATTATCGAATGTTTTAGTTGGGAACTACTGTGCGTTTTGGTGAAGGATATATCAGTGTCTATGGATGTGGCTATAACTTTTTAGCAATGAAATGAGGAAACGCAAAAACGATAACATTTCACCCATAGAAAAGGCGGTAACTGTTCAAACAAAGAAAACCAAAACTTCAAGTAAAAAGAAGGCAAAAACCAAGGAAAATCAAACTCCTGAGATGGCTGCAAATACAAGCTACGTCGCACAACCTGCTATTACTCCCCAAGTTCCTCCACAGACGCCACAGCAAGTATTATTTCCCCACCCATATGCTTATTCTCCTTATGTTATGAATAGCAATTCGCCTACGTCATCTCAAATTACACAAGGTGTGGCTAATAATGATTTATTACACACTATTCTTCAAAAACTGGAACACATTGATGGCAAATTGAGTCAACTTGATAAAAATCAGTCAGCCGTAGATCAAATAACGGTTCGTCTAAATACCATGGAGTCAAAATTTTCTGAAATAGAGCATAGCCAACAATTCATTGGTGAACAATACGAAACTGTGTCAAAAACTGCCAATGAAAACAAACAAGAACTATCTGATTTAAATAGTAAGGTGGAGAAATTATCTGCCGAAAATAAAGATCTCTAATGTGTGAATGCAAACATGTCTGATGACTTATGTGACTTGAGATGCAGATCCATGCGGGACAATATGTTATTCTTCGGTATTCCGGAAGGTCAAGGCGTTTTTAAACCAAACGTTATGCTCTCACAAGCACGCAATGAACAACACGAAGAAACATCCAATGAACAGCAAAATGTGGGTCAACCATCAGAACATCGTGAAAATACGGAATCATGCGAGTCAAAAGTTCACACATTCCTATCCCAGGTTCTCAATATTCCAAACAGTGAGCAAAGTATTCTAATTGATCGTGCACATCGTGTTGGAGTATTTAGAGTCAATAAAACCCGTCCAGTGGTTGTGAAATTCAAGGATACAGCGTCTAAATTACGTGTCAAGGAATCACTAAAACTTGTTCGATTAAAAGATACACCGTACAACGTATCAGACCAATATCCACCGGAAGTGCAACAACGGCGCAAAGATTTGATCCCTCTTATGATTACAGCAAGGAAAATGGGTAAAAGGGCAGTTTTAGTGAGAGACAAACTTTATATAGATAACAAGTTATTTGACCCTGCAGTGCACTCTGATATAATGGACAAACACACATAGGACAAGCATGAAAAGCATGTTTCCATAGCCTCGTGGAATACTGAAGGCTTAGCAAATTGCATTGACGATGAAGACTTTGTAAATTTCTTACGTTGTTTTGATATTTTTTTTACATGTGAAACTTGGCAAAGCAAAGATCGTAATTATGATATAGAGGGTTATAGCACGTGTATTTTACCTCGGCCTCAATCTATGAATACTAATAATAAACGTGGTCACGGTGGTTTATGTTTATTTTATAAAACAACACTGTCTGATGGTATTGAAATAATGGATTGTGATAGCAATGGTATAATATGGGTAAAATTGAACAAGCGGTTTGTTCGTACGGATGATGATATTTATGTATGTTTCTGTTACATTCCTCCACAGAATTCTGTTTATTTCGCTCTGCATCCAACAGGTTTCTTCGAAAGTTTAGAAACTAAAGTTCGCAAATATTCCTCTTTAGGTAAAGTTTCGATCATTGGGGATCTTAATGCCAGAACTGGTACTAAGCCAGATTATCTGCTTTCAGATGACAGCTTAGGTAGATATTGTGACAATGTAGAAATAGACTATAATTCGAGTAATGATAACACATTGACCGTTAGAAAAAACATGGATACAGTTGTTAATTCGTCTGGAAACAAGCTATTAGATCTAAGTTGAACATTGTGAATGGTAGAGTTGGTAACGATAGTAATGTTGGTAAATACACATTTATGTCAACCATTGGTAACAGTACGATTGATTATGTTATTATGTCACGTGATTTGTTTTCCTATGTACGTAATTTTGTTGTACATGATATGTTTTCTTTTTCATCTCATATGCCGATACATATTGATCTTGATATATTTTGCTCAAATGATGATAGTGGTAAAAATGACGCTAGATATGAAAAACTTATTTGGGATGTTTCTTATGCTGATTCATTTCGTGAACTTGTTAACTCAGATTTAGACTCTTTTAATCAGATTGCTGATAGAATATTAGGTAATGATTTAGATATTCACGATGGTATTAAGTCATTGTCAGATTTACTTTATGAAAAGGCTTTCAATTTATGTGGTGCTACAATAAATACGAAAGCTAATAAGAACAAAGACAACATTCGTAACTTCAAAAGTCCGTGGTTCAACGACGAATGTGAAAACGCGCGGCGTGATTTTAAGCGAGCAAACAAAAATTATAACAAAGATAGATCTGATTCTAATCGGAATATTTTCATCGAGAAAAGAAAGAAGTATAAAGGCACTATACGTAAAGCAAAATCGTTGTTCAATTCTAAAAATAAAAATAAATTACATAATCTTGCTACAACTCAACCTCAAGCATTTTGGAAAGAAGTTAAGAAACTTAAACAAACAAAAAATGATAATACTATTGATATAGATGTTTTTTATGATCATTTTAGGAATTTATTTTCGGATGATACATATTTCACTAACGATCTTGTGGAAGAAAGTATATCGGAGGATAATTTTATGCAAAATATACAAATTGACCAATTAGACTGTGAAATAACTGAAAGTGAAATAATTAAGGCAATTTCTAGTCTTAAGGCAGGAAAAAGTGGATCGGATGATAAACTAATTCCAGAATTATTTATCTCATGTAAATTTATTATAGCACCTATGTTATGTAAAGTATTCAACCATATGTTTGATAACTGTGTATATCCCGAGTCTTGGACAAAGGGGACGATCGTTCCAGTTCCGAAAAAGGGAGATAAAAACAATGTAAACAATTATCGCGGAATAACTTTGACAAGTATATTTTCAAAAATATTTTCTATCTTACTCGATAATCGTCTACGACAATGGGCTAGTGATAATAACATTTTGTCCGATAATCAGTTTGGTTTTGTTAAAAACAGAAGTACAGTGGACTGCATTTTTGTTTTAACTTCAATTATCGACAAAGTAGTGAATAATGAAAAGAAGAAAATATATATTGTTCTTTTATCGATTTTAAGAAATGCTTTGATTATGTTTATAGAAATGGTATCTGGTTCAAATTAATACAACAAGGTGTGTCTACAAAGATTGTTAAAATGCTGCAAAAAATGTACGAAAGTGTGAAATCTTGTGTCAATGTCAAAGGTTGTCTTTCTGAATATTTTGATAGTTATATGGGTGTTAAACAAGGTGAACCTTTGTCACCATTATTGTTTATATTATTTGTGAATGACATGAAATCTTATTTACAAAACACATCTGATGATGTTTTTACTCTAGATCAATTACAAATGTTCTTACTTTTGTTCGCCGACGATACAGCTATATTTGCCTATTCTAAAGCCGATTTACAGCTATTACTAAACAAATTGCACTGCTACTGTAATGAGTGGGGAATATCTGTTAACATAAACAAAACTGTCGTTATGGTTTTCAAGAAAGGAAATAGAGTCGAAAATGTGGATTTATTTTATGATGGTAATAAACTTCAAATAGTCAAAACATTTACGTATTTAGGTGTTACACTATCATCAAACAGCAGTTTCTATCAAGCGCAAAAATCACTCTCTTACCAAGCAAATAGAGCACTTATTCTCTTAATTCACTTTTTGATGTTCTCTCTATGAAAATTTCTGAAAAAATAAAATTGTTTGATGCTATGATTATGCCAATACTAAGTTATGGATGTGAAATATGGGGTTTTCATAAATCACCAGATATTGAAAAAGTACATATAAAATTCTTGAAACAATTTCTTTGCGTTCTTTCTAAAACTTCAAATGCTGCCGTTTATGGCGAATTTGGACGATATCCACTTTTAGTTAGGAGAAAATTTGGATTATAAGGTACTGGTATAGAATTTTGAAAGCCCCAAACTCATTAATGTTCAAGTTACTGAATCTAAAAAATGATGAGGGAGAATTAGTAAACTCTTGGTCAGTAAATGTTAAGTCATTACTATGTAATCTTGGTTTTTCGTTCCTATGGGATAGTGTAAACATAAGCATGTTCGAAATTAATTGTGTAATTCAGAGAATTATTGACAATTATATACAAAGTTGGTTTAGCGATTTAAATTGTTTTTCAAGATTGGAATGTTATAGAAGCTTTAAAACAAGTTTTGAATTTGAAAATTATCTCAATTGTATTAACAATGATAAATATAGACTATCAATGGCCCGATTTAGATGTTCAGCACACAAACTTGCTATTGAAGAGGGAAGATGTAGAAATATGGAGAAAAGCCAGCGTATTTGCAAATTATGTAACATGAATCAAGTAGAAACAGAGTATCATTTTCTTTTAGTTTGTCCTTTTTATCTTAATCTTAGGAAAACACATCTTCAAAAATATTATTATACTTGGCCAAATCGTCAGAAGTTTAGATCATTGATGAATTTGAGAAGTAATATAAAAGTAATTAAACTTGCATCTTTCATTCATTTTGCCACGTTATCAAGGGATTCCTTCTTAACACAAGCAAGATAATTTTTTCTTTTATATTCTTAAACTGAAAACTCATGTTAGAAAGAAAAACTACAAATTTGTAGAACTTTATGACTATTTTACTCATAACAACATTATAGTATATATTTAGGATAATTACATTAGTTCATATTATTAACATCAATTGTATATGATATTGTTTTTTTCACATAATCAAGTATATATGCTTTTCATTGTACATGTATTATCATTATTTATAAGATCATTGTACCGCCAATGTAAATGTAAATAATTTAATTCATTTGGCGATGAACTGTTAAAGTTAAAAGCCAATAAAATATTTGACTTTGACTTTGTTTATTTGATCAACAATAGGTTCCCTAATTAGCCTCAGGGATTTACTGTTAGCATTTCCGTAGAGTACGTGGAAGGTGTCAGATTGTAAATAAATCTATCGTAAACAAAAGAATACAATTTAGTTTGACCTCTCAATACTGAAAACAACTACAATTCCCCACGTTATATGTATGTATATATTTGGGTGAATAAATGTTGAAACTTGAAACTTTGTAGTCTTTTTAACACAATGAAATCAGTTCGTACTTGTCTGTATTATTAACATTTTAAGGTAAGATAGTTTGACAAGTCAGGAAACATGTTTGTGAAATGTGAAAACTTGCGGTAAAATCATAGGTTTTTGTAAACTGTTGATGACCCCAGGCAATCGGAAGTGTGAAGAACATGATGGCAAATTAAAATTGAATTATCATGTGGAATGTTTTCGTCACAAACTTTATGTCTGTAGCAAGTTCACCAATAAAAATATTTGATTTTTGAGTTATTATTGCTTGATTAATCATTTAATGCAATTCTAGACTTTTTATTGTGCATCTTTTCACTTTAATATCGACAGTCGTTGTATATCATGGTTTCTTAAATTTTCGATTAAAAGGTCGAAATTTGATAAAGTCTTGTGTTTCAATTTGGTTTAACCTTCAGACGCTCGTTCATATGATTCATTCATTCGATTTCGATTCGGACTTCCGCTTCCGGTCACCGGGCAACTAAAATATAAACAAACCTGACAAAACGAAAATTAAAAAGAAGACTTCTTCGATGGTTTACTCTCCGATGTCCTCCCCTCCCTTCCACTACATATCAACAGCCAAGTCCCCCGGCGTATCGTCCCACCTTTAGCTACCTTCTAAATTTGTCGTTTTATTTGATATTTACATTTTCATAGTTTATTTTCACTTCCGGTTGTCTCGCAAATTTATTCTTTTACAGTGTAAGGTATTTTCGGATAGAGACTTCCGGATAAACAAACATTTTTCTCCAAGTTAAATATTACAATATTGAGTTTGTTTATATTTTTGTGTGTGTCGACAACAATAGTAATCATAAAAATGACATTAGTTTATACATTCTTGATAATATATTGCACTTATTCTCATAGCAATATTCTAGTCTACCCCCTCCCCCATTTATATTAGCTATTGCAAACATTTTAATTATTATATATTATTTTTTTTACAGTATTCCCTGCAGAGCCATCCCTGTGTTGTTTTTTCTCCCCCCTCACCATGTCTTACAGGGCCGACAGGGATGCTAGATATGATACCAGGGTTCTAAACCCGAATAGGCACCCGCTGGACATTAGCAGGCTTGTTGGATCTGCTCTGGACCCCAGGGACCGGCACCGAGTGACGGTCCCAAACAAATACATATGTATCCTTAAAGCTAGGGGTCAAGACAGTCTACTTTCCCAGCTAAATGTTATAAAGCTGGGCAAATTACTATGCATAATAATGCCACTAGTCCAGCGGGTGACACCCTTGTCCTCAGGGTCGGTGATGTTGGAGTTCCCGGGAGTGAAACCCCTGGCTAAGGTGATAAATGATCATAATCTGTGCCTCGGGGGCTGCATGGTGGTAGCCTCACTCCCCCAGCAGGACCGGGTCACAGATATGATAATCCATGGAGTACCCATGGATATTGACCTAAACGAGCTCCGCCCAAATCTTATTTTTGATCCAGCAAACGGGGCGGAGCTCATTCAGATAAATAGAATATATAATAAATCGGGCAAGGGAACTGGGGCTGTAGAATTTACTTTACGGGGGGCGGTACCTTTGTACATCAAAATTAGGGATTCCAAAATTTCGTTTAAAACCGAACAATTTGTTTACCCACCCATGAGGTGCTTCAGATGCCAGGGGTTCGGCCATAGAGCCACTGCATGTAAGCTCCCCCAGACCTGTGCTAGGTGTTCGGGACCCCATAAGCCCGACCATTGCAGTGAGCCCTCCCTTATTTGCCCCAACTGCAAAGGGCCTAGGGCCAATTCTCAACTCTTTTGGAATAAAATAAAAAAAATATCAGGCAAAAGAATTAACTCTGTACCGTTGCTAAAATATAAAGATGATATAGCTAACACACCCTTTGAAAAGGCTCAATGTTTAGGAAGACACTATAAAGAGGTATCAAGTGACTCAATTTTATCGCCTGAAACTTTAGTATGTCAAAAAAACTTTGAGTCACAGCATCGCGATGAAATATATGAGCCGGGGTTAAATGATACTCCATTGAATAAACCGTTTACATTAAAAGAACTAAAGAGGTGCATTCATGACAGGAAAAACACTGCCCCTGGACAAGATCAAATTAATTACACCATGTTCAAAAACATGAATGATGAAATTCTTCTTCTTTGGCTTAACCTTTATAATAGGGTGTGGAGTGAGGGGTTATATCCATCAAACTGGAAAGAAGCTTGCATTATACCTATCAAAAAAACAAATAAGGACAGTGAAGAGCCCAAATCTTATAGACCAATTAGCCTTACATCGCACTCTGGGAAATTGCTAGAGGCGTTGGTAAAGGCCCGTTTAGACCACCATATTGAATTTAATAATTACTTAGATCCCTCTCAGTCTGGCTTTAGAAAGGGAAGGAGCACTTCAGACCAATTAGCTCGATTACAACATGATATAGTTGTGGCCAAAAACAGGGGCCGAACAGTGCTAGCCATTTTTCTAGATCTACAGGCAGCATTTGATTTAACTTGGCACTTCGGTGTCCTTTACAAGTTGAAAGAATATGGTATAACGGGAGCTTGTTTCCAATACCTCAGGTCTTTCCTAGAAGGGCGTAAAATCCAAGTAAGGGTAAGCGGTACCCTCTCAGACCAAGAAAGTGTCTCGAGAGGTACCCTCAGGGCGCGATTCTCTCCCCTCTTCTTTTCAATTTACTTATTAATAATCTTCCTGTATCCATCTCAAAATCCGACATGTCATTTAGTCAATTTGCAGATGATTCAGGCACATGGATAACAGGCAAAAATCTTAAGAATATGGCCACTAAGGCACAAAAGGGCTAGACATGATTTGGGAATGGGCTCAAAACTGGGGTTTCAAAATATCAAAGGAAAAGACTGTCGGTATTCTTTTTGGGCACCAGCCGCAGCATAAATTAGATATACACCTTGGTGGTACATAAATAAAATTTGAAAAATGACAAAATTCATGAAAGGCATGATTTTAGACAAAAAACTTACTTTTAATCTTCATATTGAATACTTAATTAACTGTGTATCACTAATCTTAACATGATGAAAATGCTTAAACATACTGACTTTAGAGCAAATAAAAAAAGCTTATTGCTTCTATATATCTCACTTATCAGATCCAAAATTGACTACGTTGCTGAAATTTATGCTGCAGCTGCCCCAACTTTATTAGAAAAACTGGACAAAATTCAATATAAAGCCCTAAGGATTGCCCTGGGGGCACTGAGCTCCACCCCTACTCACAAACTGGAAGCGGAGGCTGGTGTACTTCCCTTGGCTATCAGGCGCAAGGCCCACACTGTCAAATACTGGGCCAGAGCACAATCAAGGGGAAATAACCCCGTGAACTCCATCTTTGGGACTGGACACTTCACCAAGAGTATCTATAAAAATAATGCCCCCCCGATTTGAGGCCTCAACCCAAAACTTGGAGGAGGGGTTCGGTCTCAAAGACATACAGGTCAGAAATTGAACATCCATGGTTAATGCCCTCGCCTCAGATTAATCTCACCCTATCTAACCTAAATTTGAAATATCAACTTCCTCATTTAAGTAACATTCAAGTTAAACTGTACTCAGAAGAGAATTATAACAATCATTTTAGCATTTACACGGATGGATCAAAATGTCCCCAATCAGGAAAAGTATCAGCAGCATTTAACATTCCCTCAATAAATTTCTCATCTGTTGATAGGCTTTCGGACAATTTGTCAATCTATTCAGCAGAAATGATAGCATTAATTAATTCAATGAGCTGGGTAATTCTAAATAAACCAAAAAACACGGTTATATTTTCGGATTCTCTTTCGGCGCTGCAGTCAATTCAAAATTATCATAGTAAATCCAGACCGGACCTTTTAGAACAAATCATCATCCTAAATTATTCCATCCAACAAGCCGGTCTGGATATTACGCTAGTCTGGTGCCCAGCTCATGGAAATAAGGCGGCCGATAGGGCTGCAAACTCTGGCCTGGATCATGCGACTGTTGATACCAAAGTCAAACTCTCACCCACTGAAATAGGTTCATTGGTCAGGTCATAGTCTGTCAAGCGCTGGAAAGATTATCATTCCAGTGTGGTGACAGGTAGCTGTGATTCTGTCCAATATTCAGTGGGGCTCAGATGGCCCGAGGTTTATTCTTCAAACCAAAAAATGGACAAATGCATAAGCCGTCTGAGACTGGGTACAAATTTGTCTGGAGCCCAAGGAAAATATGTCCTGGGACTGGACCCCATTTTTGCCCAGTGCAGAGTATTGAACTCTACCAGTCACTTTCTGCTACACTGTGGAGTTCACTTCACTCCCTGACTTGAGTTACAGGCTGCGCTTGTAAATTCAGGTTTGGTATTCAACCTGGAAAATCTTCTGTTTTATAAAAGGGCAGTCCAACACTCAGTCTTTAATGCCTTAGAAACCTTTATAAAATCTTTTCACATGACAGATAAAATCTAAGGCCCCAGGTCCAGACTTGTGTGCTAATGTAGACAGACTGCTGAGATATCTGAAAAATATTAATAATGATTATTAAAAATTTACAACATAATTACTTAGAATAATATACAAAAATGTATTGTATTGTTATCTAAGTTAAATTATAAGAAGTTTTAACTTTACTGGTAAATCCTTATTTTAATGTACATGTAAACGAATTGAGTTGGTTTTATTCGTGACACTCTATGTAATTTAGGCTTCGCAAACGTATGGTTAGCACAGGGGGTAAATAATGCTAAAGCCTTTTTTTTAAACTTGAAAACACGAATACGAGATACTTTCATTCAAAACTGGAGATCTAGACTTACTGACTCACCAAGGGCTTTATTTTACAGGAGCATATGTAGTTTTAAATTTCAACCTTATCTAAATAAACTCAATATCCGAAAATATCGAGTCTCATTTTCAAAACTAAGGGTCTCATCACATCATTTAGAAATAGAAAAGGGTCGATGGAGACAGCCACCAACTCCTCAAAATGAACGTCTATGTCTAAACTGTAATAAATTGGACGACGAATTTCACTTCCTTTTCGAATGCGAACTTTTAAAAGATATCAGAAAAACATACATCAAAAGATACTTCCTAAATTATCCTAGTATGTTTAAACTATGTCAGCTTTTTGCATGTGAACACGTCATTCAATTACGAAATCTCTCCGTATTTATTAATAAAGGGCTATTAATAAAACAACAATTCTTGATGCGCTAGTTTAATATTCATTTCTTTCGAAAATAGTTATTTATTTGAACATATTTCATGTATTATTCTAAAAGTTATGGTTAACCGGATATACAATACTTATATTTTGATATACAGTATTATTACTGCTCAGTTAGGATAATTGAAGAGTGACGCAGTGGTCGAGTCCACTTTTACGATGTAAAACCATTGTCAAATTATCAGTAGACATGTAAACTGACTATATGATTTACACTTGTCTTACCACAGAAACTACAACTGTGTGATAAGTTCCATTCATTTATTTTAATTTAAGGTATGGCAATATATTTGTCATGGCTGGAATTGTATAAACATACATGTATAAATAAACAATAAGCATATTCTTTTAAATGTCAAGTACAGTATGTTCCGATATCGGTCACCACTGTAATGATAGAATATGCCAAAAAGGGACGTGAACGAAGCAGAGCGGAGAGAATGGACCTTCCGCCACTAGCGGTCTATCATAACTCCTAACCAGCCATGAACAAATGTATACCAATGCTAATTAAGTTATAAATCCACAGTAACTGCTTCCATAACAACCACCATAAATTTATACCCAATGTGTACTCAGCACATTCAAAAACGCTCACTCTGTATCTTTCTCAATGTTTGTAAAGTATTATTTCATTGTATCCTTACAAAAGTAATGAAAGTACCTGTAAAATCCAATGAAATACAGGATACCTGCTGCCAACAATGTAAAACATTAGTGTGGTAATTCCATTTGAAGTATTTTCATGCTAGTTAACAAACCGAAATAAAACCGGTCGTGTGATTTTCTATAAATGTACTGAGTATATTTTCATACTTTTACAAATGTAATAAACTTTAAAATAGTCAACAAGACATGTACCATGTACATCATAACACAGTTCTAATTAGGAAACAAAACATTTCCGCTTTCAATAAAAGGCAATGCAGCCCCGGACAACGTGTTGAGCATTATAGCACAACCCAGGACGGATAATTGGACCCCATCGTCCTGGATAAATTTTGGATCCGGGCATATGTCTGGGTATTTAATGGCACGGCCACCATTTTTAATTACAAAAGAACTGAGACAACTATTAATACGTTTTCGATTTTTTTTTTTTTTGCCACAGTATTTACTGGAATATAACGCCAAGATTGCCTGGGTAAAATCTGGGACCAGGCAATCAGGGAATGGGGAAATATGGACTTAATTTCCTTCAAAAAGGTCTTGAATTCCCAAGTCACCTCAACCATAGGTTTAAGACCTATATTATTCCAACCACAATGAATTATTATAAGATCAGGTACTGGGTATAACACCCTCATATAGTCTAATGACTCCAAAACATGAACTAATTTCATACCGCTTTGGTAATTCCAAAATGTATCTACCAAAACTTTCTCTAAACCAACACCAGGACCCAGACAAATTAGACGAACCGATGATCCATCTACTGTCGATCATGAAACTAGCCGTGTATTAGTCACATGTACAACAAAATTGACAAATACAAACTATAACAGCTCAACCAATTAATTGCAACATCAACCAAATACGTTCAATAAACGTAAACATATTTACAGTGTACTCATGTATCTCACCACACACAAAAACTATCCTTAACTAAATTGATTCCCTGTGCAAACATATATAACACAGCGTGATGGCTAAACACGGTTTTCACCTACCGCTTATTTCCCCCTTCAAACCACATGGACCCGACAACGGATTCCAAGGGAAATTAATACTGACTGAACTTGAACATTAAAAGCCAAATTCGGATCGCCGGCCTAATAAATTTGATCATGGCAATATGGCTAATCCTATACAAATTTGAAAATGTTGTCCTACTTCTTCACACGGACCCAGCAACGGTCTCCATGTGAAATTAACTAGGCTTTTTAATTTAGCTACTAAAATCGGATCGCCGGCCTAAAAAGGCATTATGGTAAATCCTGTACCAAATTTTGAATTTATAAACTATTTCAAAACAACATACCACACTTTTCCAATATAAGCTCTGAAGCTAATATACAATATATTTTAAATTAGTTAAAATACCACGTTTCCTTAGCTACAAACACGACTTAATTAAGTTTTAATTAAATATCTTACTCATTAAAACGAATATACTTGAAATGTATAAATGATAAGCAAAATATTCCACATTCTTTGAAATTTTTTGCATTGATACCACACGCTTTTCAAATTTAGCAAGATACCGCATGCTTTTCCAATGATATTATTTGCATGATACCACATGCTTTTCAAATTTAGCAAGATACCGCATGCATTTTCAATAAAATTATTTGCATGATACCACATGCTTTTCAAATTTAGCAAGATACCGCATGCTTTTTCAATGAAATTATTTGCATGATACCACATGCTTTTCTAATTTAGCAAGATACCGCATGCTTTTCCAATTGATTAGCAAAATAACCATGCGTAACAATAATTTAGGAAGAAATCACGCCTTTGTCCAACATAACTTTAACCAGGTAGTTTTCATACCAAAGTACTGACTTGGTTGAGCTCCTTTCCCCACTGTGAATTCAGACAACCTTAACAAAGCTACATGGGCTAGGGAAAAAGCCGCTTAAAAAAGCACTGTCTTAAATTGATAACGGCAAGCTTTGGGGAGTGCTTGCAGTAAGGTCAACAGTATATCCCAAGTAATACGGCGTCTAGAATCCTGTGTGCGTCTTGTTCTGCGCACCCCTTCCAGTAATGATTTGATTAAAAACTGTTTTGTATTATCTCTACAACCACTTATTTTACATTTACAACTTATGGCTGTTACATGACCACTTACAATATGAGTATTTATTAAGCGACATAAAAGCAATGTTATCCGAAATCATAGCACTGGACGGCGCCGATTTTACCCGAGCCTATTTTCCCTACAAAATTGTTCAAATGCAGCGAAATTACATGATTATTACAGACTGTAATAATATGTCTACCTCAGGTTGAAAAGCTGCAAAAACTGTTGCGGGACGGGAGTTGTCTGCTTTGAAGCATATATCGGAAGTGACCGGAAAGACGTGTCCACTGAAAATGACTAATATCATCACAAATCGTGTTTCTTTTACCCAAAATATGCACATTTTTGACTTGTGTATTATTGACCAAAGTCATTTATACTAGGAATCTTATAAATTGCATTACTCTTTTGTTCTTAGATGATTTTTGGTTTATTATATCGACCAAAGATTGGTTATCTGATCTCAGAACTATCTTTTTATTAGACAATTCATGGCCCCAAATACAAAAATCTATACATATCGGCACCAGCTCTAAATATGTTATATCCTTAAATACCGTATCATACCCCATATCTGGCCAGCTGAAAACACACCAATGGCATTTAAATTAACAGCCACATCCCAAATTTCTATTTCCGAACGCATCAGTGTAAAAATCTAAATCATTATTTTCACACCAATCAGGGTCACTCAAATAGAAGGGTCTAGACTCCGTAAATTAAAGCGTTTGGTAGCGATCACGTGATCGCGCGCAAGATGGCCGTCATTGTGAAACGGTGAAGAACGCATTGAAATAGATACCCTAATATTTACAAATTACTAAACATTATTGGTGTAGAGCTCCACGAAAAGTTAGATCGTAAATATCCCCTTCTAATTTGACCAATTTCTCACGATAAAATCCATTTATTTATGTTGAAATCCGAAGTATATTATGGACGAAAACTCGTTTTAAGCCCAGATCTAGATTGTTGTCGCAAGGCGTGTATTTTTCGTAAGAAAATATAACCCTTTTAAGTTATAGAGTGATGTAGTCGGGATTAACTCATGTCTTTTAATAGTTGTTGAATTAAATCATGCGGTTACTATTTCATATTGTGTGAGGCAAATATATATAGGTACATGTGAGACAAATATATATTCAAATGCATCTGTTAAACTATTCTCTAATGACGTGAGAGTTAGAATATTTTCTTACCTTTATTGTTAGGACGAACAATTGGTTGCCAATAATTGTTGCTGAACAATTGAGGTTACTGGTTAGCTAACCCGCAGCTTAACATACTGATTAATACAATCTGTGTAAATAAATAATACGGAATGAAAGATAGTTCGGCCCTCAATAGCTGTCATTCGGTCGGCGCGCATGAATTTTTATGTTTTTTCTACATCCGCCATGCAAAGTTTGTTAAACTAGTTACCGTTCTATGTTGCAGTGCACCAGTTTCCATGAATACTTCCAGTACCTTGATTTTTATATCTCTGACGAAAACGAGGTCACAAAATGGCGGATCGTCTAATAAATTAACGCATATTAATAAATAACTACTTTCAAGACATTATTCCTCAATGCAATTCATTGTTACGCGAATGAGTTGCGAATTAGTTTTAAAAGTATGAAAACTTATAAAATTGTTATTTTCATGCAGAATTTAGAAAAATCATTATGCTATTTTCTTTTATTTTCATCAAGCCAAGTTAGAACGCGATTTTGAATGCAGTTCGCAATTCGAATTGCGAACTGCAAATTGCGGTCTATCTTAATGCAACCTCCAATCTATAACGATTCATGTGTTACCCTACTTTCAAATAACGACATAGAATTCCAATAGTTGTCACTTAAATCCCGAATTACAACGTTTACATAGCACAATGTTAAAATAAGCTGTACGTACATAGTTCGTTCTGATATAAGAAATCGATTAAATATGAAATAATAGAATATTACTCAAATTATAAATTAAATGATAGAATAATAAGATAATGAAAATAATAAAAATACAAAATGTAGAATGAAAACATAATTTGATATTATAGATATAACAGAATATTACTAAAAGTAATTTACATACATTTATCATTATCCTTGCTGTGCTCATACACTATCGCTGAATAACTGATTGTGTAATGGTTGATTTATTTATTTATTTATTAATTCTGACCACGAGTTATTTCAATCATTTCCGCATTGTCTGGTTTGTGTTTTGTGATATCTGATTAGTCTGGCGATGTGTCCGCAGGTGAATTATCGACTGAAATGGTTGATGACTTACGAATGTATGTATGAATTATGAGAAGCGTACTTTATCATTTCTGTTTTTATGATTACATTAGTAAATATACATAAAAGTGGTGTAAGTTTATTTGATACCATCATACTAAGTGAAACTTTCATATTGGGTATTGTTATACACTTGTATATTGCGTTGGACCACTATGCCATACTTAGATGTAGTTTGTATGTACATGTATTTATTATATTTTCAGTACCATTTTCTGTTACACGGTTACATACATGTAATTGACAAAGTGGTCGAATTCACTATTAAATGCATAGGAGCTCGAAGTCAGGAATTGTTTTTTTTCAGCAATTTTGCCCTTTTCACATGTAATATTACCCAAACTTTAATAACTCGGTCGTATTTTGTCCAAATATTGACTTTTGTAAATTACTTGAAAACGGGTCTGATAACCTGAAAAAAGAGAAGGAGTGACATACGCCATGTTATCCGCAACAAACGCCAAGAGTGACTCCCCTTGGCGCGGTCAGTTTTTTATCTACCCCGCTGGTTCTCCCAATCACAACGCGGCGCAATATTGTACCGGAAACCCCGGCAATTGTAGTCAAAGTGCGGTGGGACCTAGAAAACGTGCGCAAGTTCCAACGGTCAATATTTATTTTCTGGAGCTGGCATAGGACGTTCAACTTATTTGTATACATGGTAGGATTTGACAGCTATTTCATAACACTATTTTCATGCATACTAAAACACAACATGCTTCATAAGCTATCTAAGTCCATTTTCGTGTATACAATGACTCGCTAAAAACATGTTTCTCGGATGTAAATATAGTAAATGGTCAAATATATATAGACCCTAAACCAGTCAGTTTATTTTAATCTGTACATGTTTACTATGTGATATGAATGAAGTAAAAGTTTTATATTCATTATCTATATACAAAAATATTTATTAATTTATACTGCTGAGTGATATGGATGAAGTAAAAGTTTTATATTCATTATCTATGTACAAAAATATTTATTAATTTATACTGCTGAGTGATATGGATGAAGTAAAAAAATATACTCTTTATTAATGCATTTAATGCTATGCTAGTTCAAAATATGATCTCAGGCAATTATTTAATTATTTTTTATTACATACGTGTGTATTCTCAGATGTAAATCACGTTATCATGGCACAGTAGGTAGAGTTTGTGACTTCTTATACAGTATGACATGCATTTTTATTATTTTTCTGTCTTTTTATAGTTTTTTAAGTATTGCTTTATACACATTATTTATACACAAACTATACATTAATTTCGTAATAATGTGAGATATGGATGCAGTAAAAGTTTTATACTCGTTATCTATATACAAATATATACATTAATTTCATGCTACTGGTGATATGAATGGAGTGAAAGTTTTATACTCATTATGTAAAATAAAAATATACATTAATTTTATACTACTGTGTGACATAAACTGCTTGAAAGTTGTATACTTTTATTAGCTCACCTGAGCACTCACGTTGTGCTCGGAGAATTATTAGTTTTATACTCGTTATCTATATACAAAAATATACATTAATAATAAGACAGAATGTATTCAGAACATAAATATATGTCATACAATAATCATCTGTATAAAAAGTCACAAACTCTACCTAATGTGCCATGATCACGTGATTTACATCTGAGAATACACGCGTATGTAATAAAAAGTAATTAAATAATTGCATGAGATCATATTTTGAACTAGCATAGCATTTAAATACATTAATAAAGAGTATAAAATTTTAATTTTATTCATATCACCAGTAGCATAACATTAATGTATATTTTTGTATATAGATAACGAGTATAAATAGTATCTCATAGTATTACGAAATTAATGACTGTTTTTGTATATTTTGTGTATAAATAATGTGTATAAAGCATTCTACTCCATTCATATCACATAGTAAACATGTACAGATTAAAATAAACTGACTTGTTCAGGTAGGGTCTATATATATTTGACCATTTACTATATTTACATCCGAGAAACATGTTTTAATAGTTTTTAAAGAGTCATTGTATACACGAAAATGGACTTAGATAGCTTATGAAGCATGTTGTGTTTTAGTATGCATGAAAAGAGTGTTATGAAATAGCTGTCAAATCCTACCATGTATACAAATAAGTTGAACGTCCTATGCCAGCTCCAGAAAATAAATATTGACCGTTGGAACTTGCGCACGTTTTCTAGGTCCCACCGCACTTTGACTACAATTGCCGGGGTTTCCGGTACAATATTGCGCCGCGTTGTGATTGGGAGAACCAGCGGGGTAGATAAAAAACTGACCGCGCCAAGGGGAGTCACTCTTGGCGTTTGTTGCGGATAACATGGCGTATGTCACTCCTTCTCTTTTTTCAGGTTACCAGACCCGTTTTCAAGTAATTTACAAAAGTCAATATTTGGACAAAATACGACCAAGTTATTAAAGTTTGGGTAATATTACATGTGAAAAGGGCAAAATTGCCGGAAAAAAAACAATTCCTGACTTCGAGCTCCTATGATTAAATGTGCAATAAAAGTACAAGAGTGACTTCTAGTTACAGGGCTAGTAGTAATACTGAAGTTCAGCTTGCCATACCCATCACTTGCTCGTTACGCATAAATTCTGATGCGGACCAAAGTATCAAGTTTTTCTACAACCGCCATGCAATGGTTAACCTAGTCCACGTTCCCTGTTGCAGTGCAAGTCTATAAGCTAATTGTCCATACTTTTAGTACTTTTAATTTTTGCTTGTAAGTCCTAGCAGAATCTAGTTTTACAAGTACTAGCAATGCTTCCGCGTCTGGTGTTGCTGGGTCCTCCATCTAGAGCACTCCATCATTGGAGAGGGATGATTTTAGTGCGTAAGGGTTCACGTTCTTTCGTAAGGTGTATTGTAATACGATCATATTTTCGTTAAACAGTTTACTAGTATTTGTATTTTTGTAGTTTAGTGCACAGTCAACTCTGCGTTTGTGGTCACCTCCGAATAATGGTTACCCTGTATATAAAAGTCATTCTTTTAAAACCGAAATTGATTATTTAGAACAAAATTACATCCGAATAAAGGTAATCTGTCAATAAGGACCATATTATGTCTTTCCACAGGATAACCTTCGTTTAAAGGTTTGAATGTATACATGTATACAAGATCATTTGTCTATGTACTTTATGATAAACATTTTCAAATAATTATGTATCTATAGAAAATGACATGAATACACTTTCGTTACGATATGAAAATATGATTTTCAGTAAATTCAAATTGCTAGGTGAAGAAATCTAAACTGTGCAGATAAACCATAATAAATAATATCATTAATTCGATGAACTTCCTCTAAACATTTGGCTGCTACTGTTAATTCCCATGACGATTGATAGGAAAAATTAGTTCCGGTGCCGGGAATCGAACCCGGGCCGCCTGGGTGAAAACCAGGAATCCTAACCACTAGACCACACCGGATCGATGTTAATATAAATACAAACACCCGTATATATTTGCTCTCACTTAAATACAAGGGGTATCTGTACCATTTATTTAACTGTATATAAAATATCTGAATATGTATACATACATTGTATTATGTTCAATACAACATACAAAATGTATTTACTTTTCCGATTAAAGACCGCCATATCACACAGCGATAATAATTCTATTGGTAATCAAATTACATTCATGAAATGAAAGTTTGGAAAACAATCCTTTGACAAATTCGCCAATAAATACATTTGTATACTTGTCACTGTGTGTACACATATCCTGTCTTAAATATCTTATTCATCAGTAAAAGTATTAATTAACACTATTAAAGATTTCATGTATTTAAGGTACGCTAGAAATAACAAGGTAAAAAGTTTTGTTCCGGTGCCGGGAATCGAACCCGGGCAGCCTGGGTGAAAACCAGGAATCCTAACCACTAGACCACACCGGAGATATACTGTTGATCGATGTGTTAATCAATTTTACATGAGTAATATTATCCTTAAATTTCATATCAAAACTTCTCAAAACTATAAATAAATCGATGTTATACAGTCAAACGCGTGAACAAATGCCTATTATTTACTGTGGCCTGTAATTACAGACGGCCTTTATTCGGAGGTCATTTTGATCTCAATAACTTTTATTCACTCGGTAGCCTTTATTCGGAGGTGACCACTAACTGGACTGTTAATTTATGACCAAAATTCTACTTCGGAATTCATTATTGATAAATATAATTCCTACCAATTATTTTCCGGTTCTGTTAACTTAAAAAATGAA
This sequence comes from Lutraria lutraria, assembly GCA_964023205.1. NCBI lineage: Eukaryota > Metazoa > Mollusca > Bivalvia > Venerida > Mactridae > Lutraria > Lutraria lutraria. The sequence goes on from OZ026847.1 coordinate 26,900,709, forward strand.
TCCATGATTTGTATTGGCAATTATTTTATACATGACCATGAAAAAGTTGACCTACTTTATCGAAGTACCGTTTTGTTTAACTTATCAACCTAAAATAAACGAATCAAACCCGGGCCGCCTGGGTGAAAACCAGGAATCCTAACCACTAGACCACACCGGATACATGTTGGTACTCTGTTAGTGTATGGGTACAGATATACATCAGAACACATACATATAACTGGTATATTTATTATAACCAGAACCAGAATCAATCAATTATTTATGCTTTACTATTTTTTCATGACAGAAGAAAATAACGCAACACGTTTGTAATACGCATCGGGGGGGGGGGGGTATAAAAGGGCCGTTGTAGACAGAATGTCGTTACAAAGAAGGGGTCGCTAAGACAGTCTCGACTGTACTTATAAATAACTATATTTATTTCCATAAAACAATAGAGATTAGTGAGAATATTTTAACGTGAGCATCGTTATTTGCAATCTAAGTCAAGATTAGACCATGTCATGATCAAGCTTACTATAACTCCTTTGATAGATCTCAATAAACTATAGATATGTAAATCTTTACTAGTACAGTAATATCTCTCTTATATACCACTTCAATTCAATATTCAATAGTTTATTCACGTAATATAGGCCTCCGGACCAAAATACAAATTATAGCATTGCAATTAAAACAAATAGAGAGTCGAATTGCAAATGCAATTTTAGCAAAAATACAAGTGTATATTGGAATAGATACAAATGTAGTTCAATAATCATGCAACATGTACAATAAAACTCTTCCTTCCTCCATATTTAGTAGTTTGTATACTTTCATCTGTAATTGTACACAACATGAGAGAAAAAATAATTGCATTCAGTAAAAAATCTACACATTGTTTAATATATAATTTAATCAATTGATAGTTTAATATTACTTCTAATTGTAATCAAAATAAAATGCATTTGAAAATACAATAAATCTTTACAAATTGGACAGATTTTTTATGAAATTATTCCTTTCAGTATAGGCGTTGACTAAATTCATGGACAGATTTCTAATCAAGATTTCATTTTTACTGACCATAAGACTAATAAACTTAATAAATGATGGGTGAATTGTAAATTTATTAAGAATATATTTTTTTCTAATGGTAAAATACAGAGGACAAATTAATACAAAATGGTACTCGTCCTCTATGGTACTTCGACCTAAATCACCCAGATTACTGCATTACATGCATGCTGAGATGCATTCAAAAAACGTTTACATGCATATATATAAATGTTTTCTATCTGTATCATTTTGTCTATACCCCATAACTCACAACCATAGAGTAAAAACATAAAATCAATAAAAGGACATTTTCATTTGTATAAAAAATCATTTCTAGTTTTTAAAATCATAAAACAGGTTTTGGAAGGTGTCAGATTGTAAATAAATCTATCGTAAACAAAAGAATACAATTTAGTTTGACCTCTCAATACTGAAAACAACTACAATTTCCCCACGTTATATGTATGTATATATTTGGGTGAATAAATGTTGAAACTTGAAACTTTGTAGTCTTTTTAACACAATGAAATCAGTTCGTACTTGTCTGTATTATTAACATTTTAAGGTAAGATAGTTTGACAAGTCAGGAAACATGTTTGTGAAATGTGAAAACTTGCGGTAAAATCATAGGTTTTTGTAAACTGTTGATGACCCCAGGCAATCGGAAGTGTGAAGAACATGATGGCAAATTAAAATTGAATTATCATGTGGAATGTTTTCGTCACAAACTTTATGTCTGTAGCAAGTTCACCAATAAAAATATTTGATTTTTGAGTTATTATTGCTTGATTAATCATTTAATGCAATTCTAGACTTTTTATTGTGCATCTTTTCACTTTAATATCGACAGTCGTTGTATATCATGGTTTCTTAAATTTTCGATTAAAAGGTCGAAATTTGATAAAGTCTTGTGTTTCAATTTGGTTTAACCTTCAGACGCTCGTTCATATGATTCATTCATTCGATTTCGATTCGGACTTCCGCTTCCGGTCACCGGGCAACTAAAATATAAACAAACCTGACAAAACGAAAATTAAAAAGAAGACTTCTTCGATGGTTTACTCTCCGATGTCCTCCCCTCCCTTCCACTACATATCAACAGCCAAGTCCCCCGGCGTATCGTCCCACCTTTAGCTACCTTCTAAATTTGTCGTTTTACTTGATATTTACATTTTCATAGTTTATTTTCACTTCCGGTTGTCTCGCAAATTTATTCTTTTACAGTGTAAGGTATTTTCGGATAGAGACTTCCGGATAAACAAACATTTTTCTCCAAGTTAAATATTACAATATTGAGTTTGTTTATATTTTTGTGTGTGTCGACAACAATAGTAATCATAAAAATGACATTAGTTTATACATTCTTGATAATATATTGCACTTATTCTCATAGCAATATTCTAGTCTACCCCCTCCCCCATTTATATTAGCTATTGCAAACATTTTAATTATTATATATTATTTTTTTTACAGTATTCCCTGCAGAGCCATCCCTGTGTTGTTTTTTCTCCCCCCCCCCTCACCATGTCTTACAGGGCCGACAGGGATGCTAGATATGATACCAGGGTTCTAAACCCGAATAGGCACCCGCTGGACATTAGCAGGCTTGTTGGATCTGCTCTGGACCCCAGGGACCGGCACCGAGTGACGGTCCCAAACAAATACATATGTATCCTTAAAGCTAGGGGTCAAGACAGTCTACTTTCCCAGCTAAATGTTATAAAGCTGGGCAAATTACTATGCATAATAATGCCACTAGTCCAGCGGGTGACACCCTTGTCCTCAGGGTCGGTGATGTTGGAGTTCCCGGGAGTGAAACCCCTGGCTAAGGTGATAAATGATCATAATCTGTGCCTCGGGGGCTGCATGGTGGTAGCCTCACTCCCCCAGCAGGACCGGGTCACAGATATGATAATCCATGGAGTACCCATGGATATTGACCTAAACGAGCTCCGCCCAAATCTTATTTTTGATCCAGCAAACGGGGCGGAGCTCATTCAGATAAATAGAATATATAATAAATCGGGCAAGGGAACTGGGGCTGTAGAATTTACTTTACGGGGGGCGATACCTTTGTACATCAAAATTAGGGATTCCAAAATTTCGTTTAAAACCGAACAATTTGTTTACCCACCCATGAGGTGCTTCAGATGCCAGGGGTTCGGCCATAGAGCCACTGCATGTAAGCTCCCCCAGACCTGTGCTAGGTGTTCGGGACCCCATAAGCCCGACCATTGCAGTGAGCCCTCCCTTATTTGCCCCAACTGCAAAGGGCCTAGGGCCAATTCTCAACTCTTTTGGAATAAAATAAAAAAAATATCAGGCAAAAGAATTAACTCTGTACCGTTGCTAAAATATAAAGATGATATAGCTAACACACCCTTTGAAAAGGCTCAATTTTTAGGAAGACACTATAAAGAGGTATCAAGTGACTCAATTTTATCGCCTGAAACTTTAGTATATCAAAAAAACTTTGAGTCACAGCATCGCGATGAAATATATGAGCCGGGGTTAAATGATACTCCATTGAATAAACCGTTTACATTAAAAGAACTAAAGAGGTGCATTCATGACAGGAAAAACACTGCCCCTGGACAAGATCAAATTAATTACACCATGTTCAAAAACATGAATGATGAAATTCTTCTTCTTTGGCTTAACCTTTATAATAGGGTGTAGAGTGAGGGGTTATATCCATCAAACTGAAAAGAAGCTTGCATTATACCTATCAAAAAAAAAACAAATAAGAACAGTGAAGAGCCCAAATCTTATAGACCAATTAGCCTTACATCGCACTCTGGGAAATTGCTAGAGGCGTTGGTAAATGCCCGTTTAGACCACCATATTGAATTTAATAATTACTTAGATCCCTCTCAGTCTGGCTTTAGAAAGGGAAGGAGCACTTCAGACCAATTAGCTCGATTACAACATGATATAGTTGTGGCCAAAAACAGGGGCCGAACAGTGCTAGCCATTTTTCTAGATCTACAGGCAGCATTTGATTTAACTTGGCACTTCGGTGTCCTTTACAAGTTGAAAGAATATGGTATAACGGGAGCTTGTTTCCAATACCTCAGGTCTTTCCTAGAAGGGCGTAAAATCCAAGTAAGGGTAAGCGGTACCCTCTCAGACCAAGAAAGTGTCTCGAGAGGTACCCTCAGGGCGCGATTCTCTCCCCTCTTCTTTTCAATTTACTTATTAATAATCTTCCTGTATCCATCTCAAAATCCGACATGTCATTTAGTCAATTTGCAGATGATTCAGGCACATGGATAACAGGCAAAAATCTTAAGAATATGGCCACTAAGGCACAAAAGGGCTAGACATGATTTGGGAATGGGCTCAAAACTGGGGTTTCAAAATATCAAAGGAAAAGACTGTCGGTATTCTTTTTGGGCACCAGCCGCAGCATAAATTAGATATACACCTTGGTGGTACATAAATAAAATTTGAAAAAATGACAAAATTCATGAAAGGCATGATTTTAGACAAAAAACTTACTTTTAATCTTCATATTGAATACTTAATTAACTGTGTATCACTAATCTTAACATGATGAAAATGCTTAAACATACTGACTTTAGAGCAAATAAAAAAAGCTTATTGCTTCTATATATCTCACTTATCAGATCCAAAATTGACTACGTTGCTGAAATTTATGCTGCAGCTGCCCCAACTTTATTAGAAAAACTGGACAAAATTCAATATAAAGCCCTAAGGATTGCCCTGGGGGCACTGAGCTCCACCCCTACTCACAAACTGGAAGCGGAGGCTGGTGTACTTCCCTTGGCTATCAGGCGCAAGGCCCACACTGTCAAATACTGGGCCAGAGCACAATCAAGGGGAAATAACCCCGTGAACTCCATCTTTGGGACTGGACACTTCACCAAGAGTATCTATAAAAATAATGCCCCCCCCGATTTGAGGCCTCAACCCAAAACTTGGAGGAGGGGTTCGGTCTCAAAGACATACAGGTCAGAAATTGAACATCCATGGTTAATGCCCTCGCCTCAGATTAATCTCACCCTATCTAACCTAAATTTGAAATATCAACTTCCTCATTTAAGTAACATTCAAGTTAAACTGTACTCAGAAGAGAATTATAACAATCATTTTAGCATTTACACGGATGGATCAAAATGTCCCCAATCAGGAAAAGTATCAGCAGCATTTAACATTCCCTCAATAAATTTCTCATCTGTTGATAGGCTTTCGGACAATTTGTCAATCTATTCAGCAGAAATGATAGCATTAATTAATTCAATGAGCTGGGTAATTCTAAATAAACCAAAAAACACGGTTATATTTTCGGATTCTCTTTCGGCGCTGCAGTCAATTCAAAATTATCATAGTAAATCCAGACCGGACCTTTTAGAACAAATCATCATCCTAAATTATTCCATCCAACAAGCCGGTCTGGATATTACGCTAGTCTGGTGCCCAGCTCATGGAAATAAGGCGGCCGATAGGGCTGCAAACTCTGGCCTGGATCATGCGACTGTTGATACCAAAGTCAAACTCTCACCCACTGAAATAGGTTCATTGGTCAGGTCATAGTCTGTCAAGCGCTGGAAAGATTATCATTCCAGTGTGGTGACAGGTAGCTGTGATTCTGTCCAATATTCAGTGGGGCTCAGATGGCCCGAGGTTTATTCTTCAAACCAAAAAATGGACAAATGCATAAGCCGTCTGAGACTGGGTACAAATTTGTCTGGAGCCCAAGGAAAATATGTCCTGGGACTGGACCCCATTTTTGCCCAGTGCAGAGTATTGAACTCTACCAGTCACTTTCTGCTACACTGTGGAGTTCACTTCACTCCCAGACTTGAGTTACAGGCTGCCCTTGTAAATTCAGGTTTGGTATTCAACCTGGAAAATCTTCTGTTTCATAAAAGGGCAGTCCAACACTCAGTCTTTAATGCCTTAGAAACCTTTATAAAATCTTTTCACATGACAGATAAAATCTAAGGCCCCAGGTCCAGACTTGTGTGCTAATGTAGACAGACTACTGAGATATCTGAAAAATATTAATAATGATTATTAAAAATTTACAACATAATTACTTAGAATAATATACAAAAATGTATTGTATTGTTATCTAAGTTAAATTATAAGAAGTTTTAACTTTACTGGTAAATCCTTATTTTAATGTACATGTAAACGAATTGAGTTGGTTTTATTCGTGACACTCTATGTAATTTAGGCTTCGCAAACGTATGGTTAGCACAGGGGGTAAATAATGCTAAAGCCTTTTTTTTAAACTTGAAAACACGAATACGAGATACTTTCATTCAAAACTGGAGATCTAGACTTACTGACTCACCAAGGGCTTTATTTTACAGGAGCATATGTAGTTTTAAATTTCAACCTTATCTAAATAAACTCAATATCCGAAAATATCGAGTCTCATTTTCAAAACTAAGGGTCTCATCACATCATTTAGAAATAGAAAAGGGTCGATGGAGACAGCCACCAACTCCTCAAAATGAACGTCTATGTCTAAACTGTAATAAATTGGACGACGAATTTCACTTCCTTTTCGAATGCGAACTTTTAAAAGATATCAGAAAAACATACATCAAAAGATACTTCCTAAATTATCCTAGTATGTTTAAACTATGTCAGCTTTTTGCATGTGAACACGTCATTCAATTACGAAATCTCTCCGTATTTATTAATAAAGGGCTATTAATAAAACAACAATTCTTGATGCGCTAGTTTAATATTCATTTCTTTCGAAAATAGTTATTTATTTGAACATATTTCATGTATTATTCTAAAAGTTTTGGTTAACCGGATATACAATACTTATATTTTGATATACAGTATTATTACTGCTCAGTTAGGATAATTGAAGAGTGACGCAGTGGTCGAGTCCACTTTTACGATGTAAAACCATTGTCAAATTATCAGTAGACATGTAAACTGACTATATGATTTACACTTGTCTTACCACAGAAACTACAACTGTGTGATAAGTTCCATTCATTTATTTTAATTTAAGGTATGGCAATATATTTGTCATGGCTGGAATTGTATAAACATACATGTATAAATAAACAATAAGCATATTCTTTTAAATGTCAAGTACAGTATGTTCCGATATCGGTCACCACTGTAATGATAGAATATGCCAAAAAGGGACGTGAACGAAGCAGAGCGGAGAGAATGGACCTTCCGCCACTAGCGGTCTATCATAACTCCTAACCAGCCATGAACAAATGTATACCAATGCTAATTAAGTTATAAATCCACAGTAACTGCTTCCATAACAACCACCATAAATTTATACCCAATGTGTACTCAGCACATTCAAAAACGCTCACTCTGTATCTTTCTCAATGTTTGTAAAGTATTATTTCATTGTATCCTTACAAAAGTAATGAAAGTACCTGTAAAATCCAATGAAATACAGGATACCTGCTGCCAACAATGTAAAACATTAGTGTGGTAATTCCATTTGAAGTATTTTCATGCTAGTTAACAAACCGAAATAAAACCGGTCGTGTGATTTTCTATAAATGTACTGAGTATATTTTCATACTTTTACAAATGTAATAAACTTTAAAATAGTCAACAAGACATGTACCATGTACATCATAACACAGTTCTAATTAGGAAACAAAACATTTCCGCTTTCAATAAAAGGCAATGCAGCCCCGGACAACGTGTTGAGCATTATAGCACAACCCAGGACGGATAATTGGACCCCATCGTCCTGGATAAATTTTGGATCCGGGCATATGTCTGGGTATTTAATGGCACGGCCACCATTTTTAATTACAAAAGAACTGAGACAACTATTAATACGTTTTCGATTTTTTTTTTTTTTTGCCACAGTATTTACTGGAATATAACGCCAAGATTGCCTGGGTAAAATCTGGGACCAGGCAATCAGGGAATGGGGAAATATGGACTTAATTTCCTTCAAAAAGGTCTTGAATTCCCAAGTCACCTCAACCATAGGTTTAAGACCTATATTATTCCAACCACAATGAATTATTATAAGATCAGGTACTGGGTATAACACCCTCATATAGTCTAATGACTCCAAAACATGAACTAATTTCATACCGCTTTGGTAGTTCCAAAATGTATCTACCAAAACTTTCTCTAAACCAACACCAGGACCCAGACAAATTAGACGAACCGATGATCCATCTACTGTCGATCATGAAACTAGCCGTGTATTAGTCACATGTACAACAAAATTGACAAATACAAACTATAACAGCTCAACCAATTAATTGCAACATCAACCAAATACGTTCAATAAACGTAAACATATTCACAGTGTACTCATGTATCTCGCCACACACAAAAACTATCCTTAACTAAATTGATTCCCTGTGCAAACATATATAACACAGCGTGATGGCTAAACACGGTTTTCACCTACCGCTTATTTCCCCCTTCAAACCACATGGACCCGACAACGGATTCCAAGGGAAATTAATACTGACTGAACTTGAACATTAAAAGCCAAATTCGGATCGCCGGCCTAATAAATTTGATCATGGCAATATGGCTAATCCTATACAAATTTGAAAATGTTGTCCTACTTCTTCACACGGACCCAGCAACGGTCTCCATGTGAAATTAACTAGGCTTTTTAATTTAGCTACTAAAATCGGATCGCCGGCCTAAAAAGGCATTATGGTAAATCCTGTACCAAATTTTGAATTTATAAACTATTTCAAAACAACATACCACACTTTTCCAATATAAGCTCTGAAGCTAATATACAATATATTTTAAATTAGTTAAAATACCACGTTTCCTTAGCTACAAACACGACTTAATTAAGTTTTAATTAAATATCTTACTCATTAAAACGAATATATTTGAAATGTATAAATGATAAGCAAAATATTCCACATTCTTTGAAATTTTTTGCATTGATACCACACGCTTTTCAAATTTAGCAAGATACCGCATGCTTTTCCAATGATATTATTTGCATGATACCACATGCTTTTCAAATTTAGCAAGATACCGCATGCATTTTCAATAAAATTATTTGCATGATACCACATGCTTTTCAAATTTAGCAAGATACCGCATGCTTTTTCAATGAAATTATTTGCATGATACCACATGCTTTTCTAATTTAGCAAGATACCGCATGCTTTTCCAATTGATTAGCAAAATAACCATGCGTAACAATAATTTAGGAAGAAATCACGCCTTTGTCCAACATAACTTTAACCAGGTAGTTTTCATACCAAAGTACTGACTTGGTTGAGCTCCTTTCCCCACTGTGAATTCAGACAACCTTAACAAAGCTACATGGGCTAGGGAAAAAGCCGCTGAAAAAAGCACTGTCTTAAATTGATAACGGCAAGCTTTGGGGAGTGCTTGCAGTAAGGTCAACAGTATATCCCAAGTAATACGGCGTCTAGAATCCTGTGTGCATCTTGTTCTGTGCACCCCTTCCAGTAATGATTTGATTAAAAACTGTTTTGTATTATCTCTACAACCACTTATTTTACATTTACAACTTATGGCTGTTACATGACCACTTACAATATGAGTATTTATTAAGCGACATAAAAGCAATGTTATCCGAAATCATAGCACTGGACGGCGCCGATTTTACCCGAGCCTATTTTCCCTACAAAATTGTTCAAATGCAGCGAAATTACATGATTATTACAGACTGTAATAATATGTCTACCTCAGGTTGAAAAGCTGCAAAAACTGTTGCGGGACGGGAGTTGTCTGCTTTGAAGCATATATCGGAAGTGACCGGAAAGACGTGTCCACTGAAAATGACTAATATCATCACAAATCGTGTTTCTTTTACCCAAAATATGTACATTTTTGACTTGTGTATTATTGACCAAAGTCATTTATACTAGGAATCTTATAAATTGCATTACTCTTTTGTTCTTAGATGATTTTTGGTTTATTATATCGACCAAAGATTGGTTATCTGATCTCAGAACTATCTTTTTATTAGACAATTCATGGCCCCAAATACAAAAATCTATACATATCGGCACCAGCTCTAAATATGTTATATCCTTAAATACCGTATCATCCCCCATATCTGGCCAGCTGAAAACACACCAATGGCATTTAAATTAACAGCCACATCCCAAATTTCTATTTCCGAACGCATCAGTGTAAAAATCTAAATCATTATTTTCACACCAATCAGGGTCACTCAAATAGAAGGGTCTGGACTCCGTAAATTAAAGCGTTTGGTAGCGATCACGTGATCGCGCGCAAGATGGCCGTCATTGTGAAACGGTGAAGAACGCATTGAAATAGATACCCTAATATTTACAAATTACTAAACATTATTGGTGTAGAGCTCCACGAAAAGTTAGATCGTAAATATCCCCTTCTAATTTGACCAATTTCTCACGATAAAATCCATTTATTTATGTTGAAATCCGAAGTATATAATGGACGAAAACTCGTTTTAAGCCCAGATCTAGATTGTTGTCGCAAGGCGTGTATTTTTCGTAAGAAAATATAACCCTTTTAAGTTATAGAGTGATGTAGTCGGGATTAACTCATGTCTTTTAATAGTTGTTGAATTAAATCATGCGGTTACTATTTCATATTGTGTGAGGCAAATATATATAGGTACATGTGAGACAAATATATATTCAAATGCATCTGTTAAACTATTCTCTAATGACGTGAGAGTTAGAATATTTTCTTACCTTTATTGTTAGGACGAACAATTGGTTGCCAATAATTGTTGCTGAACAATTGAGGTTACTGGTTAGCTAACCCGCAGCTTAACATACTGATTAATACAATCTGTGTAAATAAATAATACGGAATGAAAGATAGTTCGGCCCTCAATAGCTGTCATTCGGTCGGCGCGCATGAATTTTTATGTTTTTTCTACATCCGCCATGCAAAGTTTGTTAAACTAGTTACCGTTCTATGTTGCAGTGCACCAGTTTCCATGAATACTTCCAGTACCTTGATTTTTATATCTCTGACGAAAACGAGGTCACAAAATGGCGGATCGTCTAATAAATTAACGCATATTAATAAATAACTACTTTCAAGACATTATTCCTCAATGCAATTCATTGTTACGCGAATGAGTTGCGAATTAGTTTTAAAAGTATGAAAACTTATAAAATTGTTATTTTCATGCAGAATTTAGAAAAATCATTATGCTATTTTCTTTTATTTTCATCAAGCCAAGTTAGAACGCGATTTTGAATGCAGTTCGCAATTCGAATTGCGAACTGCAAATTGCGGTCTATCTTAATGCAACCTCCAATCTATAACGATTCATGTGTTACCCTACTTTCAAATAACGACATAGAATTCCAATAGTTGTCACTTAAATCCCGAATTACAACGTTTACATAGCACAATGTTAAAATAAGCTGTACGTACATAGTTCGTTCTGATATAAGAAATCGATTAAATATGAAATAATAGAATATTACTCAAATTATAAATTAAATGATAGAATAATAAGATAATGAAAATAATAAAAATACAAAATGTAGAATGAAAACATAATTTGATATTATAGATATAACAGAATATTACTAAAAGTAATTTACATACATTTATCATTATCCTTGCTGTGCTCATACACTATCGCTGAATAACTGATTGTGTAATGGTTGATTTATTTATTTATTTATTAATTCTGACCACGAGTTATTTCAATCATTTCCGCATTGTCTGGTTTGTGTTTTGTGATATCTGATTAGTCTGGCGATGTGTCCGCAGGTGAATTATCGACTGAAATGGTTGATGACTTACGAATGTATGTATGAATTATGAGAAGCGTACTTTATCATTTCTGTTTTTATGATTACATTTGTAAATATACATAAAAGTGGTGTAAGTTTATTTGATACCATCATACTAAGTGAAACTTTCATATTGGGTATTGTTATACACTTGTATATTGCGTTGGACCACTATGCCATACTTATATGTAGTTTGTATGTACATGTATTTATTATATTTTCAGTACCATTTTCTGTTACACGGTTACATACATGTAATTGACAAAGTGGTCGAATTCACTATTAAATGCATAGGAGCTCGAAGTCAGGAATTGTTTTTTTTTCAGCAATTTTGCCCTTTTCACATGTAATATTACCCAAACTTTAATAACTCGGTCGTATTTTGTCCAAATATTGACTTTTGTAAATTACTTGAAAACGGGTCTGATAACCTGAAAAAAGAGAAGGAGTGACATACGCCATGTTATCCGCAACAAACGCCAAGAGTGACTCCCCTTGGCGCGGTCAGTTTTTTATCTACCCCGCTGGTTCTCCCAATCACAACGCGGCGCAATATTGTACCGGAAACCCCGGCAATTGTAGTCAAAGTGCGGTGGGACCTAGAAAACGTGCGCAAGTTCCAACGGTCAATATTTATTTTCTGGAGCTGGCATAGGACGTTCAACTTATTTGTATACATGGTAGGATTTGACAGCTATTTCATAACACTATGTTCATGCATACTAAAACACAACATGCTTCATAAGCTATCTAAGTCCATTTTCGTGTATACAATGACTCGCTAAAAACATGTTTCTCGGATGTAAATATAGTAAATGGTCAAATATATATAGACCCTAAACCAGTCAGTTTATTTTAATCTGTACATGTTTACTATGTGATATGAATGAAGTAAAAGTTTTATATTCATTATCTATATACAAAAATATTTATTAATTTATACTGCTGAGTGATATGGATGAAGTAAAAGTTTTATATTCATTATCTATGTACAAAAATATTTATTAATTTATACTGCTGAGTGATATGGATGAAGTAAAAAAATATACTCTTTATTAATGCATTTAATGCTATGCTAGTTCAAAATATGATCTCAGGCAATTATTTAATTATTTTTTATTACATACGTGTGTATTCTCAGATGTAAATCACGTTATCATGGCACAGTAGGTAGAGTTTGTGACTTCTTATACAGTATGACATGCATTTTTATTATTTTTCTGTCTTTTTATAGTTTTTTAAGTATTGCTTTATACACATTATTTATACACAAACTATACATTAATTTCGTAATAATGTGAGATATGGATGCAGTAAAAGTTTTATACTCGTTATCTATATACAAATATATACATTAATTTCATGCTACTGGTGATATGAATGGAGTGAAAGTTTTATACTCATTATGTAAAATAAAAATATACATTAATTTTATACTACTGTGTGACATAAACTGCTTGAAAGTTGTATACTTTTATTAGCTCACCTGAGCACTCACGTTGTGCTCGGAGAATTATTAGTTTTATACTCGTTATCTATATACAAAAATATACATTAATAATAAGACAGAATGTATTCAGAACATAAATATATGTCATACAATAATCATCTGTATAAAAAGTCACAAACTCTACCTAATGTGCCATGATCACGTGATTTACATCTGAGAATACACGCGTATGTAATAAAAAGTAATTAAATAATTGCATGAGATCATATTTTGAACTAGCATAGCATTTAAATACATTAATAAAGAGTATAAAATTTTAATTTTATTCATATCACCAGTAGCATAACATTAATGTATATTTTTGTATATAGATAACGAGTATAAATAGTATCTCATAGTATTACGAAATTAATGACTGTTTTTGTATATTTTGTGTATAAATAATGTGTATAAAGCATTCTACTCCATTCATATCACATAGTAAACATGTACAGATTAAAATAAACTGACTTGTTCAGGTAGGGTCTATATATATTTGACCATTTACTATATTTACATCCGAGAAACATGTTTTAATAGTTTTTAGCGAGTCATTGTATACACGAAAATGGACTTAGATAGCTTATGAAGCATGTTGTGTTTTAGTATGCATGAAAATAGTGTTATGAAATAGCTGTCAAATCCTACCATGTATACAAATAAGTTGAACGTCCTATGCCAGCTCCAGAAAATAAATATTGACCGTTGGAACTTGCGCACGTTTTCTAGGTCCCACCGCACTTTGACTACAATTGCCGGGGTTTCCGGTACAATATTGCGCCGCGTTGTGATTGGGAGAACCAGCGGGGTAGATAAAAAACTGACCGCGCCAAGGGGAGTCACTCTTGGCGTTTGTTGCGGATAACATGGCGTATGTCACTCCTTCTCTTTTTTCAGGTTACCAGACCCGTTTTCAAGTAATTTACAAAAGTCAATATTTGGACAAAATACGACCAAGTTATTAAAGTTTGGGTAATATTACATGTGAAAAGGGCAAAATTGCCGAAAAAAAACAATTCCTGACTTCGAGCTCCTATGATTAAATGTGCAATAAAAGTACAAGAGTGACTTCTAGTTACAGGGCTAGTAGTAATACTGAAGTTCAGCTTGCCATACCCATCACTTGCTCGTTACGCATAAATTCTGATGCGGACCAAAGTATCAAGTTTTTCTACAACCGCCATGCAATGGTTAACCTAGTCCACGTTCCCTGTTGCAGTGCAAGTCTATAAGCTAATTGTCCATACTTTCAGTACTTTGATTTTTTGCTTGTAAGTCCTAGCAGAATCTAGTTTTACAAGTACTAGCAATGCTTCCGCGTCTGGTGTTGCTGGGTCCTCAATCTAGAGCACTCCATCATTGGAGAGGGATGATTTTAGTGCGTAAGGGTTCATGTTCTTTCGTAAGGTGTATTGTAAAACGATCATATTTTCGTTAAACAGTTTACTAGTATTTGTATTTTTGTAGTTTAGTGCACAGTCAACTCTGCGTTTGTGGTCACCTCCGAATAATGGTTACCCTGTATATAAAAGTCATTCTTTTAAAACCGAAATTGATTATTTAGAACAAAATTACATCCGAATAAAGGTAATCTGTCAATAAGGACCATATTATGTCTTTCCACAGGATAACCTTCGTTTAAAGGTTTGAATGTATACATGTATACAAGATCATTTGTCTATGTACTTTATGATAAACATTTTCAAATAATTATGTATCTATAGAAAATGACATGAATACACTTTCGTTACGATATGAAAATATGATTTTCAGTAAATTCAAATTGCTAGGTGAAGAAATCTAAACTGTGCAGATAAACCATAATAAATAATATCATTAATTCGATGAACTTCCTCTAAACATTTGGCTGCTACTGTTAATTCCCATGACGATTGATAGGAAAAATTAGTTCCGGTGCCGGGAATCGAACCCGGGCCGCCTGGGTGAAAACCAGGAATCCTAACCACTAGACCACACCGGATCGATGTTAATATAGATACAAACACCCGTATATATTTGCTCTCACTTAAATACAAAGGGTATCTTTACCTTAACTGTATATAAAATATCTGAATATGTATACATACATTGTATTATGTTCAATACAACATATAAAATGTATTTACTTTTCCGATTAAAGACCGCTATATCACACAGCGATAATAATTCTATTGGAAATCAAATTACATTCATGAAATGAAAGTTTGGAAAACAATCCTGTGACAAATTCGCCAATTAATACATTTGTACACTTGTCACTGTGTGTACATATATCCAGTCTTAAATATCTAATTCATCAGTAAAAGTATTCATTAACAATATTAAAGATTTCATGTATTTAAGGTACGCTAGAAATAACAAGGTAAAAAGTTTTGTTCCGGTGCCGGGAATCGAACCCGGGCCGCCTGGGTGAAAACCAGGAATCCTAACCACTAGACCACACCGGAGATATACTGTTTATCGATGTGTTAATCGATTTTACATGAGTAATATTATCCTTAAATTTCATATCAAAACTTCTCAAAACTATAAATAAATCGATGTTATACAGTCAAACGCGTGAACAAAGGCCTGTATTTACAGACGGCCTTTATTCGGAGGTCATTTTGCTCTCAATAAATTTTAATGACTCGGTGACCTTTATTCGGAGGTGACCACTAACTGGACTGTTAACTTATGACCAACATTCTATTTCGGAATTCATTATTGATAAATACAATTCCTACCAATTATTTTCCGGTTCTGTTAATCTATGATTTGTAATTGGCAATTATTTTATACATGACCATGAAAAATTTGACCAACTTTATTGAAGTACCGTTTTGCTAAACTTATCAACCTAAAATAAACAATAGTTAAAAATAAGTTCCGGTGCCGGGAATCGAACCCGGGCCGCCTGGGTGAAAACCAGGAATCCTAACCACTAGACCACACCGGATACATGTTGGTACTATGTTAGTGTAATTAAGGGTCTACATATAAATCAGAACACATACATATAACTGGTATATTTATTATAACCAGAACCAGAATTAATCAATTATTTATGCGTTACTATTTTTTCATGATAGAAGAAAATAACGCAATACGTGTGTAATACGCATCGGGGGGGGGGGGGGGGGGGGCACTACAAGCACTTCAAGGGTTTTATTACCATAAAACAATAGAGATTAGTGAGAATATTTTAATGTGAGCATCGTTATTTGGAATCTAAGACGTCATGATCAAGCTGACTTACTCCTTAATATATCTCAATAAACCATTATATAGATACGTACATCTTTACTAGTACAGTAATATCTCTCTTATATACCACTTCAATATAAACATCAACTTATTAAAATAACCATCTATTTTCAGACGCTTTTTTTTCATTTTCCCACTTTACCTTCTAACTTGAATATGATATCGCTCAGTATAGAATAGGGCTGACTTTTGGTCTGTAAGGGGTATTAACATTAAGGTTTTATTGTACAGAAAAAACATTTTTCGTTGAAAATATTAATCAGATCAACTGTGACATACATCCTTTTGTGCACTGATTATTATCCGTGAAAATTAACAGAAAAATAAGTTCCGGTGCCGGGAATCGAACCCGGGCCGCCTGGGTGAAAACCAGGAATCCTAACCACTAGACCACACCGGATACATACTGTAGTTCGTAAATGAACACATAATTATATGTATAATTATCTTATTCTGCTAATTATCAGCCGGGTAATCATGGTGAGATATATTAAGATATCAATATCTTATCCATCGATACCAATTAATTGACAACAGTTTGAAAGGAAGATAAATACGTCAAATTATTACCTGGTATGAATATCAGTATATGTGCAGGTATTCATAAAAATAATTTATTTTTTCTCTTGGACGATGAAAACAGGAAATTCATGTATGTACTAATTGTTCCGATGGTAAAACTGTTTGACGACAAGAATTCAAAGTAAACATATTCGATGCGGAGAAACCGCCCATTTTCAAATTATCAAATAGATTTACATTTCATTACTTCTTGTTCCATGGTCGAGTGGTTAAGGTCGCTGACTTCGATTCACTGTAACCTCTCACTGATAGAGGGTCGTCGGTTCGAGCCCAGCTACCGACCATGTCTCTTTATGTGAGAAAGTAGACAGTTGCTTACGGAGGATGGGAGTCTAGTACTGGTTCTTCCCAGGAACGATGTTTAAGTGAACAGTCCTCCTCACATGACTCTGATTGTTGAAAAATGGAGTAAAACTCGATTTAAAAAAACAAACAAACAAAACTTCCTCTGTTGCTGCGATTAAATCCTCGGACAGTTAACAAAAAGTAAGTTCCGGTGCCGGGAATCGAACCCGGGCCGCCTGGGTGAAAACCAGGAATCCTAACCACTAGACCACACCGGATACATATTGTAACTACTGCGGTATACGGTACATATATAAATCAGAATACATACATATAGTTGGTAATATATTTATCCCTCTTAATCATGGCAAGATATACTATCCTTTCCATCGATACAAGAAAACAGTTACAAGGGAAATAAATGCGTCAAATTATTACCTGGTATGAAAATCAATATAATATAATTACATGTGTGTACCGGTATTCACAAAAGAAAATATGTGTTTGTCTATTGGATGCTAATATTAGTCTAGGGTCACCAGGAAAAATCAGAATAGACCAGGTACCCAGAAATTACAATCAAATTTGTATGCTTTACCAATTTTTCATGATAAAAAGAAAAAAACACCATACCATACTTATTAGAAATGTTATTACCATATCTCAATAGAGATTATTAAGCCTGAATATTACAACGTGACCACGGGAATTTGTAGAGATTAGAATATGCAATTACCAAAATAACTTTCTCCTATATATACTCTGAACCACAGCTTGTGTTGATTGGGACTTTATTTTTGGTCTGTAAAGGATATTAATATTAAGGTTTTATTGTACAGAATTGAAATTATCATTAACTACATTAACTCTGTGGAATTTCGTATGTCTTTGATCTATTTTTTGTGTGTGGATGCTAAACTATTTCCCTTCATTTTTAAGAATCACATTCTAGATTACTATAAACGCGTCTGAGTCCTAATAGATAGAAGCTCAGTTTTAAATAATTATAAGCATTTTGAACACTATCTTGATATTCTTCCTAAAGACCTTATATTATATTTTTGTAGATTAAGACTTTATGTACTACACCCTCTAATGATACAAACAGGTCGAACTTCAAATAATTTCATACCTCGTGAAAGAAGAATTTGCATTTTTGTGATAAGTCAGATTTAGAACATAAGTTTTATTTTATATGCACTTGTACAAAATATTTATCATTACGTAAAAATACATTAAAAGATATGTTTATGTTAGGCCTTCAATGTACAAATTTTTTGAACTTTTAAATTCTAATAATAAAAAAATATATCATTTAACTTAGCGAAATATGTAAAAGACGATTCTTCATACATGACTAGTTAACTTCTCTTTGACGTGTTGTTTATACAATATTTAATATCAAATATGTCTGTACATTTAGCTTAATTATAAATGTTTATTTAGAAATTTAGTTTCCAATACCTTCTGTTTTGTTACTTATTTATGTTCACTCCCATGTTGCATGTAAATCATGTGTATATTTGTTTTATGTAAATGATAATGAGCCATGACTCAAGTCATGTAATAAAGTATCTGTTCTGTATTACTTCATCTGCTGCTGCGTTAATTTCCGATGAAAATTGGCAAAAAACAAGTTCCGGTGCCGGGAATCGAACCCGGGCCGCCTGGGTGAAAACCAGGAATCCTAACCACTAGACCACACCGGATACATGAACACAATGGGTGATATGAGCAGAGGTATATAATAATACATATAGCTAGTGTATTTATCTCTTATACTACTATTCCATCTGCAAAGTAATGATGATATATTCCTCCTTTCGGATTACTAATCCCCCGGAAGCACGACAATGATAACTGGTTGCAAGGGAGATAAATGCGGAAAATTCTTATTAATGAGTAAATGTACGATTAACCTCCCCTTTTTTGTTGTTTTTCATGATGCCTATAATAGTATAATTCCTTGCTTGTAATAAAGACTTGGATGGGATTTAAACTCCCAGTGTTGAGAGACTGGAGATTTTGAGTCAGAGACTTGACTTCTGATACACCAAATCCTTCAGTAAGGTAACCGACTGTCAATTATGAAATTGAAAATGATAAGTTGAATAAATATACAATGCAAACTCTCCAAAGCAACACCCTTTTGTAAAAGCAAATCTATGTTGCTGTTGTTGAGAGATTGTTGGTCTGCAGAGGTTAAAATTATTACAAATGTAGTTAAATTTTGCAGTGGGCAGATTCATGCAGTGGGCTGCTCTGGAGAGGTTGTACTGTTGTTGACTGGTCCGAAATTAACCGTCGTAATATTCTACTGATATTAACGTGGTCTCCAAATGAAGTTTACAATTTATCAAATCTGATAAGAAAGTTCAAATATTAATCTACAGTTTGATATGTGTTGTATCACTCGAAGTGTTCATAACTCGATATGTTGACAAAGCGTAGCATCCGCTGTCAAATAGTTATGGATACTTAACGAACTTTTCAAGAATAGTTCAAGTTAAGTTCATGATTTTAATTTTATTCAAAGGGGATGTAACAGCATACCATTGGATTAACTCGAACTATTTTTCGTACTGAGACAGTCCGATTAAATTGTCAACTTGAGGAAATACTGTCAACCGAGGCGAAGTCATGTTATATGTATATACTGAATTATTGAAGTAAACCATCCGATGATGAACACAGAAAAAAACTACTTGTTTTTCAATACTTTACTTATAACAATATCACAGTAAGAAGTACAAAAGGTACGTATTCATATTTAAAGTAATTAAATACTTCTACATACATGTATACAATGTATATAGAAAATTATTGAACACAAGTTATTTTTCCATGTGATTGTTCTTGCAATTTCAAAAACATAATGGCGACTTTTACATAATAAACAATAAACAGTCATGTATCATACTAGTATATAAACAGCTCAGTAATATTCCATTGTGCCATCGATTATTTATTGAATTATTAATCCATTTCATCAACAGTTGGTCCTTTACTAGCTCCGCCCGCTTGTTGCTGATCACCACTTTGTCTTGCTCCTCCGTGAAGTTTCAGCATGACTGGAGACAACTTCTTCTGAACTTCTCCGAGTTTATAGTCATACTCATCCTTTTCTGCCGTGGTGTTATTATCCAACCATTTAATACATTCATCACAAACATTTACAGCTGTGTCTTTATCTTCTGACGAAAGTTTATCGTTAGCAGCTTCATTGACAGCCTGCTTCGCGCTGAACACGTAATTTTCCAACTTATTTCTAGCTTCAATCTTCAGTTTTTGTTTCTCGTCTTCTTCTCGATATTTTTCCGCTTCATTCACCATTCTGTCAATGTCTTCCTTTGACAAACGACCTCTTTCATTGTTAATTGTTATCTTGTTGATTTTTCCATTGCTCTTGTCTTGTGCAGATACATTCAGTGTTCCATTAGCGTCAATATCGAAAGTAACTTCAATCTGAGGAACACCACGTGGTGCTGGAGGAATTCCGGAAAGTTCAAACCGTCCCAGTAAATTGTTATCCTTCGTCATCGCCCGCTCACCTTCAAACACCTGAATACTGACTCCTGGTTGGTTGTCGGAGTATGTAGTGAATATCTGAGACGCTTTGGTGGGAATTTTCGTGTTACGGTCAATTATCTTGGTCATGACACCACCTGCAGTTTCAATACCGAGTGATAGCGGTGCCACATCAACAAGAAGAACATCTTTGATGGCATCAGATCTATCACCAGACAGAATAGCGGCTTGGACAGCAGCACCGTAAGCTACAGCTTCATCCGGGTTGATTGATTTATTCAGTTCTTTACCATTCATGAAGTCTTGAAGGAGTTTCTGAATTTTTGGAATTCGAGTTGATCCACCAACAAGTACCACTTCGTGTATTCTGGATTTATCTAACTTGGCATCCCTGAGAGCTTTTTCAACTGGTTCCATAGTGGCTCTAAATAGATCAGCACAGAGTTCTTCAAATCTTGCTCGTGTTATTTTGGAGTAAAAGTCAATACCTTCGAACAATGAGTCGATCTCAATACTGGCCTCTGTGCTGCTAGATAGAGTTCTCTTGGCGCGTTCACAGGCTGTTCTTAGACGTCGTAAACTACGTGCATTCTTGCTAACATCTTTACCGTGTTTTCTCTTAAACTCCTGCGTAAAATGGCTGACCATTCTGTTGTCAAAATCTTCACCACCCAAGTGAGTATCACCTGCTGTTGATCTAACTTCGAACATTGATCCTTCATCTATGGTGAGAATGGACACATCAAATGTACCACCACCAAGGTCGAAAATAAGTACATTCTTTTCACCATTCATGTTTTTGTCAAGTCCATATGCTAGAGCGGCTGCTGTTGGTTCATTTACAATTCTTAGCACATTAAGACCGGCAATCGCTCCAGCATCTTTTGTAGCTAATCTTTGAGCGTCATTGAAATATGCTGGAACCGTAACAACCGCGTTTGTCACTTTCTTTCCTAGATAGGCTTCTGCTGTTTCCTTCATTTTCGTCAACACCATCGAACTTATTTCTTCTGGAGCGAAAGTTTTTAGTTCATCCTTGTATTCTGCCTGGATTTTAGGTTTACCATCGTTGTTCGTGACCCTGAATGGCCAATGTTTCATGTCAGCCTGAACTGAAGCATCTTCAAACTTACGTCCTATTAACCTCTTTGCATCAAAAACAGTGTTGCCGGGGTTCATTGCTGCCTGGAAAGATAACAAATGAAATTTAGTTGATTGAAACATTAAGGAAATTTCTTCTAATTTTCACATTCTTACTTATTATTATTTTCCATTTTATTTTGATACCTCAAACGATTAAGATCAAAGATCAAATTTGGTAAACTGCAACGTTGCATAACGTTATGGCAAATTCATAATTGAATCATTATTTTCCTGACTTCTATCTACTAAGAATATATATTGAGTATTTACCGACTTAACTATTTTGCAGATTATTTGACACAAGATTCTCAAGTATTTTCTCGATATAAACAATCTCGAACTTTGAAAAAAAATGTGTTACCCTTTTAATCATACAATCACTTCAAAAATTAATGTTAAACTTTGTCCGTGATATAAATTTAAACAAAAAATCTTGAAGAACCCTTCAACTGAAATTAAAGTTTTCAAATAATCGGACAGGTTATTTCAGAAAATATTCACGAAATAACTTACTTGATTCTTAGCAGCATCACCGATCAATCTTTCTGTGTCTGTGAAAGCCACGTAACTAGGCGTGGTCCTATTTCCCTGATCATTGGCGATAATCTCAACTTTCCCGTGCTGGAAAATACCGACGCACGAGTAAGTTGTTCCTAAATCGATACCAATAGCTGGTCCACTCATCTTGTGTTTGTTGCGAAGTAAATTTATTTATCTTTAAATAAATATATTGTAAAACTTGAAATATCTCGCTTTATGCAAAGCTTATTTATGTTACTTATTTCCTCTGTGCTCGATTTCTGTTTTGTTGGTAGAGACGAGAAACTCGAGTTTATATGCTTACCAAGAAGTATCTAGAATCTTACAGAAAAATCCAATTATATTAATGTGTTCAGTTCTAAATTTATCTTGATCAAGAATCGTGAAGAACTT
This sequence comes from Lutraria lutraria, assembly GCA_964023205.1. Lineage (NCBI taxonomy): Eukaryota > Metazoa > Mollusca > Bivalvia > Venerida > Mactridae > Lutraria > Lutraria lutraria. The sequence continues at coordinate 26,923,698 of OZ026847.1, forward strand.
TCTAGAAGGAAGGGGAATAATCCATACGGTCTTAATCATTTTTGCAAAGGGAGAAAACCGCGATTTTGTCTATTTTGAACAAGCTACATGTATGTACAATTTCTCATACTCGATAATAATTAATAACTTATTTGTTGTAATCGATATTTCAAACAATTGCATTAATAACCAACACTTTCTTATATAAAACTGCATTAAAACTAGACTACAGTACGAAACTACCCGTATGTGCAATATGTATATTATGTACTACATTTGTATATACATTGTAGTTTAAACTGAAATATCGTTGAAAATGTTATGAAGTAATGAAGGGAATTATCAAACAATTGATGTACAAAAGAAAATACATGTAGGTTTTTAAGCAAATAAACGTAGGCCTATAAGAAGTAATTTCAGATGGGGGGGCTAATTTTACATTTTGATTGCCATTTTATATATACATGTATATAATTAACAGTCGAAACATATTAGGGGGCAGGGTTTCCACGGTCCTTACATATAATACAATGGAGCTTATGTAAGTGTGAAAGAAGAAAATATTTACATTGATTTAGTGTCATGGGGCTTAACAGGGATTCGTCGGACTATGGCTACAGACGATAGCTCCATCCCTAGTGATTTAATGAAGTTGTTGAACTCAGAGAAGGGAAGAGGGACTTAGTGGTTGGGCCAGTGAACATATAAAACTATGTAATAATAAATAGTTGTTAAGTTTGTTTGTGATCTCATAAGCCAAAGACTTAGTGAAGAACGTGTAAGAGCCTATAGATGAGATTTGTAAGCCCGGAATATATATAATCAAAGTACTGAAAGTACTCATGGAAACTCAACTTATGTAGACTTACACTGCAACATGACATGAAAGGGAACGAGTTTAACAATTGTATTCGGATGTAGATAAACGTAGTACATATATATGTCCGCATAAAAATCATGCACGCCGAGCGAGGGACAACTATCGTTCAGTTTCCAAAAAGGGGATCAGTGTTCATCCCTTTCCTTGACAAAAAGAAATGTGTGAAACTGTGTGCTAGTACTAACTTTAGACAAAAATTAAAGTTGTTATCCAAGTATGATTTAGATACTAGTAACAGATTATTGCATTTTTTCTCCTCTGTTCTCTGGTTTGGCAGTATTTATATCAAAATAAAACAAAACAATGGACTCCGTGATCAGATGATTATGTTTTCTGACTAAACTTGTACACTGGCTTGACATATATAAATAATAAACCAATGGGAACTGATCGAGTGGTTGAGGTGCCTAATTAGTAATTATTAGCCTCATACCGCTGTCAAATCGACAACCATCCGGCAGTAAATTTCACATATGAGGTAGCTATATATCGAGCTAGCTTACGGAATGTCTGGGATTCTATCCAGGTTCGTTGGATCTTCCTCCATCGTTAATGGAGGTAAGGTCGCTAATGACCCAATCGTATCTACTCGGGCATTTCCGTAACTTCGAAATACGCACTTTCTTCAGACAAACGCCGAGGAGATCCGATTGCTAATGACCTTGACTGTTGGTGTGACGTCATAAAGGAGGGTTTACAAAACAAACGTTTACAACCAAAATAAGACGAGATTGAATCTACATTTTAGCTTTGATCTTTGACTGTGTTGTGTATAATACTGAAACCCCGGCTGTGGTCCAGTGGTTTGTGCGCTGGACTTGTAAACCAGGCGGCCATTGTTCGAATCGTGGTCGCCTCAGGTCTTACATTTCTATAGATCTTTGACAAAAAATGTCAATTTTCCTCCGTATGTGAAGAGAAGTTTCCAGATTCTGGTGGAAGGGTAAATTAGAACTGGTTAGAATACAGTCGAGGAAAACAGGTGAACCGGCCCTCGTTTACAACTGTAATATCGTTGAAAAACGGCATCAAACCCATTTGAACAAATAATTATGGGAAGGCAAACCTCCATTAAACTTCGTCAATGACATGCACTCTTAATCAATGTATAATCAAATTCAACACTGCCTGTGTATAGATTGCTCTTACTATGCAGTATGCACCAGTGATATCATGTACAAGTATCTTCTTATCCTGTATCACAGCATTAAACACACAAACAATGTACAGTCAAACCTCTGAACAAAGGCCATCCTTTGAAATGATGAAGTCTGGCCTTTATTGACAGGTGGCTTTAATCCAAGATAATTTTGTTCTAAAGAATGAATGGCAGTTTTTAAAAGAATTATTTTTTAATTAACATAGTGGCCTTTATTTGGAGGTGACTGCTAACACAGGTTTGACAAGAAATCTCATAACACGTTATTAATTAATGAATACTTTATTGAATGAAGTGTTTGCAACACAAATAGAAAACAATACAACTGAAAAGGGCTGGTGTTGATAATAAACATTGTAAATAAACTTTCAAGTTTCAAGTTTATTTCATTCACTCAGCTTCTATATACATACGAAATGAGTGTACAATATGAATTTAACATATATAATAGTAATTATTAGTATACCAGGTTGTACATGTATGTAAAACTGTAAGGAATTAAATACAGTGAGAATACATAAGATTTACACCGGAATACATAATAAAATAAATAAAAAGTTATGTTGAATAATATTTAGTCAGGTGGGCGTGAAGGCGTGAACACAAAATCTCCATACCAAGGCAAACAAAGACTTATTGGTCAAAATCATATTTCTCAATACATAATATGGTTAATGCGATCAAAACGTGTGTTTACCATTGAAGGCGTAAAAATATATTTGTTTCTGGTAACCCGAACTACCCGATTTTTTTTCTGGGCGACCCTAGAATTTGTATTAAGCCCAAGGACTGGTACATCTACTTTATCACTTGTCTTACCTTTTACACTTTTCAAAAGCCAAAATATATAATAAAAAAGTCCAACCTACCTACCCCATTTTTAATGAGCATGTAAAACCAGAAACAAAACAAACAATGGGCATTAATTAATAAGAAATGTTTGTGATGGTAAAAAATCTACGAAATAGATAAAGTTGAAACAAATTTCAGTTTACACATCTAACAAATACAATACTCAGCTAAGTTAAATAAACACATCTATAGTTTTTACTTTCAAGTGGTTGTCTTATCAATGAAAGTACAATATACATATACTTCATAGTCTCCTTAAATACTGGTTACGAGTATCTGTTCAGTTAAGATATTTCGTACCATTTTCATTTAAAGAAGAAGAAAATGGAATATTCTATCAACGGGTCTCTGTATTATGAATCAACTTAATTGTTAACGCCAGTGTCCAAGAATTATAACAACAGGACTTAAACCACAATTGATATCAAGTGAATATAGTTTCTGTGGTAAGTAACTAATTATTACGTCTGTACTTTGATACAAGACACAATGTTACGTGTCATTCATTATTTCTTGTCTTCTCCCTTTGCAGAATCCTCCAGTTTGTCGATTGGAATTAGATGTTCTTTTGGAGCTTCCACGGCTGGTGGTGCTGGTCCCTCAATCTGGAGAACTCCGTCCTTAGAGAGGTGTGACTTCAGGGAATTAGGGTCCACGTTCTTTGGCAATGTGTATTGTCTGAGGAACTCTTGGTGTACCTTACGTCCAGGTCCTTCTTCTACGTGTTTAGCGTGAACTGTAAGATTACCGTCCAGAGTCTTCACCGTTATCTCTTCTGGTTTGAATTGTTTACAATCAAATCTTAGTGATAACTTCCTGTTACCTTCTGGATCTGAAATATTTAAACCGCTCATGAGAATTAGGCTACGAAAGATGGCTGAATGCAACGTGGGTACTTTATGTGAACAAAGGCCACCTTTGGGACCTTTATTGACAGGTGGTCCATATTTTGTCGTTATTTTGTTCTAAACAATCAATAACGGTTTTAAAAGAATGTCTTTTATTCACAGGATGACACATATATTCCGAGGTGGCCGCTAACGCAGGTTTTACAACATACATTTATTACTCTAGACACAATATTATAATTATTATGTGCTGAGTGTAAAAATAAACAGTCTAAACTGTTAAAACAGCAAATGAATTTAAACGTCACCATGAAGGAAGTAGTCAAACGTTATAGACGTTATAAGACATATATTAGTAGGCACTAATGGTTCAGCAGGGGTCCGACCCTGAGTTTAAGACGTACTATCGTTTTAACCAAAACAACACAAAAAGCCAAGTGGGTAATTAAAGCGCAATTTCACAGAGTAACGGTCGTTCCACAGTATACAAAAAAACACAAAACAAGACCCTAATAGAACATGTTTCCGATGCGTATGACTATCAACAGTTGTCGTCCCTTACCAATCCACATAGAGCGTAGCTGGAACGACAACTCTGGTGAGTTTTCAAGCCGAAAGTATCGTTCATGAATTGAAAAGCAATTAAGTTAAAATTCGTGATTTTGTCTGGTTCTTTATCGTGCCTGGTGTAAAGCACAGATACACGCCTCTCCCCTTTTATTCTGATTTTCTAGACACAGTACTTGGCTCAGTAGTTGGTCTAGAATCGAACCCTTGACCTTTCCTTTAGTGATCCAGCGGGCTACCACTCGAACGACCACCAACCCCAAATACTATCTATAGTCCTAAAAGCTAGTGAAGTTTGGCAAAATAAACACAGTTTAGCTGATTTTGATCAAACAGAATCTTATACATGCCCTAAATTTAAAAACGCTAGTTGATCGACACACTTACCGGTGACAAATGGATTTTCAACATCCAAAGCCACAGGTTGCACGTCCATTCTGTGCATTTCATCCCGTATAAGGTTCAACTCCCGATCAAATCTCAGTCGGGAATCGTCAAAATCCATCATACGCCAGTCATCATCAAAATGCTGCAACCAAGCTGAGAATAAATCTCTCTGACGGTCAAAATAACCAAAATTCCTTCGTAACAATGGAACAATATGCCAAGACATATTTTTTAGATTCTTTTATTTCCTGTGCTCCCAGTTTCGCTATGCTGTGAATGAATACAGGATGCACATATATACAAGATAACAAACATCGATAATTATGTAGAAAGTTCGCGAGTTTGCTCACATGATGCAGTATCAGCAAATTACGTAACAATCACTAGACCGCGATAGAATTTTCTAGTAGTAACCAGGCGACATAACTCTGTATTTTACTGAGAAGAAATCTTGTACTCGTTACCTCCCTTTACAGTTAACTCACTCTTCTTGATATCGTCAAGAACGAGATTTGACTCAAATTTAAGTTCGAGTCAAATCACCACGCGTAACAATGAATACGAGGACCTAGGCTAGTTTTGTTTACTATTATGGTAAAGAAATGTTGAATGCTTATAAAATCGGACAAAATTAAATATTTACGAATAGATTAGACGCTATACTGGTTCCCGTTGAATCTGTACGAGACACAGTTCCTTTGGTGCACTGCAATATGGAACGGTAACCAGGTTAAGACGTCAGACACAGGTTAAAGTCGAATTGTGTCGTACTTAGATTACATTCGGACGCATAGCCAGACGTTCAAATTGACTGTCCAGGAATATATATCGTCTTAATTAAAATGCGTAGTGATGTGAAAATAATCTTCCAGTCGTCTGTCAGTTTGTTTCACATTTAGAAAATAACCTAAACATTTAAATATTAACATCAATATATCGTTGTACATGTAAATTGCATTAGCAATTGCCTCATTATTACTTGGTTAGAGATACGAATATTTTATGTTCTGGCATAAATGTATATTGTTTACCTTGAAACGGTGGAGAGTACGATGTCATGCACTTATTGGACGATATGTCATTTTTCTGTATGCTCTCATTGATTTATCCGAAATAAGTGTTAATTAACCAACCAGGCAAAACATCTTGTGGGTATATACGCAATTAATATTCCATTAAAATCTATCGATGTTGTTTAACGGCCTATGCGACAGCTATGGTGATTTCAGAGCCGCCCCAGAGATAGGAGATAGCAAATACAAGCTAGAGTTCAGGCCATTCACATTCCCATATATACCGTCTTATATTGATTCGTTTTCCTGATTCGAACCCACGACTTTTCGATATTTAGTTAAGTGTTACATTTGCTTAAGTCGGGCATAATACGCATTGGTTACTCATTTTTTTGTAATACGAAGTCTTTTAAGGAATTATATTTTATAGTTTAGATCCAGTTCGTTACATTACGGAAATGTCCGATGTTTACCGATTGCGAGGACACTCTAGTCAGGGATATCTGAACGCGTTGCCAAGAGTCATCGAATGGGAGGGAATCCGTAAAACAGATCACGTGCTGATCAGCTCTCCAGTCATTGGCTCCGTCATCCTCTCATAACGGAAAATATGAAACGTTGTATTGACTACACTCTGAATATTGATCTATCTTATTCAAAAGAATAATGTTCCGTAAAACAGCGCCTTGTCTGACTCACGATAGCAGTATCGAGGAAATGCGTCAGAGACAGTGCCATGGTCTTAACTGAATCGGGAAACATTTCTCTTCGCCATTGTGTATTTAACAATAAAATTCGATTTAGTCGTAAATGGTGAACGGGATATTTGGACTTTTTCATGATATCTCATCTACAGTCTGTCGAAGGCTCATCCAAAAACAAAAATCTACCGATTTCTCTTACAATTTTGAATTTTGTATCTCATGTACTTATGTACAACGCACGAATTAATGGAAATGAGTCGATCGACGAACTTTTTGATTTAGGAGATAGACATTATGTACTATAGCGTTTTAGATAGAAAATGGATAATTTATTATGAAATAGTCAGTTGATTAATGGGCATTTATATTTATGATCGATCCTCCCTAATTCGTTGAGTATACTGGATCTCCCGCCATGACATATGTTACATAATTATGTCAATGTCTTGGTCATACATGTATTGGTTCATTTGCATACCAATATTTCAGTTGCGCAATTAGTCGATTTGTTTACAAGAAATCGCGTGTTTTAGAGGTTCACCGACCTGTTTAATACGCCCAGTGGACTTATTTAGGTTGCTTTCCTATTTGAGCAAAATATCGATGCTGACATTTTATCCGTTGAAAATCTTTTGAGGTCGAAGTAAGCCCAGGTTTTGTGCTTTAAAGACTACGAGTTATTGTAATTTTAATTGTTACTACATGTAGTTCAGTTATGTACTGAGTATAGTTAGAAGTTGTTTTAGAACACCCCCCTCCATTGACAGGTGAATTTTTGTCCAGGGTGCAAAAAAGACAAGAGAATGTCCGGGGTAGTAAAATAACAGGAGAACCTTTGTCTACCCATGTGAAAATTGACGGGGAAGCTTTTGTCCAGAGGAACTTTTTTTACATTTGAGACCAGGACGAAGCATTGCCTTGATAAACTAACATCTACATTTTGTAGTTAAGCCATTGATGCCGTCACTCTGTTTCCATTGATAGAGAGCCCAGCTAGCGAACATGCGTTTGCCTCATTGTGTGAGAAAGGCAGTTGCTTACGGGGGATGGGAGTGTAGAACTTGTTCTTCCCAGAAACTATGATTAGATGAACTGTCCGCCTCATATGAATCTGACTGTTGAAAGGGGCGTGAAACTCAAACAAACATCATTATAATTATATAGACTCTTGGGCATATTTTTTCTTTTTTTTTTTGTCTGGTTACACGCTCATTTAAAATTGGGTAGATACTAGGTAGTGAAGTGTGTGTTTTTAGGTGGGTATTAATATTCTTGAACTATGCAGGAAAGTAAAATAATGTGCGAAAGTGGGTATTCAGTTCCTCGAGCCTAATGAAGGTCTAGGGTCGCGGAGGAAAATATGTTATGACAGGTAACCAGAAAAAAAAACATTTTTACGCCTTATAAGGAATGTTAGATAACGTTCATGTGTCTTAATATGACGCAAATGATGCTGATGGTTTCATGTGCATGTCACCTGCAAAGCGTTGTTTCATAGAAAACACTATTGAAAGCCAATTTTCTCCAGAGTCAAAACCGTTGGCATGGCAACCAGAAAAGTAGTCTGCATTCATTGATTTCTCTTATAGAATTTTTACCACAGTGGCAACCTCGTGGAAGACTGACAGAATGGTTCGTAAGGGCTCACTGATGTGAAAAATATCTAATATATACTCTAAATTTAGTTTTAATATCTTGAGAAATATTGACTACACTTCATATTTCTTTATCTTGACAGATGTATTCATATGAAATATTGTACATGCGTGATACTAGTACACTGCATCATAATATCTTATCAATATTTGAACTCGTTGTTGGAGAATGACGTAGTGGAAAACGAACAAACTAAAAAAATAGAAATCGAATCTATGGACATTTTCAATAATCTAAATACAGTCAAACCTGCGTACATTTGGAAAGGCAAAATGTGACCTTTATTGATAGGTGACCTTTATTCGGAGGTCATTTTGTTCTAAATGATCAATGGCGGTTTTTAAAAAAAATCATCTACGCCGTTTCTGAAACATTACTCATATAATAATAAAGATTTTAATAATATGATGCGAGTGTCACCAGCATGAGTGGTCAAATAATTCTTGAGGAAGTGTAAATCTGTGACTACCGAGTTCTCCTGTCAGTACAAGGTCACGTGAATTGACTAAGTTGATAGATGTAAGCAGATATACTTTCCAAGAGTTTGGCCCTGCCTATAGCAATTTGGCCAACTAACGGTCAACCAATTACTGTCTATCAAAACAGAATGATTTCAAACAACTTCAGACGATGGCAACATTATTGTAAACGAGACTTTAAGTGCAGTGTAATCTATAAACAAATGCCATATTAAGGTGACATTCAAGTCATGAATAGTTGACCATTATTGAGTGGTTTATTTTGTCCAACCAGTCGAAGTGTGTCTGTTTGCCATTAGCAAGTGGCCAGTTTTAACCGAGCTTCATTAATTCTGGTTTGACAGTACCTCAAACTGTCTTCAAAACAAGAAACTGTGTCCATTAAACATATACCCAAAGTAGCAGCTTCACTTAACCTTGTACAGACGGATCGACATAGCGATCCTGCATGATTTGATGCTGGGGGCTTACAGACTTCAAAAAAAGAACAAACACTAAACATATAGTAGACATGTAGCTTTATTGACAAATGAAAGTAACAGATACACATACACATATATAAGCGTCCACTCAAATATATAACACAGAGAATCTAGTCAGATCAGGATGTCATATAACAACTTTATAAAAACCCTGCATAACTCCCTTACTTGAAAATTTTCCAATAGTTAGATCAATACCCTAGTACATACATCAAAGATTACTAATAACGCTTCAAGACATGCTGGCTTTAGAGCATTCTACCATAAAACATTCGTTAAAATTCTCAATACCATTTGATACACAACTAGCAGTAGAAAAGGTTGAATAAATTACTTAAATAGCTAATGCCATCCACATTGAGTAGAACCCTCTGAGGGACAAATATCTTGTTGTTTTCAAAAAATCAAGGCTTTATTTCTGGAAGTTAGCTCCTAACCCACTGCACAGATGGGTATTTTTTAAATTTCCCCATGAAGAATAAGAGCTCCAAAACATTTCAGAGCAAAGCATTCACACATATACACAGCCATACTTAAAAGGCTACATCATGATAACTAGCAGGACAATAAAATGTCAATAGAACTAATAGGGCTTCAACTGAATACTCTATTCTGGGGTTAAATTTCATACTAACTAGAAATGCCAACTAAAATTAGAACATGATTCACAGTAAAATACAAGAAAGTCATTTCTAAACTTCAGTTTTCATATACTTGTTCCAAATACACACTTAATGATAATTTCAATACAACAAAAAAAAAAAGACAAATTAATTTTTTTTCCAGATCACAAATTATCAAAAGCTAGGGTTAAATTCTAACCATTTTAAAATCTTATATGGAACAACTGCTGTGTTTTCTGTCATAAATCTCATGAGTCAACCTTACATAAGCATCGAAAAATAGAAATCAGACAAAATACCAAACATGGTAACTTATAACAATTCTTCATCAAAAGGTCATAACAAAAGCCATCTTGTAGGAGAAACACATTGAGTCTTGAAATTAATGATACTATCTCCAGATCACTGCTATTTCTCAAGACATTCAGGCCAGTTAAACCAGGTTACAAAGAAACTGTTACGATTGCACTTATTATAATATATACATATATAATTTCATTCTCAGACAAGAGTAGCCAGTGATACCCACTTCATGCTAAGCATTTGTTCAAATAAAACCACTAATTTCGTTTTATAGACTACTGACAAAAGCTGGTTAACACAGAATTTTAACTTACACCAATATTCAAACACCTGTTGTAGATGTTGAAAAATATTGGTTAGCATCACAAAATGTTCTGTCAGTTCACTAAAACATACTTTAGGAATAAACACCATGATGACTTGTGCCAAGTGAACATTCTACATTAACACTAACCATTATATTTGAAACCCATTTCCACACCCAACTTCAGCAGGGTTACAACACTAAGTTCTTAACAAGCATTTTATCCTCGACAAGAAGTGGGTTCTCGTACATGCCTTGTTCAGACTGTCTGGCTTTTTAACTCCCATGATATAGCTACATTCATATAGAAAATCAAAGAAGAGACATACATAGCATAAGACATTAACATTTATCTCAACTCACATATCTGTTACCTCACATCCATCCAAAGAAAATAAATAGCAAGACCAAATAGTACTATACGAAATAAACGGTTTCAATGTATGACGACACCTCAGGAAGCTAACATTGTGCATTAATGAAAGTAGATCATATCTTCCTTATCATACATATTTATGTGAAAATTAATTCCATTGACAAACTAAGGAGACAGTAGTTTCTATTAAAATGTTGACAACTTGATAAATTTTGAATTCTCTAAACAATCAATCCAATGCCTTTTCACCAATAATTAGTCATGACATACAATATCTATTTTAGACACAAAAATTTACATGAAAAGAACCGAATGATGTTTTGTACCGCACTCAACCGGACATCAGGTTTCATCATTCAGAAAAATCCGCATCAAACTTAGGAGCAAGTGATGACTGTAAATCAGGTGCCAAAAAAGGTAAAAAAAAATTACAAATTATGAAACACTTAATGTTGAACACACAAGACAATGAGGCTGTAGAAAAGAGAATATTCTATAAATAGTTACCATTCAAGCTACATAGGGAGAGAAATTGAACTCAGATGGAACAAACCAATCTGACTCAACATTTCGTCCACTGTTACCGAGAAAAAAATAATGGTGACAAAAAAACAACTTCAGAAACTTAGGTCTACAAACTCAACTGAATAAAATAGTTTAAACGAACAATACTCACTAGAAAGCTGAAGAACATTGATACACAAACGAACATGCAAAATGCGAGGGCCACAATATCGTCAGTCTCAAGTCACTTAAACAGATGACGAGTGCATATGACCAAGATGAGAGAGTTTCTCAATGAAGACAATGAAATGTGGCTAGAGTTTATAAATACAATCACAACATTCATAATTATTCCACAGAAAGGCGGTCACATACAATAAAAACACGCTTTCAATCATTGATATATAAAAGTTAATAATTTTCCATACATGTTACTCCATTAGCAAAAAAAGAAAATCCTCAATCTAGTACAGTATATGCATCTTTCATCATTAACCATCACTATAAAACAATGTCTTTTTTAAAGTCTTCTCAAACTTTTCTACATATAAGTTCATTTCAATTTCAAACAGGAAAATGATCTCATACAGTGTTCCAATTCAGTCAATGTAAACATTGCTACTACAAAAATTTCTTTTACATAGACAGAGCATTTCAATCTCCATTCCACATTTCAGTCACAATACACTGAAGCTCTTTTAATAACTTTTACATAAAACATGAAGATTGTACACAGGGTACACTAAAATCACAAAGTCATACAAAGGTTATAGAAAAATGATGGTTTGAAAACTTGTCTTTTTTGTCCAGCAAATGGCTGTAACACATAAATTTCAATAGTTTAAGAAACAAACAAAAAATGCAAATATGTGGCTAAAATGCAAGAGCACTTCTTACAATGGTTCTGATCTGATCTGATTAAAAAACAATCGGTCCTAGCAAACACCACGGCCTGGCCATGTAAAAAAGGTTTTTGGTCTTAGTCGAATATATTGCAATTTGTAAAGTTTTCACACTTGAGATGAAGCAAGTACGATGAACATTTTGAGTGTGAATCTTACCAAAATTGACCCTTAACAGACATGAAAGAGACAAAAATGGCAAATATCACACTTGATGAGATAAAAAAAGCAATCATATGACAGACAGAGTTTAGAGGCCAAGTATAAAGATGACCCTATCACATAGAGAGCATCCAGGCAGATGTTTCTAGCCTCAAGTGAAAAGCTACATAGCTGCTTCGAACATGTGCGTGACAATTTTGAAATACATCATATCGAATTACATAGTAAGAATTATCAGTAGGCCCTTCTGTAACACAATTAACAACAGGTTACAAAAGTATTTGTAATCATATAAACATGACTATGAGAATAAACATACACATGGATGAAAAAAGTACCATACAGTTGTCATAATGACAAACAACATAATAAACCCATAGTTTGTACTCAAAGTTCAATACAAGTCAAATATTCATATATATTAAAAAGCATATGACTTTCTATAAAAGATGATATATAATATACATATATATCAAATTGACAAAACTTGTACGCTATCAATTACTACGTTTAACATTGCACACACACATATATACCGCTATGAGATTGTAAAATATCCAGGCTATAGAACAGTATCTGGACTTTGAAGAATAGTCTAGGGTTTTTATTTTACATTGTTACTCGATTCCTCCAATCCAACGTAACTAATGCGGCTACTTAATCATCGAGATATTGTAAACAGGGAAGTGAAAAAAAAATGTTGATATAAATAGTTGTGTGAGGGTCCTTTTCCAGAGCAACTCTCATAGCGTCTATGAAGTATTTTATATAGAGCTGTCACCAGCACTATTTTTACACCAGTGATTATAACTGTGGTGTAGTTAGGTACTATACAAACATATAATTGAGGCTTCAGTTTTATAAAAAATGTAGTCTATATTTAGTAACGTTCCTCAGCCTCAATTCCAGATCTTAAGGAAACTATCCCATGATCCTGTGGCCACAGCCATACCATCCTCAGTGACGCCAAGACAGCTCACTCTATTATCGTGACCGGCTAGTACACCTGGGGTAAAAAAAAATTGTGTTAAAAAAACAAGTAACAATTTTTTTTAATAGCAAAAGTTCTTTACTCTTATACTTCCAAAATCTCTAGGATCAATTAGAAGTCTTTTATCTAAAATCAACTAATATAAATATTATTAGAAAAGTACTTCAACAAAAATACTAAATCTTTTTTGAGACAAAAATCCTTTAAAAAAGCTAACATCAAACCATGACATTAGATTTAACAAAAAACGAAGTTATTACAACTGGGCCAACTGAGTTAAGACACTTACCTGCACGTTCTTGTTTCAAGACATCCCATACGTTACAGTTGAAATCGTCATAGCCACCAAGCAGAAGTCGACCAGACTTGGAAAAGGCCACTGACGTGATGCCACAGATAATGTTATCATGCGAGTACATGCCGATTTCCTGGTCCGCACGAATATCAAACAATCTGCATGTAGCATCATCAGAACCAGTAGCAAATGCAAAACCATTAGGAAAATACTGAAATAGAACAGAAAATGTGTTAGAAATACTCAAGTTAAAACTAAGAAATCACAGTTATTGAACCGCACAGACAGATGCATGCACAGACAAGGTGAAGCCAGGGGATAATAAATTTCAATCCTGGTTAGTGCACTGTCTATAAATTTAGTATTCAGGCTAGTGGTAAATTTTCTATTTTCAATAGCCCACTTATAGTTAGAGCTAGTGCTTAAAAACTGTTCTAAGTTCTAACACTATAATTAGCTAACATTTCAAGCCTTGTGTTAATATGTTCATAATTAAGTCAATTTGTAATAATGAAGTTAATGATATACTAATTCAATAGTAATGTAAAAACATCACTAAGGATAGTATAGCAGGCATGAATATTCTACCACACATGGATGGGATGGTGAAAACTGCATTGCTTAAACTGAATTGTTTTTTTTTCAGTGTATTGATTAGCTACAGCCAGACAGTTGGAAATAAAACAACATATTATATTACACAAGGGTATGCCAATTAAATTTATCACAGAGAAAGCCAGAACTCCCCAAAGACCAAAACATACACCATACTATGCGTTATCTATGTTATTAATAAGACCTAATATTGCGTAGCACGCTAGCTTTTAGCTGAATCAATACCGCTTTCCATGTAATCATTGGAAAATAAATTTAAACTCATTAAATCAGAGAGAGAGAGAGAGAGAGGCACTAAGTATGATGAATGTATAAGACTATAGACAACAAAGATGAAGCAAGATAAGTATGCTTCAAACAGATAAAATAACCAGACTTCAAGAAATCCAGATACTCTACAAAACTATAATTTACTCGTATCTCCATTTTAAACATTGAAACAGCTCAAAAGTAGATTTAACAATCCCTTTCGAACTCTTATATATTGAGTAAACCAAGAAAAGTACATGTAAATCCAAGATGCCCAAGAGAATGTAACATTTGAAAAGCCTAAGAAAACCTTATACAGTACTACCTCTGTTAAGCTGCAAATATTGGATGTTGTTTAGAGGTTGTTGCTCTACAGAGGTTAAAGTTATAGTAAATATCAGCTTCAAGACATTGAACCAGGAATGCGAGGCATGTGACTTATGGACCAGAAAGTCCCCTAATTCCACAGTAGGGGGTAATAAAACAGACAGGGTCATTGATAGACTAGCACCTGTTTACATATCTGTTACTCTATGCTTATAAAAACAAAAGCAATTTAGTCATAAACTTATTATCACTGCAAATCAATAAAATTTATTACCCCACTTTTTGACTAGGTGTCAAATCTACAGACTGTGACCAGACTGGTTTTATCTGATTAGGGGCAATAAAACAATTAAGAGATTAGACCACATGTGGATTTTTTTTGGGGGGGGGTCACTTATATAGTAGCTGTTCAATGTCTTTAAGGAAACTTTGAAGGTGTTGTAATAGACTATAGAGGTTGTTTCTCTACAAGGGCCGCTCTAGAGAGGTTGTACTGTACTTGAGCAAATAAATGGAAACTATTTAAAGCTTCAAATCATTAAGTCTGAAGCCTGTCGGAAACACAAGAGTCATTCTATAAATTCAAACATTTCTGTCAATGTCGTCAATGAAGTTTGCATGCCTAAACATGTTGAAACAAATATCTAATATTTGCCATGGAAGAAATAAATTATTCAGTGAAAAACCAATACAATGCAAAGTTAGAACATGGTATCAATTCCAACACTGGGACACGATGGTTGTCAAGGAATACTGGAAAACTAACAAAAGCACCAGTTAATTGAAAAAGTTTGGCGTTATGAATGTACAATAAACAAGGATGGAATGTTTATCATATTGATTTCCCAGTAACTGACAAGCAGTAACACATTGTGTTCAAAAATCTATAAATTAATAGTCCTGTATCTTTCCTGACGCTCACATCCAGAACTCTTTGCAGACATATTAAAATGAAGCAATAATACGGAATGTTTCCAAGTCAGTAAATGATGAATTAAAACCTGAATTAAAACCTAACGATGTGAAACGTAAATTCTACAAAGAGCTTGAATGTTCATCGTTCAACAACGTCGATTGGAGGAATACAGAAACATAAAATATGGAGCTGGTCGATCAATAATTCACTGGGCCGACGTGTAATCATCTCAGAGCAAGTGGAGACTTCTCCACACAATTGATAGACAGAAAGCACCACTCTATAAACCTAAGATACACCAGATAGAATACATTATATTTTATCCTAATGGTGATAAAATCTCGTGAAATAGGATATGTATAGTGCAACTTAATGTAAACAAGACTAAAGAAAAAGTAACAATTACATCAATAACAAATGCTTTAACACACCTAACAGATTAAACAACATAAAAACTTGTCGATTTCCTGACTGAGAATTAATCATGTAAGCCTTGTTTCAATATTCCAGAATCCATTAAAATTTCAACTTCTAACAGACTATAATAGACTTAAAGAAATTCTAAGGACGACAGGAAGTTTTATCAGTTAAACATTTACTTATCATTTTAATCAACAGTAAGGCTTAATGTTGGAAGTTAATCATTGATATTTTATCTTATTTTAACTTTGAAGAAAAAACAATTAAACAAAATATTTCAAATAATAAGCAACAACTTAGTCCAGCAAGGAATTTGTTTCATGAAAACAAATTAAAAGTTCTCTTCCAAGACTAAAATTCACATGTGAAGAGATTTTTGAGACTTCCTAATGTGTAATTTAATAAGACTGTAAAACTAATCATACAAAACAAATTAAATATTTATCAATTATAATCAGCATAGGATACAATGCAACTATGGTCGTTTCGTCAACAATGTATATGAATGTGTGATAATAGATGAGTCAGACTAGAAGATTACCCGATGAATCCAATCAATTCCCTATTGTTATCTAATTATCTCACAATACTCTAGGATTGCTAATTTCTGCCAATGTACTTAGTAACCTTAACAAAGGTGGGTGGGGTAGCTAAGTGAAGTCTTCCAAAAATCAATAGAGTAATCTAGTTAATACTTAGGTACATCCAATCATGCAATACAGAATATTAATTGAAAATAGAAGGAAGCCAAATTTCAGGTTTGACCTATTTAAACGGTTATCTAATAAACCATGTACTCATACAAAACATGAAGTAAATTTCATAGTGCCTTTTTTCATAGTCTAGACATTATTTAATATAGAAATACAGCAAGTCAGAACTGTGAAATTCAATCTGAATGAAGTAATTTACCAGACAAGCAAAAAATACAACTAACTTTCAGGTATAAATATAACAGCAGTATCTCACATAGACAGTTTTTATGTAAGAGACATGTAGCACTGGATTCCCTTGTATGAATGACTAGGAAATCTTCACCAGCAGAACAAATGGAAAATACAATGCAACAGCATCGGTTTTTATTGAATAAATTACAACATAGAATATGATGACAATATTCCATACTTACTGTTATAGCATTAATATCAGATTCATGTCCAGAAAATGTCTGTTTGCACATACCATCTCTGATATCCCATAACTGCAAGATAATAAACTAATGAGTATATGTAAATCAGAACATTTCCAGTAATATTCTTAAAAATGTAAGTAAAAATGTCAAGTATATTTCACAAAGACATTAGTTGTTGATGCCCCTATACATGTCAACCTGGAAGAATTGGGCTTTCCAACTTACCGGTATTCTTTAACTTGGAGTCAGTCAGTCTAGAGATCTGCAAAATTGCCCCCTCCCCCATACACCAACTACAGCAATACTTTAAAGGGAGCATAGCTGCTTCTTAACATATTGTGTAATTAAATTAAGTCCTTATTGAAGATAGGATTAGACAACCAGTATTTAAACATTTCTATGGTTTCAGGTACTTACATGTCATTGATGAAACGTAACTATCTTATATATAAATAGATTATGTTTATAAGCCAGTTTTTGATAGTATTAAAGAATAGTTATCCAATAAAACAACGAACTTGGTAAACAATATTGGCTTATCATATAAATATACTGTTTGACACAGGAACCTAACTGTTTTTTCATAACCAATAACATAACATTTACTTATGCATAAATTACAACAAAGGTGATTTCCATAATTTGGTACATTATCAAACGATAGATATATTCATGAAGGACTAATCAACCAGTTGCTTGAATTACTTTGGGACATACAACCCATTTGAACATGCGCATTCGACTTCAGTACAACTAACCTGTGGTCTTGAGTCTGAAATGAATGGCTTACCTTAGCTGAAGCATCGCAGGCCCCTGATACAAAGGTCCTCATGTCTGGTGCCAAAGACAGGCTCATTACGTCCCCAGTATGACCTTGATATGAAGTCGTCTGCTGGCCAGTCTCAATGTCCCAAAGTGCACTGAAAAATAAAATAACAGCATATAATTAACACTTTTTTAAGTATCAAAATCCTCAAAATGATTGTATGAGGTTATGTCATGAAAACATTGATGCCAAAGTGAAGCAATACGACTTCATCTCCTTACAGTATTGTTTTCTGATTAATATACCTAACATGTGTACAATCACTTAAGAGGGCTAACTTGACATAGTCCTTATAAAGTTGACAACTAAACCACATCCTGCCAATCAAAACTTACATACACTATATTCCTAGATCTCAACATCTATGCCAAATAATGGATGTAAGTCAAAAGTACTGAAAATACTCATAGAAACTGAACTTTCATACACTTGTACTACAACATTGAATGGAAACTAGTTTTAACAACTGCATGGAAGATGTAGAAAAACATAGTATTGAGGTCTGCATCAAAATTCATGCAAGCCGAGCGAGTGACAGCTATGGAAAGCTGAATTATTGTTCAGTTTTCTACAAGACCATTTTACCTTTGAATACAAGTACAATATAACAATATCTAAAGCTTTCCAAAGAACAAACTAAGTCTCCATTAGCCCTAAAGCAACGTTTGACATTTACAAAAACAATGTAAGTAAGAAAAAAGAAATTACTTCAAACAACTAAACTTACATGAGCAATCTATATGGATAATGATTTCCAAAGCATAAAAACATCAATGAAAACTACCTAACTAAGCAAGCTGTCATGTAAACTTACACAACAATTTGTTAGGAACAAGCTGTGAGTTATACATACCAGAATGAATAATTGACAATGAATTTGAAACTAAACCAACAAGACTTCTTCAGCCAGCGAAAGAAAGTACTTGATCAAGAAAATATTTAGGGACTCCACTTAAAGCTTTTTTCTAAAATAAACCATATATGCTATCCCAGATGACATTTTGTCTATAACATCTTACTAAGGAAGACAAGGCACGATCAATACTGTACCATACAGCTAAGCATGATTACTACAGAAACATAGTCACTCAAGGATGAACAGACAATCTTATTGATTTATCAAAAACCTTTTTACTTCCCATAAAGGAATCATAAAATCAATTCTCTTAGTACCCAGAATACAGAACCACACTTCCAGGCAACCGTAAAACAGACATTTTAACTCCTGAGGTCACTGTCCTTGTCTTAAACATTGATATTCAGTCAAAATACTTGCAAGGTTTCTGAAACAACTTCTTTTTCCCCGAAAAGGTCAAAAGTCACGTCAAAGACTAAATTATTCATGTACGTAATTTTCAGCTAGATCCTTTTATAGTGTCTCCTCAAGAAAAGATGAGAATGTAAAGGTTTGGTGTGAAAAATGAACAGAGTACCACTCATCCCAGAATACAGATCTATACTGGTGCAGTAATTCAATACAGAATCTAATTTTTAGCAACTTTACCTTCTAGCCAGGTATAAGACACAGACTTGATACAAAGCCCATGTTTTGGACAAAATCAATGAGGTGGCCTAATTTTCTGGTAAAAATATCAGAAAACAGAAAAAAATAGATAGTCTTCATAGTAACTGGCATTAAAAGTGGTTGCTAAGTTACATATATTATTGTAATGTAAGCCAGTGATCAAATCTCACTGTCTATAATGGGAAGTAAAATAATAGTCATGAATTGTGCGACACATGAAAAATATGGCAACTATTTCAGTCAGAGCAATGTGTAAAAGGAAATAGAATTATTCAGCCTTGAAGTTGAATCACATGCTTATCATTTGAAACAATGCTGGAAGTATAGAATTTCAACTGGTTATGAAATAACAGCACAAGTATCAATATACGGACATTATTTTTATATGTGACTTAAGCTAACCACCATGACATAAAGGGTATTTCTTTGTTGACAGTAAAGCAATAAACGGGACAAAATTTGTACATACTGTGCTTGGTTATTTGATAAAAACACATTATACACAACAGAGATAAAACTAAGTCAACATAGAGGTTTATGACCTAATGGTAATATATTTATAAGGAAGTAAGCATGACGATATCATAAATAACTTGACTAACACCACAATAAGCATGTACTATTGTAATAAACATCAGGTATGGCCAGACAGCTTCGTTAATAACATACAACTGACTAAATCACTAATATCTAAACAATGATTCAGAGCTGGTTTCTGGTTTAAAAAAAAATCAGAGATGATTCTTTCATAAAAGGAGGATGAAAATATCCAACTATTTACCAGGAACCAACCATAGAATAGCTGAAGCGACTAACAAGTAATGAAGCTTTAAGTTTTGATTAAATTTATTTATTTATCAGTTGGTTAACTGCCCATTCAGCAGCTATGGTCGTTTCAGGGCCGTCCCAGAAAGAAGGGAGAGAAGATACAGAAGAACTGGGCATTTGCATGCCTGCACCAGTTTCATTTAGTATTCCTGGTTCTTTAACATGACTGGTGTTAAGCAATGCTACACAGCTCATCCTTTTGCCTGTGATTTTCTAGACACAGTTCTTGGCTCAGTAGTGGGGATTGGGACACTGAAAAATTGTCCCTGAGAAATTCAGAAGGCAGAGCCGAGATCCCAACCCACGACAATTTTCCCTAGGAAAATAACTTCTTTTCTTTTTTCACATAACTTGAATCATTTGACATTGTCATCCTGTTGAAGTCAAGGTTCTACTAGCTTCTAGATACAGACAAATAAATTAGGAGAGAAATTTAGCCAACAAATCTCCAATCTTGATGCTACATTAGAATACAGCTACAAGCGAACAAAAGGCACAAACATGTATTGATCTTAGAGTCTCCACACTAGGGTTTGATGTATAAACCTATAACAAATATCAATCAATATCTCCATGCAATGGACTGGAAGCTGAGCTTCATGGAATAGCTTGGTTACACTGGCAATCTACACTTAACCAATACATCAAACTGAAGTCTAGATTTACAAGATTAAATGAAAAATACACAAAGAAAAACAGGTACAATGACAATTTCAATTACAAGGTAAAAACATCTCCAGTACAGTAAACAACAAACAACAGATATAACAAATTAACCCTTTAGAACAGATCAGGATATTTTTTGGCATGCTTTAAGCCAATGACTAAATAGTGTGTAATGTACTGTAACATTTGTAAGAGGTCAAACCTATTTCAACTTTATTCAGAGGAATCAGAATTTCTATAACTTAACAAAGAGAAGCCTAAATATTTAACTACAGGTCAATATTATTCACAACCATTCTAGTCATCATTTTTTGGGCAACAAATTCTTTGTAGCAAAGAAATTTCTTCATCAAAACATGCAGCAGTAAGATAAAACTTAAGGAGTACTGAAATAATTATTCTTATATGGAGCCAACGACCAGGAATACTAGTTCATGTCAATACAATCAATTATGCAGATGTGTTGATTACAATTTGACCTCAGCAGTGCTAGTTCATCCCTAATGCTAGTACCTTCTGGTGAAGGAATAAGTAGAACAGATCATCAAATCTGGTGCACTAGGTCAAGAGCTGTGTGCAGTATGTTACTAAACAGTCGCCTTCACAATTGAAGCGCTTCAACTTTGTGCACCATTTAAATACGCCTGACTCGGCAATACTTGTAGAACAATACATTAAGTAAAACTCTCCACTAAACAAACAGCATAAATTAGATTAAAATATGCAAAAAGGTTGTTAATTCAGCAGTTTATTCTAACTATATGACTAATAAATTAATACATCTAGTTCTTTGTATGTACATGAATTTGGTGTAAAACTCTGGGAACATGCAGAACTCATGTAACTAGAGAATTTCTTGTAATGGGATTTATTTAATAACACACCATTTCTCCACATTGTTTCAATTGCACACTAAAAGTGAGAAGAAGTATACTAGGGTGACTAAGTACTAACTGCATCATTATAGACAATTAATGACATCCACACTTAGAAATGATGAATGACAAAATGAGCTTTACAATGAGACTATATAACATAACAGCTGGCAAATGATCTACGAGCATTTTCCCCATTCTTTGGACAGGTTTGATAATAACATTCTATTCCTAATGGCTAAAGTCCCCAATTTCAATATATTCCACATCTTGGCAAATTGTTAGGAATTGACTGCTTACTTTTGTCAAAATGTTCATGTTCACCTGGCAGAAAATTCTCGGTCAATCCAGTGCACATCTTATTCTACACTATAGGGTAACACTGAATCCTAACACAGCTTATACTAAGCCAAGATGGATAAAAAACAATTCAAAGTAGCTTTGGAGCTCCCAATCTTTTTGACACAACACAAAAAGACTTACCATGTCATATCACCAGAGCTAGTTACAATCTGGTTATCATCCAGGAATCGACAACATGACAGGTATCCCGTATGTCCGGGTAATTCTCGACTTACACGCACATTGCCCTCGCGTGTTTTCAGACTGTATATTGAACAGATATTATCTAGACCGCCACAGGCCACGTAGGCTCCTGATGGCGCGTAGGCACAAGTCATCACCCAACTCGAACGCAGTGGAATTGCATGAACCTGAAATCAAACCGTATAAAAATTACAAATAGGCAAAACTACAATAACCCTTCAATAAGTGTTAACGTAATGTTAAATTCTGCCTTGGACACTTACAGTCAAGCACATTTTGCAGAAGTTAAGCTTTCTGCAGACTAATTAGGATGCAGAATGAAAACAGCCCAGTAATGTTTCATGATGATCCTTAACGTCATATATACTGACATATAACAATATGTACAGTCATAGAGCTTGCAAGATCCTAAAATAGAACAAACTAAAGATTTCACTCAAGATTAAGAGCCACACCAAGATACTCGGCTACAAAAATAACAAACAAGATATGCCCTACTGGAAAATCCAAAACTTGTGGAGGAAATCCCTAGCATTACAGTTCAGGGGTAAGGTAAAATTTTGTAAGATAAACTTATAAACACACAAAGAAATCTTGACAGCCAATAAAGTCTAAAAGAGTAAACAAACTAGTAAATATAAAACTGGCACTAAGTTAAAAAATTTGGGGATGTCATCTAATTAAATGTGACCACACTTTTCACAAACATGAGATGGAAATCGGGACGTAAGACATGATTTCCAAGAAATGATCTTTAATTACGCTAAAATTGACAATAAACAAATCATCTGTTAAGTTAGTAAACAGAGGTAATAACTCATTTTAACATGAACTAGAGTTTATAAATAGCTGGGCAATTTGTCACGCCAAAACTCCAGACAGTAAAAAACTCAACATTGTTGGCCTCATACCAAACACACCTGTACTACAAAATTTATGTAGAGAATGAACGAATTACAAGTTACAGTGCTCACAAAACATGTGTTACATATCAAACAGTATAATAATCTTGTTTTCATACTCTGCCATTGTTTAACATGTTACAGACATAGAATTAAAAGTGCAGAGCATAGGTAGAACAAAGCCATTGCCCAAACTGAAACAACTCCTTCAAATCTTTGCAACATTAGATAGTCTGGCTGGTAAAAAATAGGAGGTCACTTATTGTTATCAGACTGATACACTTATTACCTTATTTGTTGTGTATCCATCCCAAACAATTAGTTTACCATCTTGTGAAGCTGATACTAAATTTCTGAAAAATAAAAAAACAGTACAATGAACATACATCGCATGATTCTAGTCTGGATTTATATAAAAATACAGAGAATTTATTGAAGAGTAACATTAATTAACTGCGACAAATTCACCATGGGGGTCCAAGGCCATAAATCTGAATTTAAGAAACCAGTCAAAGAATGCGTTCTTGCCATTGGCCAATTTGAAGATTACAATTTGAGTGAATATGAATCAACCAATCAGTGACTGGTAGTGAATATGAATCAACCAATCAGTGACTGGTAGTGAATAGACTGGTTCCTGAACTCATAATGTATAACCTTAAAGATGATTATGTATGGTTAAAGTTTATACTATCAGAGAACAAAACAGGATATACAACAATAAAACACACAGGAAAATAAAATAAATCATTCAATTAATCAGGATAAAACTTGCAGTCATATTCAAACTTATTACAAGAGCTATGAAAAATGATCAAACATTCAACATTCATTCAGTCATTCACTGAGCAGGTATAACTTCCCTTATAAGTAATTAAATGACAATAAGGGGATGCAACTCCACATCGAGAGTATTGTCAAACTGGTTCCTGTTCCATGTTGCAGTGCACCAAAAGTACCGGTATGGCCAAACTTTTCCGGCACTCTGATTGGTAAATTTTTTGAACTGTAATTTACCGACAGTTGTTCATTTGTGAAACATTGAGGATTTCTGTATACTTGTAAATTCATGTGGAGATCCCAAGTAACTAAACGTCTGAATATTGTATAGATACCAAATTTCAAGTTAACATGGTATCAGGCATTTAGGGTCAGGAATATATCGGTCCCCTTCTGTAATATATTCCATAAAATTGTTCTCCCTTATAAGCAACTCATTGTAGTTAATTTATTTGTTTTTTTATCAAAGCATATTTTGACATTGAGATTAATACGGAACCTTAGAAATACTGGTCAATTTATTTAGTTTGCATTAATTATTTTAACAATATAGACTCAGGTAAGATGTGACTGTTCCAAGTTGATTTATAATTAACATCATTCTTTTTTACAATCCAACCATCTGAATATAAACATAATTACATTCATGAATAGGAATAAATTCCTGTATACACATAAACTCAAAAAGTGGTGTTCAGTGAATGGTGCTATGGTACAGCTTAACAACGAAGTGATACAACAACTTGTAAAATAAACAAATAAAACGAAATCATTCAATATATCGATAAAATATATATAAATGAAAAATGTTCGACATTTTACAAAATCATGAGATGCACGATCAGTCATATTGAAAGTCTGTCGGACCACTGGACCTGTCACGTAAAATCCGTGCCGGTCCAGTAAAATTTTCCCTTTAGTCGGTCCGACTGTCTGGAAAAAGTACTGAGTTTAAGACATAACCCGTCAAAAGTGAAAATTATGTTAAGCGAATTTCACGCACCTTTGCTTCCGGATTGTACGTTTAAAATATATCGTAATCAAGAACCAGCGTCGTATTTTCATAGGATTTCGTGAAGGATTTTTTATAACATATCTTCCAAACAGGTAAATTCGTTTTCAAAATATTTATTTTCGATCATTAATCTTCTTTGCGTTTATTTTTATTCGTTGAATAAACAGCTGTTCATTGTTTTCTTTTATCAATTTATCTAAAGACTAGTTATCGATTTTTTCTTGAATGATTTTAGTTCACATACAATGATTCAAGCTACATATTTCATGTGCTGTTTTCTGGTATTTTTTCAGTGATCTGCTTTGAAGCCCCAGAAGTTAGGAGAAAATTTGCTCATATGAACTGCAGACTACTTTTCTGGGAAATTTCATATTCAATTTTATGTATGAATAAAAAATAAACAGAATATTATGAGCTGACAAGAATGTGTTCTCTTTTTCCCAATAACCACAGAAAAAATGTTGCGTTTATTTTTGGTCTGGTAAAATTTTGTTTGGTCTGGTAAAATTTCCCAAGTCACCAGACCGACTGTCAGGTAAAATTCTGAGGTCTTTCGTATAGTCTGCACTATATGAAAAATCGCATGAATTTTCAAATGCAAATGTCGCTAGATCCCGCTATTACTAATAGTATTAGACTTCACATTTGACTAAAATTGACCGATCAGCGTCCAGGATATTTTAGGCCATACCTGTTGTCTCTGTACAGACAGACTCACCAGGAACCAGTTTAGAGTATTGTAGTCTAGTGTGATTGTACTCAGTTACACAGGTACATACAATATTGAAATTCAAACGAGGAAGCTACAAATGGTTGAATCAAAACATTTAACAAAAAAATATACTGAAAATGTTTTGGACACTAAATAAGTGCAAATAATTATACAATACCCATCACTTGCAGCAGAAAGAAATTCACGTTTTTTTTTATTTGTGAGACCTAATGCCTATAAGCATGGAATTGTTGTGATGCTAAGTTCATGAGCATTAACACAGCATGAATTTAACATATAACATTTCCAGACCTTTTTTTATAACAATTGCCAAAAGTGATGATAAAATGAATGTTCATGGCAACTGTTAACATTATCAATATTTGAAAACATTTTTGTAAGCCTAGAACCAACCAGGTACCACTTGTATTCTTTGTGAGAAGGGATTTTTTCAAATCGTGCAGGAATCAGAAAAAAAAGATTGTACTGGTCTACATGAAATAATTACTTGCTAAGAAAAGGGTACTCACGATCTTCTGCAAGTAATCAAGACAAAACACCAAGTTTTACCATGCTTACAAATACATTTCATCTTCAATAACAACATGGTTTTTTAGCAACAAACTAAGGACTAAAGCTAAAGCAGATCTGATTACTTACCAAATTATCATAAAATGAATGTATTAACACATAATGAAATCTATTTTTTTTTCTTATCTTTAAACAAAAATCTAGCATTAACATGAAAGTCACATGGAGTACAAATGAGCCAGTTATGTAAATGAGAAATGAGAATATGATAACATAGATGATATCATCAGGGCCATAAGACACCAAAATCGACAATCTAAAGACTGACTTACCTAGAATCTGATGCCCAATGCATGGCATATATTTTTGCAAGATGGCCCCGGAGTGTACGCCGGGTGCGCATCTGTATTCGACTAAGTGGATCGACATTTGCTGTGGCTTGTACTAAACTTGTATCTGAAGCTGCTTTTCTTGCTTCCTGTAATTACAGTAAAACATGATATTTAATACAAACTGTTTTATAAGATATTGGGTCATTCCATGTGAGATGTGGAGTAGTAAGGAAAAACAAAAATCCTGTGTTTAGGCAACAGTCTGAAAATAGCTAGGAAGGGGAGGCATCAAGTTTTTTTCAGTAATAGTTTTTACCGACTTCAATCATATTATATCAGTTAACAATAATCAAAACATTTTCGAACTTAAATTTGTCCATGTTGTTCTAATGTTGATGATGAATTTAAGCCTGAAATCCTAAAGAAGGCATAGCACAGGTTCTCATTAGAATACACTAGACTACAAAATGTCTTGATGAAACATTCATGCACAGACGGAAAATAATCTAATGTGAATAATTCACAGTAAGGAAAAATACCATAAGATGGCTAAAAGATGCCTTAACAATCAAATGGAAGCAGAAATAACGTGTTGTACTTTCCACAACAGAAACCAAAGCATTTCCCCCAATTCATTTGATCTACCCCCCCCCCCCCCCCTCAGTAATGAGACTGATTTATTGTGATCTAACATGAAAGTTTCACACACTGTTGATATTTAACCGGATGGTTATTTTTAAGAGCCCAGTAGCTCCTTCTGTCAGCAATGACGTAAAACCTCAGGTAGAATGAAGAGTTGAAATCAATGGTGAAATCTGAGACTTCATATAAAGCCAGTAAACATTCCTATCAAACTTTACAGAGAATACTGGCAGTATCTTCTCATGTGTGTGGCAATCATTAAAGTAGTTAATCATCAGATAAAATCTGATCTGAACCCATCTATTGATGTTTGCGACCAATATTTCCCCAATGTATGACAAGCCAAATATGGACATGTAAATAAGTCTTGAGTAAACAATGCATATATTGGGTTTCAATACGAGCCTCAGGCTCATTTTGTAGCATGTGTGAAAAATAATATACAACAACAGTATGGTAATTGATTTAACATTTCCCGATAATATAGTAATCAAAAAGACTATGTTTTTATGTATAGACCCCACCACACACATGAAAGACACATGAAGGCAAGTTCTTAGGAATACAAAATCTCCTATGAGGAAACATTTTCCATTTAACATTTCCCCTCATCTTTAGAAAAGATATTTTTCAGCAATTATTACTACTTGATTAGTGGTTAACTTTAGACCTTGCAAACATTTTTTTAGAATCAGAAGCTATCATTATTTTCTAGTTACTATCTTACACATTAAGTTAAACCATTAGAATGGTTCAACTAGTTCTAGATTACACATAACACTTTTTCAACATTACACCTTGTAAGAGTGTACATACAGATATTGGCAAAAGGGGGAGAGAGACAGTCAGCCACTAGGTTGCTATGGTAATATTGATTTCGTCTCAGCAGATCTCTTTCAGAAAACACACACTAGTGAATAACTGATTCAGAGCAGCCAATATTGTTTAATATTTCTGATAATATCCAATTAATTACAATAGTGAAAGGAAGCTTCAATGATTTTACATAATTCATAAATCGAGGGTTCAGCGCAACAGTGTCGTAACTCATATTGAAATAAGAACAAGTTGTGACAGTGTTGCGCTGAGCCCTCGAAATGGTCATGACCAACAAGCAGGCTGATTAGTCCAAGTACCGGTACTCTTTTACTAACCTTATTCTAATCACAGATCAAACAAACAGCACATTTTTTTATTGAACTATCAATGAAGCACTGCTTTTTTTAAACTTACAAATTGGCCCTGAAACCAGTCTCAGAGCCTTTTGACTGACAGTTTCATAAGTTAAAATTTCAATTTCTTTTCAATTTACCAATCTTGAACTAAAACCTTAAAAGTTATTTTTTATTCAGTAACTAGTCTTATAACTTCTGTTATGTTACATAACCACAGGGCCAGATAAGCCAATGTGTTGGAGACACAAAAATGCTCTATGGATCTCATTATCAACTTGCACACACACGAAAGAATGACATAAAACTTTTCAGGTAAGTTAACACTGAAATAATACATACCCTAATTTGGTTCTTGAGTTGTTCAGTTTCCTGTCGTAGACCCTCTAGTTCACTACTCATCTTGACAGGCTATACAAAGGAAAAACTCTGAAATCAGACAAAAGACCAACATATAAATAATTTTGCTAAGAACAGTACTTCAAAATATATTAATTAATCAATATTCATACTAAAGGTGCTCAATTTCCTTTGTTATGAACTACTAAGGTATGATCGAGTGGTAACACGCTGGACTACTAAACATAAGGTTGTGGGTTCGATCCTCAAATCCACCTTGTGAATTTCTCAAGGACACTTTTTCAGTGTTGCAATCCCAACTACTGAGCAAAGAACTTTATCTAGAAAGTCACAGGAAAGACGGCCAAGCTTATATATCTGTGCTTTAGGAACCAGGAAGAACTGTTCAAAAAGAGTTGGGATATAAAAATTGATATGATACAATCTTTTTTTCTAGAACCGACATTTTACAAACATTAAAAAATTCCATTAACTGCGAAAAAATATAGGGACAATTGCGGACACCTGCAGTACATGACCTTAAGAATTTCCTACTCACAACAATACAACTCCTTGATTTCAGTCCAGTCAACAAAAACCAAAGAAAGTATGTCTTTTTAATTAATAAATAAGCCTGCTTATTGAATGTCAACCATACAAAATACAGCAAAAAATCAATTAGCTAGCAAGACAAGTTGGTTACCAAGGATACACCAGAAAGGTTGCATGCTTCTCCCCATTCTAATTACACAATCAGAATCATGTTCAAACAATCATCTTTGATTCAATCAAGAGATGCCTAGAATTTAATTAAAGGTCCAATCTCCCTCCATCAGAAGACTTCATACATGTATCTTTAAAACAGAAATAAAGTGGGCCATTCTTAATGAGAAAACCTGACTTTTATGCTGTTTTCAATTATTTTCACTCACATTTTTACAAAGTAAATTGGGTAATTATTTCTAAATCAATAGTGGCACTACCCTAAAGAACTAGATCTGAGCAGTTTAACAATGTATGGAGTGTCATCATTATGATGTCAGTTTTTGTTTGTTTCCGATCAAACATTAGGAAAAGATCAATCTTAGTTGTGAAAGGAGGTATTTGTCAAGAAAGGTTCTAGATACACAGTACTTTGACTAGGTAATATCTTCATATTCATAAACAACCTTTTTATATCTAAATTACTCCACTAGCAATTAACTAGTTGGGAAGTGTATGTTATAACAAGAGGATGCCATCTGATCACACATGTACTACATTTTCTCAAAATCAATTCCTATAAACAACACAGTCCAATCCTGGAAGGAGAATCAGTTCTGATAACCAGTCAACTGGAGCAACTAAACACAGTCTGACTTCCAATTTCTATCATCTCTATAATGCATCAATATAAGGATATAACAATTTCTAAGCCAGAGCTTTTTTTCCTTCAACAGCAGGGGCTGTTAACAGGCACCTTCCCCTCAGGAAAAATCTTTAAAATCTTGCAGTTTTCCCCTAAAATTTACATCAAGTTTTTTCTCATGAATCTCCTTTTGCAAAAACTATTTGTTATTTTCCCTAAATTTAAGGAAAAGGCCCTGTAGGGACCTGTGAAAAAAGAAATGTGTCACCCTAAAGTGTCCACAGGGATCAGGCTAATACAATAAAACATTCAAATGAGCTTGAAAACCTGAACAACAAAAATCAGCATACCCTTACTGCAACATACATGTATAATGTATATCATAACCAACCCAGTATGTTATCAAACAAATAATTTCTGATAAAACACTTGGTTATCTCAAGTTAAGTTCAACAAACAGGAAGTACACACTTTTCAAAAACAGTCTAAAACAAGGCTTGTTATCATCTTTTTGAGGGTAAATAAGTTAATCACATAGCTGGTTAGACACATACATTCACTTCCTTATAAGTTACATACCAACTCATCAAAGGAAAAGGCAACTTGAATTTTGAACTCTGTCCGCACTTATTACTATCACAAACATGGAGTGAATTTCATTTACCCCACTTGTGAATACTGTCTGTCCACAATAATTAACCAGTATTATAAATGACCACTGTCAGTCAGTTCACACATTCATTACATTTTGTATGTCAACGTGAGCCAGAAAAAGGCTGTGATATGATTTAGTACATTGTATGTTTTTGTTTGACCTTTTTATGCTGTTTGTCTACATTAGGGTTTCTGTGTTGCCTCTCCAACCCAACCCAGTCCTCCATACCCGGCCACCCAACAACTGATAACTCTCCCAAATGATACACTTTTCTCAACAGGGAGACAAAATGTCAAAATATCAATGGAAAACACGAGCTCTGTACATCCAGATTTCATAATACTAGTCATATAGAAAATTGTTCTCTGTTCAATTCTAATCAAGGAAGTCCCTTTCACAGATCAGTGTATTCCTCAAGAAGAAACTGGGACACAACCAGCCAATAGGAGAAAATTTAATACTGAAAGATCATTATAAATGCCAAAGTTTTAAATCCAATTAAATATCCAAGTACCTTGAATATTAAGAATAAGAATACTTTTTTTAAAAACAATCTAAACATTACTATTTTAATCCTACGTCAGCTATCATTAATTATATCATTTGGGGATTGGGTGGGGTTACAAAAAAATGTATATGATTTCATCATACTTAAGTAGCTATAATACAAAAAAGCAGATAATTATGTGTGTGGAACATGTTAACTTCAGACTAAAACATGTCTGGTCCTAAAAATAAAACTTCATCGAGCGAAAAATGGTACAAAGATCTATAATCAAGGATGTTGTGCCAACTTCTGTAACTTTTTCTCCAGAGAGAAAGTTCTATCATTCAAAATATAGAACATCATTCCCAGTCCGGAAAATCATTAAAAATGGATGAACTTGAAAACAAGTACAATTCTAAATCTCATCTTCAATGAATTCAAATTATTAATATTGGTGAATTCTGAAGGTTCTACAATGACCAATGGTCAGTGAAGTAACTCTCCTCACTTTAAGGGGACTGCGGCAATTATCACTTCGTGTTATCACTTCATTTATATTAATTCTGACTTACAGCATATACCAGACATGTCAGATGGAATGTTTTAAGTGACTGACTTTGTTAGATACACATCAAGCAGGAAAATAAAGCACAGACTTCTGTTTATGAGCAGTTTACCATTCTTCATCTGGTTAATCAAGATACACAAACAAGTCAGGGGAAAACATCAAGATACTATTTCAACAACAAAGAGGCTTTTACCAGAACATGTAGTGTACTGAGCAAGAAATTAACAAATTATGTTTGTTTCAGTGAGTTTAATTCTTTTTTTTTTCAAGAATATTTCAGTTATATACAGTGGATGGTTCACCTGGACTGTATTCTAACCAGTACTACCTAACACTTCCTCTAGGAGTAGGAAGTGGCAACTCACATATGGAGGAAAATTGACAACCTTTAACCACATCATGTAAGAATTCTTCTCACTGTTAACTCTACCCATATTATCAAACTAAAATATTTCATATCACATAAAACCATGTAATAACTAGTTCGAATTCATAAAACAACTTGACAGAAATAAAAATTCTGGAACTCTTCCATGCTAACACTTAAACAAGACATTGTCTTTGCTAATTGTGTTAAGGACAAAATCAGATGGGAAACATCAGCATTAAAGTTTATGGATGACTGTCAGATGCAGGAAGGTAAGCAAATTCAACCCTAAGAATACTTTTTTTATAATATATATCTGAAACTAAATACATAAAAGTAAGGATTACAAAACAGATTGAATGAGGATAGTAAGCCCTCAAAGTGAGAGGTCATAATTAATAAATACACATCTTCCTAATTTAATGTACTAAACTCTTACTGATACATCCAAAAGAATGGTCATAGTTTGTGAAGTTGGTACAATAAGACTAAATAAGTGGATCCACAATCAAGATCTTCACAGGGCTACATCATCAGACATTCACAGTATTTAATCACAAGTGGACTGTTAATCCTAGATTATACATATTGTAAACTTGACATATTTTGTACTAGATAAATTCGTGCAACATCATAAATTCAACAAATAATTCTACTAAACAGTATGTCTTTGAATACGTAATTGGACAAAAAATGAACTATCATGTTACCATATTTTAACATAAAGTCACCCCACCCACTTTTTTGACTCAAGAAAAATTAACTTACCACTTTAAAACAGATAAATATTCTCCAAAATTCAACAGTTTTATCAATGAAAAAGTATGTATTTCCTCAATATGTTCAAACACACATACATCCAACAAATCTTACAATTGGCTCCATGCCAGTTTTACACTTAATCATAGGGCAAGATCATTTTTTCAATAATCACACATTCTACAACTAAGTAGCAAATCCTTCTTTTCCCTTCTAATCCAAGTTAGTATGATTCTACACAAAATTAAGCAAAATATTCACAGAAAAATTCATAAAATTTATATCAATCACACCCAGTTTCTACTCTACAACAAACCCGGTCTGGGCAGACATTCAATAAATATGGCCGACACAACTTGCAGTCAGAACTGAATACGTAGAATAAGCAAATTAAATATGAGAATATTAATCCAGAAACAGTTTTAATGAACCCTTAACACAATCTGCTAAAGAATTTCATCCAGAGGCGGACATTTAGGTATTTACAGCTATTCCATCTGATGGAAAACTCAGAATTACAATGAAACAGAAAATGTCTGCCGGTATTGATTCCTAGCTTGCATGTGTAATGATTAACATACAGGCTATTTATAGCACACCAGCCTCACTTGATAGATTTTTCACATGTTACTAGTGGAAAGTGGAGACTAATATTTTAGTGTAAACATACAGCCATTAATATTGGCTCCTTGTAAACCAGCTATTTGTTTGAATGAAGAGCCCCAAAGTGTACAGGTAGAGAAAAGGATTAAATGAAGTTCACATATTAAAAGAAAACCATTTCCTTCAATAGCTATAAAATAGATACATTTCAAGGATTGGATTGGTAGTTAAACATGATGGCAAGGTGGCCAACATTTAACAAGAAAGAAAAGTACAAAAGTTCAAAGGCTATGAAACGAGCACATGTATTTATAAGTACTCAAGCCTATGAAACATTGTCCAGATTATCTTACTAAATACTATATATATCATTTTCTAAAAGATAATTGGTTGGACATGGGGAACATTTATAAGACTGATGCTGTTTTAACCAAACCTGAGTTGAATCGCAGATGAAATTAGATATATAATAGTTGTACAATACTATATATATGAAAGGCATACAAAATTACATACACAACTTATCTTAATTTACAGCTGTTCAGTTTTTGTTACACAACAATGTAAGTTGGGATGGAAAATGAACAGCCCTTGCATATGACTGACCATCATAGAATAGTTTCCCTAGTTACTGTATCAAACTTTCACTCTGAAACCCTGTTGAACATGTCCAGTTCTGTAAAATTCCTTTGCACAAGCACAAAGCCAATTTATAACCATCTAAATCAACTACAACTACACAAGCTGCCTATTGCATCTGTTGTCAGAGTTCGAAAGTCATACTAACTATCAATTATCTGTGGTATATTTATACATAAATCTAAACAGCAAATTATGTAGAACAAGTTTATGTACAGTATGGTTCATGTGATTTGTCCAAAAATTGCGAATCGCCGCGGATTTGAAATCGCGCTAAGTCTCCTGAAGGTAGATCGCTTCAGCGTGGCAATTTGAATTTTAGCCGTCAAGCAACGATGATTGACGCTGACAGTCACACTGAAGGACAATAATTCGCGGTGGATTGCGCCATCCGGTGATACACGATGTCGCTTTTTTCCAAGATTTTTCAAGACTGACCTGCAGTGGGTCTAAGAATCAAAATTGCACAACTCCAAATCCCAGAAGATATAATTTAGCACAAGTCGCAAGTTTTGTCCTGGGTTAATGACAGAACTAAGCAAATCCAATCTAAAATGTATTCATCGTGTGAATGCCTGAGGCAAAGTGAAGTTAATGGTCAAGGGCGTAAATGATTTTTCCATAGACTCACAAAAACAGTAAATGCAATTTTGAATGCTATATTTTCTGTTTCAATTTCATTGACAGGCCTCGAAAAATCCACTCAAATTTGACAACGCTCGCCCGGCCAGACGAGCGCTTTTATCTAGTTCCAGTGCACAAGTTCCGTAACACTGTCACAAAGCATTAAAAAATTCCAAACGAACCCCAAAATTGAAAAATACACTGTCAAAACAAAAGCAGAATCAAAACATTTCCTATGAAGTCACCGGGTACTGAATAAAATTCTGACGACTTTGGTCTGTTTCGGTCGATTCATCAAAGAAGCTGTTACTAACTTAATCGATCAAAACAATTTATATAGCGTGAAGCGACCGTTAGGTATGTCATTGTGTGCGTAATGAACGTAATATGTATTTCCATTTTTGACTAAACATTTCGAGGGCTCAGCGCAACACTGTAGTAACTTGTTCTCATTTCAATATGAGTTACGACACTGTTGCGTTGAACCCTCGATTTTTGTTTTCACAATTTTATTAACAGTTTGAGACAAGAAACACATGCTGTATCGCGAAATGTTATATTTCTGCAAATAATAGATGGTCCGCACACTGGTTGGAGTTTAGTACTTTCTCAGGAATTTCCCGCGTGATTTTGTATCTCGCATTTGATTGCCCGATTCGCGGCTTTTTTTTGTATACATGGTAAAAATAAACATGGCTGTCAGTGTGTTAATGAATGCAAGCAGATGATGCATGTTTTATTGTTTTTTAGAGAATTTTTATGTTTTTTGACACGAAGAAGGATTGTTTATATAAATTAAATGGTTTATGATTGCATACTAGCACTGTCGTGAATTTTAAGCTAAATAAAGAGTTAGACTCGCGGTATTTCGTATGACCAGTATACATCTAAGACAAAATGCAGTGTTTTTCCTTTTCTGAAAATGCAGGGCGAGTGGGTTTCGCTGTAGGGCAGGAAAATTTTTTTCGAGGCCTGATTGAATAAGTCAAAGCTTTTGGTACCAATGGCTACCGTAAACACTCGTGTATATGTCGCACTTTTTTACATCCAAAATCAAGACCAAAACTTGGGTGCGTCCAATACAAAGATATAGAACTCAATCCCAAGTTTTCTACAACTCGAAACAAAAACGTAACAAACAAATGGAGTCTTATTGATGAAGGGAGATAATCGTGCATAATGTTTATATAAAGTCCTTACGGTTCTGTACTTTTCCGGATTATAGGTAGAGGGCATTTACGTAAGTTTGGAGATTTATAAGAAAATTCTTTTATAATGAAACGCTGATTTTCAACCAGCCTGCCAGGCCTTTCGCCCCATTGGTTACCAAATCTACCCGTTTAACATGATAGGGTTCAGCATGCTAACAGTAACACTGAAAAATCAAAATCTCACGACTGATCATGAAAATATATAATAAAGGAGAATGTCCCTTTTCAATTTCCATGTCTGAAAAATCAAATCTACTTTCACTGTTGTGGGAATTGTCAGTGTCACTAAAGCCAGAAAATTCACTTTCTTAATATCTGTGTCAGTGAAAATTTCTTCAAGCAATTGACTCTTCCGTCGGCCACCATGCTGTTTTGTACTTGATGTCACTTATCTTCGAAAACATCACTTTCTACAAAACTTGTATCTTTTTGTTGTTAAGCTTCTATTGAAGTTTGAGCATGCATGCAGCATAGTGTAGATTAAACTTGTTAATCGGTGCCAATCAATGTGCCAAATTCAAACTCTCTGTAGGTGACTGAGCAGTGTCTGGTATCGGACTCCAAAATCACTATCGATAATCGGACCACCACAATCGATTGTCTATCGATAGTACAATCGGTTTTCACAGTTTCCAGTGATTTTTTTCAAAATTTT
Organism: Lutraria lutraria; assembly: GCA_964023205.1. Lineage (NCBI taxonomy): Eukaryota > Metazoa > Mollusca > Bivalvia > Venerida > Mactridae > Lutraria > Lutraria lutraria. The sequence continues at coordinate 26,960,430 of OZ026847.1, forward strand.
CTCACTACCTATGCCCATCAAAAGTGAATATTTAGTGCAACAAATTTCAAAATGGGAATATATAGTAACATTTATTTCTATGGAATATGCGATTATTTAGTTGTTTAAATCATAAATATAAATATTACTACACTGTAATTGGTGACAATGGTATGAAAACTGTTGTATTTTTCTTCTTTTTACATGTTCATGTGGAAAACACTTCTTGTTAGGGGAAAATTCTGGCCATTTTAGGGGAAAAATTAAGGAAATAAATTAATTTTACTAGGGGAAACTGCCCCCTATTTGGCAGTAAATATATAGCGAAAAAAAATCACTGATATCTGTGACCAAAGTGCACTGTTCAGAAGATATAAAACATGTTTCTATACACATATGAGCATGAATTACTCCAACATGTATACCTTTTCTGAAAGGTGCATTTAATGTTTGTTTTTACCTCTATTTCTCAACAGAAAACGAAACCGGTGGTGGATAACTGCCGGCGTCATGGTAAATCGCCTCTTCTCAAAAATTTGCTGTGCAAGAATTGAAATACAAGTTTAAAAGTACCTGGAATGTCACTGAAACGTTCACTAGTTATTAAAGTTAAACATATATCAACTTTAGTTAACCCTAGGTACCCATTATAAAGATCGATATAGAATTGAACTGTTGTGACAGTAGTTGTATGGATGTGGCTAAGGTATGTTGATACCGTATGATACGTAAAATAATATTTAATGTAATAGGAAAATAGTGTGCCCGATGCGTTGTTCGAACCGACGACCTCCTGCTTGCAAGTCAGATGTTCTACCAACTGAGCTAATTGGGCTGGTGAATATCGCAGCCAATTTATAAACACAATATACCACACAGCTACATTCCTCCTTCCTTTTTATCCAAAGTAATTAATCGTGACAACCACAGGCTCTTTAGACTAACCCAGCCATTTGCTTCACCCTAGCTCTAGGATTCCAAGGCTAGTCACACATGACACCAAATGTAAGAGGAGAGGAAAACAATGTACCCAATGCAGGGCTCAAAACCGCGACCTCCTGCTTGCAAGTCAGATACTCTACCAACTGAGCTAATCGGGCTGGTGAATATTCCAGCCAATTTATAAATACAATATACCACTCTACTACATGGTACATTTAACAAGGAATTTTAAAGGCACATTCAAGCTGAATATTGTCATGTATATCAATTTAAGAACATGTTATTCCTATTACTGAATAATTTTGATACAATTTGAATTTCCGGACGTAAATATGCAGTTCTTGTTAAGGCTGAGATGATGGCCCTTCCAAATTTGTTCATAAAATCTGCCAACCGAAAAGTCGAATGAGGTTGCATTGAGAACAAGTTGTTTTTAGACGAAACAACTATCACAGTAATTAACGATGGCAATCATAGAAATAAAATTACAGTCATAAGTTTGTTTCACAGCAATTACTTTTTCTTGTCATTCAACTGACCATACTCATCTGACATTCTGAATCTAAAATGGATGCTGTACAATGAGCCCATGACAAGGTACCTAATGGAAGAGACTAGCAAATTCATACGCAGATGAATGGATTGCTTTCATCGTAACCCATTCATTGTTAACCATACACATTTAAGAACACAACGAGGGTTTAATAATATAACATACTTTCAACACTGTCAAAATGTCTGTCATTTTGCAGCAGAAAAACGGCGGAAAATGATGCATAATAGAAATGATTTTACTCATTTAAACGCATTCAAACTGTCATATACGTAATAATTTTCATTCAAATGACACCCAATTATTCGATATACACAAGGCACACGTCTGAAAACAAAGTGAAGTTCGCAATTGAGATATTTTTTACTGATGTATGAAGTGGGTGGGGAAATCAGTAAACAAAACAAGATGGCTGTCCAGTTTCACTATCAAGATTATTTACGCTACATTTTTGCATTTTTCACGATATTACAGACATGGAAATTGCATAAACGGATACACTGTGATCTTGACTTACCCTGTATGTGCACCAAATTATCACAATTCTTTTCACAAATTCATATAGACGGCAAATGTTTAATCACCCGGCATCAATATCGTAATTTTCTATGCACAAAGGGTGCGGTTGCTCTGATTTGCAATAATCAGACCCGCAGAGTAGTAGTTATCGTCAAGTGCGCAGACTCATACGGGAACGTGACGTCACATCTCATTAGCATATCTTTGTAAATAATGTATGCACGATTTTTTCTGTGCGATTTTCATATATAATTTCAATCCGTGAATTTTAAAGACAATTTAATCCTAATTCATTAATTTTAATTATTGGTGAGTGTTAAACTAAAACTAGTTACAGTTTATCGATCGCACAGGACTATATTCCTTTCAAACCGTACTTTATCGGTCTGACAGTTCTGCACGAACAAAAAAACCCTGGATATTTCAACAATAGTTTAATTAGTACTGAAACAGGCAGATATTCATTAAAGCGATTAAAACACGCTGTAGTAACGATACATACTTTGGACATTATGTAATTTTAGATAATGAAAACAAATATTTGCACGGAAGGTCAGTTAAAATGATATAATATTAATATTACATAAACGTTACTAATAAAGGTGCGGATATTTTTATGATTGAATACCAAAACATATTAGGCAGACCTATCATAAATATATTTTAATATTTCATAAATACAAAATATTAAATTTGATAAATCACATAAGTTACCCCAGATACATTTGATCAAGATGATTATATAATCTAATACTCGAATTATATATAATTAATTAAATTATAAAGACCATGCAAGCATATATATGAATTGAAGTTTATCTTGCTAATATATATTTAAAAAACACCTTTGATCGAACTGTAAGCCGAAAATACAGTTAGAATTTGCAGCCACAGAAAGGTGGTACATATATGTATTTCAATTTGAAAATACCTATATACAGACATATATATTTTAGAAATCATCATATCTAATTCAAACATTTCTTTAAATGGTTTTCACGAATTAATTAATTGACTTCGTATGGAACAACTTATATAACCTCATACGTGTTAGCGTTCTTTTTGCTTAAAATAAATTAATAGTTCCCTTAATTCATAGATACCAAGGATATATCAGTCGATAGTTGGGATCAGGTGTCGCAGGTGCCTATAGGTGGCCCGAAGGCAATTAAAGCCCTGGCGTTGGGTCCACAGAGCCTCTAGGCCCTGGACGCTCCCGAAATAAAGATATTTAAAGAGAAAGGTCGGTAAATAGGCCTACTGCATAATATATTTCGGGAGCTTCTGGATCCGAGAGACTCTCCGAACCCGACGCCGTTCAGAAAGATTCCGTTTCACGGCTGACACTATATTCCGAATATTAGATAAATGTAAACTAATTTATTATTTGTAAATAAATGAAATACCACTGAAACATTCCTTTGTCGGCCGATCTTTAAAATCGCATGTCATCGATACTTTTGAAGCGCGTGATTGTGATCAAAACTGAAAATGTATATAAGTACTTATAAACAGTGTAATATTCATGTTAATTATATATATGTACGCACGATGTATATAATTATGTCCAAGGACTTTTATTTATACATATGTATATAAGTCCTTGATATCATATTTAATATATCCCGTAATTACTAAAATTCCCCCAAAACATGAAGCCGGCAAAACACATATCTTTTATTAAATTCGTAGATTAGTTCATGTGTAAATGAAAATTAAGGCAGGCAGGTAATATTGACGGAGAAAGAACAAAATAGGGTAAGTCGGAATTCATGGGCGTTTTTTTTTATGCCTCTTTATTTTACAAATAAATGTATATGACCTATCATTATTAACGGCCTGCCAGTACGCAATTTAATCCATAAAAATGCTTTGAAATATTAATCACGACTTATATAGTCATTAAATATATGTAAGTCATGCACGTATTTATTCTTGTAAACATCCTATTAATGCATGAACATACGAGAAATATATACACGGTTTGTGCAATTTGTGGGACTTGCATGGCGCGATATGCAACCATTTCAAAGTCTATCAAACGCAAAACATACAATACATAGCATATTAATTACTGACCCCAATTACCTTTATATTTCATTGAGCAAAAATTATTCGACGAATTTTCTCAACGTTCGGAAAATAAACGAAGCTTGTAAACGTAAACCGATATGCTAATAAATTATGCTTGTATGCTTGAAGACAAAAAAAAACATAACAACGGTATAGTGATATATTAGGCCTAATTCATTTTTTTGTACAAACATTATAAATATAATATTATGTACGTTGTATAACATTCGGAAATCGTGTTCATTTTTAAATTAGTTTCTAAAAAGAACAATGGGTTGTTATTTCCAACGAAATCAAAACACGTAAATCGTGCTACTGGTTATAAAAACACATTTTTACACTAATTCTCCCCTCAATTTGAGTGTGATTAGATTCAGCCGACATTACTGTAACGTTGTCATATTATGTACATGTATATTCTGAAGTTGAGATCCATATCCACTCTTGTTTTTAGGGGTGTTTATTTAGAGAATCGGGGGTGGGTTCAACCCAAAGAGAGTGACGTCGCTGCAGGAAGTTCATTATTTGGAGGAGGTGAATATGTAGAGAAAGTGAGAGTAATAAAAAAATATCATTAAATATATTGTATGGAGTTTCTTTCCAGTTTCAATTTGCGTTTTTACTGGTACCAAATTAATATGCACATTATCTACCGTGATCACCTAAATGTATCTTAAAGACAGTAGTAATTCACGATCATTTCTCAAATGCACCGACACAACAGCTACAAAGACCATGTCTAAATGGAAAAGATACGAAGTGGTGTTTGACTCAATGCGGCTTTGCATGTCGCAAGTACTAGAAGTTGTAGATTGCAGAAAGTGGTCTACTGGTACGATCATGTTGGATGCGTGCGTGGGGTCTTAGTCTCCAAATTTCAGCCCCTTCATTGGCTCAAGAGAATAAATTTCGTTAAATTACTTTTTGTGAACAATTGTTACGGTAGGTCAAACGTGCTTTTTAGAGGCCTAAATTCGCAGAGGTTAAGTTGATGTTTTATTCTCATGTTAGTCATTTTATGTTGAATAAATCAAATACGTATCTGATAAATGTTTGTCTACTGTAAAGCATTTTATACATCCCTAATATTGTACTTTTCTGATGTATCTAAATGCTACACAAAAATGTTATTATCTCAAAAATAGTATCATTGGTTTTTTGATAGTTACCTCGGATACTTCAATTCATTTTACGATACGGTTTTAAACTTTTGTAACAGTTGTTGCCTTTGTTGAAAAATAGAAAATATTAATTTCTGTAGATATTGCACGGTGACCGATAATTGTCTTCACCAAGTTAGAATGATACTGCATCTTTTTATCATGAGTTTTCATTAAAATTGATGTTCTAGTTCCGTTAATCTTTGAAAAATGGGTTACTCCCAACAGATTCCAATGCAAATTTAAATGGTAAATAACTCGAAAGGAATGTTAGTTTTTAGCAAGGTGAGCTATTGTGATCACATGTTGTCCGGCATCCGTCTGTAAACAATTACTTTAAACAACATCTTCTTAAGCAGTTGGCCAATTTCAACGAAACTTTACAGGAATGTTCCTTGCATGAAGCTCTACCAATATTGTTAAACTTTTTTTATTAAAAACTCTGGTTGACATGGCAACCAATAGGAAAAAATTTAAAAATCTTGTCGGCTAGAACTTAGATATTTGGTGTGTAGCATTGTCTAATGGACCTCTACCAAGTTTGTTCAAATTATGGTCCTGGGTCAAAATTAGCCCTGCCCCAGGGTTTACTCTAGTTTTCAAAGGCTTATATAGGAAAATTAAAAAAATCTTCTTATCCGAAACCGCAAGGCCTAGAGCTTAGATACTTTATATGTAGCATTGTCTAGTGAACCTCTACTAGGTTTGTTACCAAATTATGGCCCTTGGGTCAAAATTGGCACCACCCCAGGGTTAAATCCTTGAATTCACATAATATTATAGCCTTATATGGGAAAATTTAAAAAATCTTCTTGTCAGAAACTACAATGCCTAGAGCTTAAATATTTCAGATGAAGCATTGTCTAGTAGACCTCTGTCAATTTTATTTGACTGATGGCCTCACAGTCATGCACTTGAATATAGGAAAAAAGTGAAATATGTTCGTCTCTGAGGGTCTTTTTTCCTGGTGAGCGATTATACGGCCATCATGGCTCTCTTGTAGAAAAATCTGACAGTAAATAATTTTCCATCATGGAAACATATACCTTCAGAAGGTAAATTGATTGTTTTTATTTCGGCACGGTAACATTTTGTAACATTAGATCTTTGAATTAAGTTTTAGGCTTAAATGAAGGCAGGCTAAGTTTAATAGTTTCACTTATTGCATTTTAAAAACACATACTTGCTTTATAATGTTTTGATAAATCTTAATTATTTTTGTATTACATTCGTAACAAATTAATAGAGCTGTCACAGAGGTGACAAATACCGCCGCCGCCGCTTTGACACTAAGAATGCAATAGTACACTATACAGATAAGTTCAAGGGGACATAACTCTGCAATGAGTGCATCACTGGGCATGAAAATTGTGTCTTGTACATCTACATTTCATATTGATAATATATTTCAAGTTTCAATTCAATCCCTTGAACAAGAGGGCCATGATGGCCCTATAAATGCTCACCAGGAAAAAAGGTCATTTGGAGACGAACATTGTTAAAATATTTCTACACGAGTCCAAGTAAAATCAAGTGACCCTAAGGTCAGGGCCAATTTTTACCCTAGGGCCATAATATGAACAAATTTGGAAGAGGTCTGCTAGACAATACTACATACAAAATATCTTAACTCTAGGCCTTGTGGTTTCGGAAAAGATTTTTTAAATTTTCCTACATAAGCCTATATAAATCAAGTGATCCCCGGGGCGGGGCCAATTTTGACCCTAAAGCAATAATTTTAACAAACTTGGTAGAGGTCCACTAGACAATGCTACATACCAAATATCTTAGCTCTAGGACTTGTGGTTTAGGAGAAGAAGATTTTTCAAATTTTCCCATATAAAATAGAATAAACCCCAGGGCAGGGCCAATTTTGACCCCGGGGCCATAATTTGAACAAACTTGGTAGAGGTCCACTAGACAATGCCACATACAAAATATCTAAGCTCTAGGTGTTGCGGTTTCGGAGAAGAAGATTTTTTAAATTTTCCTATATAAGTCTATATAAATCAAGTGACCCCCGGGGCAGGGCCAATTTTGACCCTAGGGCAATAATTTGAACAAACTTGGTAGAGGTCCACGAGACTATGCTACACACCAAATATCAAAGCTCTAGGCACTGTAGTTTTTGACAAGAAGATTTTTTAAATTTCCTATATAAGTCTATGTAAAATCAAGTGACCTCCGGGGCGGGGCCAATTTTGACCCTAGGGCAATAATTTGAACAAACTTGGTAGATGACCACTAGACAATGCCATATGTCAAATATCTTAGCTCTAGGCCTTGTGGTTTCGGAGAAGAAGATTTTTCAAATTTTCCTATATAAAATAGAATAAACCCCAGGGCAGGGCCAATTTTGACCCCGGGGCCATAATTTGAACAAACTTGGTAGAGGTCCACTAGACAATGCCACATACAAAATATCTAAGCTCTAGGCCTTGCGGTTTCGGAGAAGAAGATTTTTTAAATTTTCCTATATAAGTCCATATAAATCAAGTGACCCCCAGGGCGGGGCCAATTCTGACCCTAGGGCAATAATTTGAACAAACTTGGTAGAGGTCCACTAGACTATGCTACACACCAAATATTAAAGCTCTAGGCATTGTAGTTTTTGACAAGAAGATTTTTTAAATTTCCTATATAAGTCTATGTAAAATCAAGTGACCCCCAGGGCGGGGCCAATTCTGACCCTAGGGCAATAATTTGAACAAACTTGGTAGAGGTCCACTAGACTATGCTACACACCAAATATTAAAGCTCTAGGCATTGTAGTTTTTGACAAGAAGATTTTTTAAATTTCCTATATAAGTCTATGTAAAATCAAGTTACCCCCGGGGCGGAGCCAATTTTGACCCCAGGGGAATAATTTGAACAAACTTTGTAGAGTTCCATTAGACAATGCTACATACCAAATATCTCAGTTCTAGGCCCTGTGGTTTCGGACAAGAAGATTTTTTAAGTTTTTTCTATTTGTTGCCATAGCAACCAGAGTTTTTAATGAAATTTAATTTTTTGAACAATTTTGAAAGGGGACCACCCAAGGATCATTTCAGCAAAGTTTGGTTGCAATCGGAATAGCGGTGTAGGAGGAGATGTTGTTTTAAGTAAAAGTTGACGCCGCTTCACGACGAACAACGCACGATGGACGCAGGGCGATCACAAAAGCTCACCCTGAGCACATTCGTGCTCTGGTGAGCTAAAAATGTAGAAGTAGTTGCACTGCCATTGTACACTATATGGCTAAGTTCAAGGGCACATAACTCTGGAATGAGTGAATCGCTGGGAATGAAAATTGTGTCTTGCACATCTTAACTTCATGATGATAACATTTTTCAAGTATCATTGCAATTGCTTAAAGAATATGGAAGTAATTTGCCCCACAAACTTGTGATAGTTTATGCGGACGGACCTACCGACCAACAGAGTGACTGCAATACACCGCCTCTTAAACTTTGTTTGCGGGGGAAATAAATATACATGTCTCAGCAACTGGATAGAGAAAATGAGACAGATCATGTGTGTGTCCATCCCAGATACAAGACTGCATCTTCCATCTGTGTATTCATCTACAATATCATTGAAAATACACATTTATCACAAAATTTCATTTCATAATCAGTATTTTTTTTGGTGAAAAATGTGGGATACTTCCAATTAAATCAAAGACATTTTATTAAGTACTATTGTTTCAGAGCCCATAGGAAAATGGAAATAAGTCTGTATATAACTGATAGGATAAAGATTTTCATACATATGGAGCCTGACTTCAGAATAAAATGTGTGCATCTAGAGTTTCAAGCATTTGGGACTAAGGTTTGTAAATATCTTTTCTTACATAAATGCATATCATTATCTTGTATTTTAACAGGGTGTCCACAATTTAAGTAAAGCAAGATTCCCTGACTTTTCCCTGACTGAAATCAAATTTTCCCTGACTAAAGTTTTTGTATTTTACGCTTAAGTACTGACATCTGTAGGTCCCCTCCTCCCATACAGCCAACAATTTTTACCTTTTACTTTACCAACTGTTATTGTATTACTCTTTTGTGCATATACTTAATCTAGATTGTTCGGAGGTTTGTTTTTCCTTAATTTCCTTATTCTTCATGTTTTAAAAAATCATTCATAGATTTGTCATTTCAAAATTCCCTGACTTTTCCCTGACTTTTTCTTAAATTCCAAAATTCCCTGACAATTCACTGACCTTGAAAAAAAAATTATCCCAGACTTTTTCCCTGACCGTGGACACCCTGTTTAGTGTTGACAGGTGCTTCATTGTAAGTAGCAAGGGATGATTGGTGGTCTAATGGTAACACACTCAACTACTAAAGTAACCAAATAAGAGGTCAAGGGTTCGAATCTTGACTCCGCCTTTCAATATATCATGAAGTCTTCTGAAACTCATAAGACTAATGAAATAAAAGTGTTTGAAACAAAATTTCATCACAATGCTGATTATAACATGTATATATATATACATTCATCAGCTCCAGCACCTTGGTTCCACACTTCATGTGTAAAATACTAATTGCTAGCAGAGGAACCACTGGAATAGTGTCAATGAAGAAAAGTAAACTGACACACAACTAGTAGATTAAAACCGATCCTACACATCATTCTTCAAAACATGGGTGATAATAAACTAAAAAGCTACATACATTTTAAATAAATTTTATTATTTTTCTTCAATTTCCGATGAGCCAAACTTACTGCATTTTGGTTAAAGCCTTGTAAAATATCTTCTATAAGACTGTAACAGAATTTAAAAGAATGGAACTACATATTGTACCAATGTGAATGTTCTACAACTGATTGAACTGGTGTAAAAATCAAGAATATCCTTAAATAAACTATATAAAGACTACGATACATTTCATATAAAAGCTGTTAATGTAACTATTCAGAAGCTTTGTATAAGGTGTTAAACTATAAAATTCATTCATTGAGTATCCTTTGTAAGGTACAGCAGGAAAACAACTTAAATGTCATCTTTTGCCTCACTGTCAATATGTTCACATAATCAAATGAATTACATTGAAATCCAAGGGAGTTAACTGATTCCATCTTTAGATAAAGTTTTAGAGCAGTTTAACACAAGGAGCATTATGTAAAATGTAGTCCAGCATAAGTAAATGAATAATAAAATCAAGGTTAAAGTTCAATGTCATCCTAGACTAGAAGCTTTTAGATCTTGAGAAGGTTCAGAGGTCAGTCCTAAAATACATCAATGCTATTGGTTGATTTGAAAGCTGCAGACACAACTAACCAATCAGATGTTTAGAATTTGAGACTGGTCACTAAACCTAGGCTTTGACCGTAAGCTCAGATATGACAAAAAAGACATAAAAGAGAGGAACTACAGGCAGATAACAAAATAGATAAAAAAGAGACTCAGTATATTAACATTAACAGACAAATAGGCAACAAATAAATAAAAAGACACTTTTTACAATAAGCATGGCTCATTTTTTTCTTGCTCTCACACCAAAAATAGTCATCATCATAATAATATCTGCAAATAAAAAAATGTCATGATATTTATTTGATAAAAGGGAAACAACTGTATTTGAACCATTATTTTATATATCTAATATGAGCAAATTAAGCATTCATCGAAAATTCTTAGATATAATCATACTTCCTAAAGTGATATGAAATATATTAGTTACCAGTTAGCATGAAATTACAAATAACACATTAAAATTTATAGTCAACTTCATATACATATCTGAGCATCTTGAGGGAAATGAAATATGAATTTAACTGAATTTGTAAAAATACAATACAGTATAAATTCCTAGTTGTTGTAATGCTGGAAATTCAATAAAAAATACCTCAATGTTGAGTATTCAATTTATTTCTTTAAAAAAAATAAAACACTTGAAAACTATTTCCAAACTCAGTTGTCTTCCTTTAAAACAAAGAGAAATCTTTTTTACATGACAGCAACAATACCATTCAGCAACAATCAGCAGGACAAGGTATGTTTACAAAAAACACAGAGAAATAATAGACATATCTTATACAGTGAGGGTACAGGTCTTTTTCCCCAACATCAATTTTGAGACTTACTAAGTAAACAAATGTTCCAGAAGTATTCTGCATTATGGACAAAAGAGGGAAATATTACCATTCCAGATAACTTAGGAGACCCATTTTAGTATAGTCTGAATAGAACCATTGTTCCATAAATGTAGCAATTATAGGTGGGAGTCTAGAGAACCATAAAACAGGTTTTAAAACATTAATAAAACATAACACACTAGTCACCTTATTTTCAGCAATGTGATGATAAAATGACAAATAAGTTCTATTCTAACTCAAAAAAATATCAGAGTTTCAAAAGATGTGAAAAATAGTATTATCAGTACAAAATGGTATCCTACCAACTGTTTTGGAGGTCCTGCACCTAAAACACTGATACTTAACTGACTTTATCTATACAGGTTTCACAGTTGCCTTTACCCAGCTTTCTGATAATTATATAAAATTAACATGAATTAGACAAATATTTGTCCTAGCATTGAATAACCTATATTTGAGATGCTTTTAACAATGTAGAACCTTTGGTGCAATTTGGATATAAAAATAAAGTCTCTAACTGGAGCTCATATAAGTTAAGCATGGCCCTTTAAATGAATTGCTTTATTAATGACCTTGACCTTTGAGGGTTAGATTTGACCTCTAAAAATACAGTTTTATCTTTCTGAACAATAATATGTTTCTTTTCAAACTCACAGAAGTTGCCAAAACACTTGATAGATAGTTGATAGATCAACTTGCTGCAAACAAGTTCAAATGCTCACATGTTATACTGACCAACAACCTCAATAGACAGTGAAATGTCTTAATGCCCCTAATCAGGCACTTCAAAAATAACAAAAAGAGAAAAGCCAAGGTAATAATTGGATATCTGTCAGCTTTAAATCAAATATTCATGATTTTCTAATTCAAACATGTCAACTTATCAAAATAATCATTTATAAGTGTCCTGAAAACATCTTTCACAAAAAATGATAAAATACAATACAAAACATGTATAAAAAGAATGTCTGTAGAACTAATTAATTTGATTTAGATTTGTTGTTTTATAGATGGTTGTTTCACAGAAATTAATTTATAGGCAGTTCTTACATGCAAATTCCCATAAAGTGACACAAAAAAGAATAAATTGTAAGTCAATTAGTTGATAAAATCAACACGTAAGTGTGCAGATAATAAAAGAGAAATAATGAAGTAAAATAATAAAATGTTCTGAGCTAATGATATATTTTTGAGATCTCATAATTTAACATCAGCATAATACAAGCATAGACAATCAACTTGGGAAATTTACAGGAAATATGATGTTGACCCTTTCTACTTGTTTAAATAAATCACAAAAACTTAAATGTGCTCTAGTATTTCATTTACTACAACTTATTGCAGTACAAAGCTGTTTAAAACAATTGCTCAGGCTTAATTTATATAACAAGAAATTAAATATTTTGAATAAGACAACAGCTGGAGTTACTAACAAATTAACAGAATGTATCATACAAAAATATTGATAACTCTATATGTTTAATACTGTTCAATACTGATTTAGTCACCAATTTCGTTCCTATAGGTATTTGTGTAATTCTCTCCAAAAACAAGAAGCTGCGTTCAATAAACGCATTTGCCCCAAGTGGCAGCTCGACTTAACCTAGTACGGACGGACAAGGCAATCATTATATGCCATCACATCATCTGATGCCAGGGGGCATAAAAACCATTGAAACATGTTCACCTTTCTTTATTCTTAATTGTCCAGCAAAAGAATTACGACAGAGCAAGACCATGTAATTTCAGGCTTTCTGACAAATGTAGACAATTTTACTCTTTACAGTGCTGGGTACCAGGTAAATATATTTTCCCTTAGGAAAATTCTTTCTATTTATAAGCAAATTCTAATAACTGACTAGGATATAGAAATTTTATAGCTCATCATCAGATTCTGAATTCATTTTAAACTTGTTTTGACAGTGTTAAAATCATGTCTTGAAAGCCTAAAATCACATGAGATGGTTCATATACTGTTGTGAATGTTTTTCCAGACAAGTTCAGTTGAAACATGGAACTTACACAGTATCAATTAAACAACTTTAATATATTAATTAAACTCTAGTTTTAACATAGTATACCAGTTAGCACAAAATTGTAAAATATAGATTTTTAGTATATAAATCGGAACAAAATTCAACCTAACATCTAGAGGACGCTCATCTTCAAGATTAAAAAATTAAACTGACTTTTATAGCTGATGGAAATGATGTTTATAAATCTATCTTAATCAAATAAAATTGAGAAAAATAGTTTTATCTATTATACACAGATGTAAAGCATGCCCTGAAGAAAGTAGTTTCTTAATTTTAGAGCAAAACTTAATTATTTTTAAAACATTATCGAAGCTTGTTCAAATTCACTTCAACAAATTGAAAGTCTCATACACAGGGACATGCAATTCCAATGAGTTTGATCATTTACTGGATAGAAATTTCCTAGTTTCTTGTTTCGACAGCAATAAAACTAAATTTTAGATAACAAATATTATTTGTAAACATTAAATTAATATGATCGCTTTCACAAGTAAAATAAAACTTTTACATAAATGAACATCGATTTACTACAGTTTGTCAAATAGTCTTTGAAGAAAGGAATTAAAACATTTTGTAAATCTAGTAAAATGAAATCTTTTCATTTAAAGTATTGGGATATTTATGTAACATAAACTTTTCCCAATAAAAACAAAGTAAGGCTGTTAATCACAGAATCATGGTCAAGCGCAAGTTTCACCACTTTGACTTTTGATGCCACATGGCCTGGGGTCACTACCCGGTCTCATTTATGGCATCACAATTTTGATAAATGGTAATTCAGTCATCTCTCATCTCTTACCTTAGAGACACACATATTGTTTCAAACTGTAATAGCCCAAGCATACCAGAAGGGTTTACACACAATTGTCAGCAAAAATATACTCCAGGAGAGGATAAAAGTTTCCTTCCATTTGGTTGCCATGGTAACATGGATGTTTTCAATATTGTCCATTTGAACCAACTGTGGGTTAACATTCATTAAATTGTCATGAAATTCGTGTAATATTGAAAACAATCTACCCAAATAAAAAACACAATGCTAAGCAAGTCAATTGATGATCGTTAAAAACAAAACTATCTCCACCGATGGTAAAATCAATCTGTTCATCTTGGAGTAGTTTCCAAGGTTTCAATCTCGCCGACAATGCGGTCCGGAGCAGCATGGACGGTAAACCCGAGAATGCTCGCATCCACTTTCATCATCTTGTTCTTCTTTTTCTTGCTAGCTTTGCCCTTCTGTCCGTCATCAGCAGCGATGGGTTGCTGGCGTAATTCCCTTGGGGTAATGGCTGGGGCAGGTCCCCAGATACTGTCCTGAAGTGGCACAGATTGCAACATTAAAATCATAATCCCAATACCTTAGAAATAATCACTGCAATTCATGATGATGTAAATAATTAGCATTCTGACATTATCTTTAATATATCAGATGAGTTTATTGACACTAGCAAAATCTATGTAGAGCAAGAGTGCCGCTTGGCTATTCACCGTCATGGTGACATCTATCCATCTATGAAGTTTCATGTTGCTACCTCGTACAGTATCTATTTATTAGCTACATTGAAGTTTTTGCACAGATGCAGACGTGATCACAACAGCTCGACTTTTTCATTCGAAAACAGCCGAGCTAAAAATCACACAAACTATGAACTAAATTTTTACAGAAAAACACACACAAGAATTTCAGCTTTTGAAGAATGGTAAAAAAAAGATCCAAATTCCTTGTAGACTTCACTTACCTCTTGAACAACTGGTTTAGATTTGCTTCTGAATTGACTTCTTTTCTCTAGGAAGGCCTTAGCAAACTCATCAGAGGCTCTGTTCTCTCCCAGGTAAGATCTGGCATAATCATGTACCTAGATAAATAAAAGTACAATTAAATCAATGAAAGATTAAAAATGTGTGCAGAGGACACAAATTTCCCTGCTGAGAGCTAAGTCAAAAAGAGGCCACAATTCCTTTGAAAATGTTTGGATTTTAACGGAAATTGAACTTGACCTGTATTTTATTATTATACACCTACATGTAAAATATGAAAACAAAAGGATGAAGAGACGGGGTAACACTTTAAGCCCTTATACCATTTCAAATGGCTGGGGCACAAAAACGATTGATCGCTAAAAGAATTTACATCAGCTAAATGACTTTATGAGATACTTGAACATTAATTCATACATATTAACAAGGCACACTGTACTAGAGATACAAGGGGACCCTGTGATGAAGTGGGCATGGTCTGTGACTACTAATCACAAATGTATTTTATCAGCTAATCAAAACTTACCTCATATGGAGAATCCACTTCCTGCAGGAATGCTATGAATGTTGGAACTGAAAGAGAATAAATGATCAAACTCGACAACACACATCTTTTGGAATAAAATCCTATCAATATCCAAGCCTAACAATAAAGCTACATACATCTTAATTAAAAAACATTGCCACTGGCCAAATGAAAACAGACATCTTAAACAGTCACAAAAATTGTAAGCATGTAGATAAATAAATAGTCAAACCTGTGAACAAAGGCCACTTTAGAGGACAAAATGTGGCCTTTATTGACAAGTGGTCTTTATTTGGAGAGCATTTTGTTCTAAATAATGATGTTTACTCAAAGGGTGGGCTTTATTTGGAGGAGGTCTCTAGCACAGGTTTAACACACGCAGCAAAAAACAACAACTCATTGTTTGAATTGGCAATTTATTGTCATTTTGTAGGTTAAAATACTACATCTTTAATATCATTAATGTTTGTGTGACTGAAGCCACATGCTTTAAAGAGTTAGAAAAAAAACATCCGATTTCAAATCTTTTTATGTGTTTAAAGGTGTTCATGCCAAAATTAAAATTGTCTCTATATGTTAATCGTATACTTACTATCGACATTTGTAGCCATATTTTTCAGCTGTTTCTTACACCATAGTGTAAAATCGTCCTCCTGTGGGGCAGTCTGGAACAATCTCTGAACAGCTTCCTGTAAACACACCAACATATTTATTATTAAATTACAATAATTATAAGAGTGAAGTATGGGAGTAATAATCTATTTTAGATATTTTTTGAGAACTGTAATCCAAAGTCATGGATTGTATCAATACATACAAGATAAAACAAACTATAGAGTAAGTACTATCTCATACAATAAATACTTTCATTTCATGGAGGAAGGGCAGATATAAAGTCAAACATTTTAGCATGTGAGCAAAAGCTAGTCTTTATCACACATTTACCAATTAATAGACATAATTAAAGTGTTAGTACAGGCCAACATCACAAGATGTGCATCAAAGTCTTTATTTTTGTTCTTTCATTGGTGATCACCATTCACAAGTTGGAGTATATTCACAAGAGACTAAAGTTCTCCAGTATCATACCTCTTCTTTCTTAGACTTTGACTGTTTTGCTTTCACTTGTGTTGCTTGTTTTGTTCTGGCATTATTAGCACCACCTAGAGCAGGAAACTCTGCTGTCTGTTGTTTACTGAAATATACACAGAATTATTTCAGGATCTCTGATGCAGGGGCAGAGAATTATTTCAGGATCTCTGATGCAAGGGCAGAGAATTACTTAAGGATCTCTGATGCAGGGGCAGAGAATTACTTAAGGATCTCTGATGCAGGGGAAGGGAATTACTTAAGGATCTCTGATGCAGGGGCAGTGAATTACTTAAGGATCTCTGATGCAGGGGCAGAAATTATTAGCAACTAGAGATGATCTAGATGTTGCTCCATAGCATACAGAATGGCAGATAATTTTAAACAGTTTTTCAAGGGTATTTAAGTTCTTTACAGCAGCTAGTATACCGAACCAGTTTTCGTGGACTGTATTCTTACCAGTACTAACTTACCCTTGTACAAGGAGACTGTAACTTCTCCACACGTGGAGGATACAAGTTTATAATACTATAAATAAGTCTCTCAGTCCAACCTCATTTCTTTGTTCTCTACTCAATCATTGTAAGATCAATGGGCAAAAGTTCGGAAAATTTAAGAAACAACAGAAAATTTAAGAAACAACAGAAAATTTAGGGAACAACAGAAAATTTAGGAAACAACAGAAAATTTAAGAAACCAGAAAATTTAAGAAACAACAGAAAATTTAGGGAACAACAGAAAATTTAAGAAACAACAGAAAATTTAGGAAACAACAGAAAATTTAAGAAACAACAGAAAATTTAGGGAACAACAGAAAATTTAAGAAACAACAGAAAATTTAGGGAACAACAGAAAATTTAAGCTTGGTCTCAGAAGTAAACACAAACCAGGTAGGGAGAGTCATAAAAGTTTCATCAATGTACTATGGTGAAATCATCGTCCATGTTTTCAGCAACAAAATGACGTGAACATTTCTCTCAACAATGTAGTATGTATTTACAGTCAACAGACATGAATGGTGACATACTGGTTTAAGCAAGGACACTATCTTCAGTTTCAAAACACTGGGGACAAGTTAACATTGGTCCTACCTGGGTTTAGCTGACTGTTTCTTCACTGGTCCAGATGTGATAATGGCATCATCCCAGAAACCCAGGGAGTTATTGTTACTGTTGTTATTTACATTTAACTGAGCACCCCATGCCCCCTCGTTAGCCCAGTTAGTCATTGGTGGTGAGGAGCCCCAGACACTGGCTGCTCCTAATGACATGTTCTGAAATAACAATATTACATCAAGGATAAAATCCTCACTTCAAAATAAATTGTCTATGATCATTCATTAAAAGCAAAATAAATACTTACAGTTATAAATAAATATTCGAGCCAGAAGCAACTTAACATGCAGCCACAGGAAGCTACCTGAGCGTCACTATTATTTAATGCTAACCTTTAAGTAAAATCCACAAACATATTTGAGGCGAATTCTTCAAAGTATAAAAGCTCTGTTCAGTAAAAAAGACATGCAGAGTGCCATATGCAAAAAAAAATTACTCATTTTTATGTGAAACATTGAATAAATTATATCTATAAACAATAAGATTTAAACCAGTTTCAATCACTATTGCCAAGTTTTTCTCAAACAATTTTTTCCATTTGGCATTTGCATTGAACAATTTTTCTTTGAGCCTTGGGTAAAAATATGAGTCAAGTTTTGTTTCACCTTTGCGGCTATTTGTTGATTTTCTTCTCTCTTCTGACGTTCTCTCTCAAGTTGTCTAGCTTGCTCCTGTTGTATTTCTAGTAGAGACTTAGTTGATGGTTGTGGTGAGCTGAAAGTATCAAAATCATTAAACAAGAGGGCCATGATGGCCCTATAAATGCTCACCAGGAGAAAAGGTCATTTGGAGATTAACATTGTTGAAGTTTTCTATACGAGTCTAAGTAAGATCAAGTGACCCATCTGGGCCGTTTTTTATCCCATGGCCATTATATGAACAGATTTTAAAGAGGTCCATTAGACAAAGCTAGATACCAAATATCTTAGCTCTAGGCCTTGTCACTGGTTTCGGAGAAGAAGATTTTTTAAAATTTTCCTATATAAAATAGATTAAACCCCAGGGCAGGGCTAATTTTGACCCCGGGGCCATAATTTGAACAAACTTGGTAGAGGTCCACTACACAATGCCACATACAAAATATCTAAGCTCTAGGCCTTGCGGTTTCGGAGAAGAAGATTTTTTTAATTTTCCTATATAAGTCTATATAAATCAAGTGACCCCCGGGGCGGGGCCAATTTTGACCCTAGGGCAATAATTTGAACAAACTTGGTAGAGGTCCACTAGACAATGCTACATACCAAATATCTTAGCTCTAGGCCTTGTGGTTTCGGAGAAGATTTTTTAAATTTTCCTATATAAAATAGAATAAACCCCAGGGCAGGGCCAATTTTGACACTGGGGCCATAATTTGAACAAACTTGGTAGAGGTCCACTAGACAATGCCACATACAAAATATCTAAGCTCTAGGCCTTGCGGTTTCGGAGAAGAAGATTTTTTAAATTTTCCTATATAAGTCTATATAAATCAAGTGACCCTCGGGGCGGGGCCAATTTTGACCCTAGGGCAATAATTTGAACAAACTTGGTAGAGGTCCACTAGACAATGCTACATACCAAATATCTTAGCTCTAGGCCTTGTGGTTTCGGAGAAGAAGATTTTTTAAATTTTCCTATATAAGTCTATATAAATCAAGTGACCCCCGGGGCGGGGCCAATTTTGACCCTAGGGCAATAATTTGAACAAACTTGGTAGAGGTCCACCAGACAATGCTACATACCAAATATCTTAGCTCTAGGCCTTGTGGTTTCGGAGAAGATTTTTTAAATTTTCCTATATAAAATAGAATAAACCCCAGGGCAGGGCCAATTTTGACACTGGGGCCATAATTTGAACAAACTTGTTAGAGGTCCACTAGACAATGCCACATACAAAATATCTAAGCTCTAGGCCTTGCGGTTTCGGAGAAGAAGATTTTTTTAATTTTCCTATATAAGTCTATATAAATCAAGTGACCCTCGGGGCGGGGCCAATTTTGACCCTAGGGCAATAATTTGAACAAACTTGGTAGAGGTCCACTAGACAATGCTACATACCAAATATCTTAGCTCTAGGCCTTGTGGTTTCGGAGAAGAAGAATTTTTAAATTTTCCTTTATAAAATAGAATAAACCCCAGGGCAGGGCCAATTTTGACACCGGGGCCATAATTTCAACAAACTTGGTAGAGGTCCACTAGACAATGCCACATACAAAATATCTAAGCTCTAGGCCTTGCGGTTTCGGAGAAGAAGATTTTTTAAATTTTCCTATATAAGTCTATATAAATCAAGTGACCCCCGGGGCGGGGCCAATTTTGACCCTAGGGCAATAATTTGAACAAACTTGGTAGAGGTCCACTAGACTATGCTACACACCAAATATCAAAGCTCTAGGCATTGTAGTTTTTGACAAGAAGATTTTTTAAATTTCCTATATAAGTCTATGTAAAATCAAGTTACCCCCGGGGCGGAGCCAATTTTGACCCTAGGAAAATAATTTGAACAATCTTTGTAGAGTTCCATTAGACAATGCTACATACCAAATATCTAAGCTCTAGGCCCTGTGGTTTCAGACAAGAAGATTTTTTAAGTTTTTTCAATTTGTTGCCATAGCAACCAGAATTTTTAATGAAATTTAATTTTTTGAACAACTTTGAAAGGGGACCACCCAAGGATCATTCCAGCCAAGTTTGGTTGCAATTGGCATAGGGGTGTAGGAGGAGATGTTGTTTTAAGTAAACATGGACGCCACATATTCGTAACGACGCACGACGCACGATGGACGCCGGGCGATCACAAAAGCTCACCCTGAGCACATTCGTGCTCTGGTGAGCTAAAAACCAATGCCTACGTGTTAGAAGAAACAGTTATGACTTCATACAAAACAAAGAATCGTTCTGAAAGCGCAAAAACTGTAACCAATATCAAAATTAATGTCATAAAATGACATTATAAGTAATAACAGACATCTCCCACTATAAAATAACTCGTAACAACTGAATATACAAAACACACTTAAAAAGGATGCTGCAACCAGATACTAGTAACATGCTGAAATTTTCCAAAGCTTATTTCCAACATGAGGGAGGGTATATTTCCAAACAACTTCACTGACAACATACAGTTTGACAGACAGGTAATGCCGGTGTGGTGATTGTGCAGAGTCCAGGTGAGGACTAATCTATTGTTATTGGAAGTGGTCTTCAGCCAAAAGACATACTGTGTATAGTTGTTCTAGAAGGCATTAGAAGTAAACCAGTAGAAGCCACGCAATCTACAGGGAGATCAGCCAAGTAGACAAATTATTGATACAATCAATGGCTAGGACTGGTGTTACTTCTATTTGACTAAATTCAACACCAGCAATATTTATATACTTACACAGAACTAGTCCATGTTTTCTGTTGTTGTTGTTGTTGTTGTAAAACCAACATCTGCTGTCTTTGTAACTCCATTTGTTTTCTTTGAATCTAAAATAAATACATCACATGGTTACATTACTTGATTAGAACCATTCTACTTTTATCACATATATTGAAAACAACTAAATGAATTTTAACAACAAAAATATTATCATAGAGTCTGCGCATTCCAAATAATTAAGAAGGTCAAAGAAATGGATAACAAGAGGGGCATGCTGGTCCTATAATCACTCCCCTGAGAAAAGTCTGATTGGTTCTATCTTCTTTGATTAGGAGAGCGTTAAACTGCCAAACCATAGAAATCATTTTAGAGTTTTTTAAGGCAGATAATTTATCAACACATTGCTTTTTTGGGGGACAAAATTGCCAGGTCAGCTAAAAATAATTAACTAAATTGGCTGATAGGATTGCTATATTAACCAATATAAACTTTTATCCAATTAACCAATATAAATTATTATCCAATTTATATTTTAAGTTCTACAAGTTGTCTAAATCACAAAGCACTTTTAACTGGTCAGCATTGGGAATATGCAAACATACAATCCAATTTCCTTCTGGATCAAAACAAAAACCAACAAAATCTGAAATTCTGAAACCAGGGTAAAAACACAAGCAGAGCCTCTTGATTGGTTGGCTCGAAAAGAAGAGCAAAACTTGACCAATGAAATGATAGTATGCCAGGACACTTGCAACCTTGAACCTGTCACTTACCTCTTCTCGTTCCAATCTTTCTGTCTCTTCTTGCTGTTGTATTTCAAGCAGGGATTTCCCTGATGAATTTGACACCGGGTTCTGTGAATTGGCCCACTGAGCATGGGATGGTAACTGTAATATAATGATTTTCATGATGTAACTATACTGAATCAATACCTGACAATAAAATAAAGTAAATCCAAGATGTACTGTTAAGCACAATTTTTTATGCTTCGAACAATAAAACCTTAAGGCTAAAGCGAATATTTGCAATTTTCAATAGCAAGGACTTCAACAGTTTGTTCTATGAAAACATAATTGAACAAGTCATCCAAGTCAACTTGTGAGCCTTCAGCCACAATCAACCACATAATTTATGATCTAATAGAAAGCAAATACAGAATACAGGTTATATTTCATCACACTGTAGGAAATTCTTGTTTATGTGTTTGATTGTATCAATTTCATTCATGGAAGGGTATGACCTACTGTGGCTGGGTAATGAACCCTGGTTGCCGAATTACAAATCCAGTGCACGTTACACTGAACCACAACTGTTACTAATGAACAGTACAGCTTCTGAAGTAACTAACCTGCATGTTAGCAAGTTGTTCTTGTTGTAATTTACGTAATGCCTCCTGTTGTTGTTTTCTTAATGCATCTTCTTGTTGTCGTCTTTGAAGTTCCATTTGTTTTTGTTTCTCCTTCTCTCGTTCTTCCATTTCCTTCAATCTCTGATTCTCTTGTTCCTTCTTTAAAACAGAAAACTTCAATTTTCACCAACAAATAAAAACCTTAATATAACAAGCACCTGGTTTATATCAATCATTTCATCCGTCCAGGTGACTCCTTGAGACAATGAAATTTTACTGAACATAAACAGTATCAATAGTACACAAATATTGTAATATGACATAATGGGGCCACATAATAAAGAATAAAAAACTTTTATCTTGTTGTGAATATTAATAATTTACCTTTAATGCCAATTTGTGGAGAATAAGTTTTGGGCCAAATTTATTTTAAAATGTCATGTTTTACATATTTTATTATTACTATTCTTCAGGTAGACTATTAAAAACAAGTACCTGTATTTCTTGCTGCCTTTGTATTTCTTTCTGTCTTTCTAATTCTTGTCTTCTCATTTCTTCTTCCATCAATCTCATTCTTTCCACATCTTCTCTTTTCTTCTGTTCTTCCATTAATCTTCTCTTTGTTTCTTCTTCTAATCTTCTTTTCTCTTCTTCAGCTTTCTGTCTTTCTTCTTCAAGTTTCTGAAATTATTGAAATAGAAAAATAAGTGGCACACTCCTAACCGCACAGGTGGACTTTGAATTAATTTATTAATTTTTCTTTCTCACATAAAACTTTGTGTAAGTTGATCATACATATGATACCGTAAATGTAGTCCTTGCACAAGTCACTGAAGGACATTCTATGCCATCATCAATAACACTAGTGACATAAACGGTGCAACAAGGTATAGAGTCTAAGTACAACACAATTAATCAACAAACCTACGATAAATTAAAGATTGCATTTACTCGCTGTACCTGTCGAAGAAACATATAATTCTCAACTACACATCATCTTATCTGTAGAGACAATAACAAATATTTAATAAGAAGTGATGTATTTTGGGGATTGTCACATATTGTAACACCATTTTCAGTGCCTGCATTAAAAGATGGCATTATGGCACATCATATATTAACTTGCACAATGACAATGCTAACAGACATTGTACTACCTATTAGCATCAGGTAGCTTCAGAATATCAGAATCAAACTCTACCTTTAATTCATCTTGTTTTCTTCGTTCAACTTCAAGTTTTTCTCTTTCTTTTTCTTCCTTCTGTCTTCTCAATTCTTCTTGTTGTTTACGAAGCACTTCTTTTTCTCGTTCCATTCTTTCTTGATATTTCCTCTCCTCTATGTGTTCCTTCTCCTGAAAAATATCATACCTTATTATAAACTCACAACCTCTTGATCAGTAGACCAACACTCTAACCACTGAGCTAATTGGGTAGGTACTCAAGAATCATGCTAACATTATGAATCACAGAAATATCTATACAGACAAACCTGTGTCAGCAGCCACCTTGTGAATAAAGGCCATTCTTTAAAAAAATTTTTTTAATTAATAACAAAATGACCTGCAAATAAAGGCCTACCAGGGGTGGCCTGAGTACTTCTTTCATTTATTTTCATGTAGTTATTTTAAAATAAAGGCAAAAGTCAAATATAATAATAAATAAAGGTACCTTCAGTTGAGCCTCTAATTCAGCAGCTGTAATCCCTCCTGCGGGCATGGTCGTCGTGCCTGGGTCTATATCCCATATACTGGCGGGCAGGTTTTGTCCCTGAGATGCATTGGGTGAGGAAAATGAACGGTTGTATGATGGATGATTAGCTGATGAAGATGAGATGGGTGCCTCAGAAGCCCTGAAAGTCAAGCAACAAAATTATAACAGGAATAGAACCCAGATCGCGGGCTACAAGTCAAGTGTACTAACCACTACACCACGACCGCGACTCAAATAATTATTCTTCAGAATGATCAAGCCAAAAAATACCTGGAAATCACAAAATTCAAAAGCGCAATTAGAATTCACAAAATTCAAGACCAGCAATTGGAATGCACAAGAACAGAGATAGCGACAAGCTGAGAGGCTACACAAACCTGGGAGATAACTTTTGTTGAGACTGTTGTGGCGATGTGTTGTGACTGCCTTGTTTCAGCATCATCTGCATGGCAAGTTGTTGCTGCTGTAATGGTGGCAATGATTTGAACTGTTCGTTCTCTTGTAGTTGACTTATTATCTGTTGCATTTGTTGTAACTGTAAATGTCTGGAATCAGAGATGTACAAGTATAAAGATATATACAAAATAAAATGCATGTATTAAGAAGATTATAGATATTGAAATACAGACAAACCTATGTTAACAACCACCTCCGAACAAAGGTCACCCTGTGAATAAAGGCCATTATTTTAAAGACAGTCATTGGAAAAAATGACCTCTGTGACTGACAACCAGTCAATGAAGGCATCAATATATCCTTTGTGATTCCCTTTATTGACATATTTGACTGTACTTTGTTTCATTGTCATTTTAAGTAATGACTTGTGAAAAACTAAGTACACATTATTTGTTCTTTTACTGTCCAAAGACATGTAAAAAATAAGGCGTTCACTTCATGCAGGTTCAAACGATATATCCAACATGATACGTCACAAGATAATTATAGCATTTAGCGCTTAAAAATAATTTAAGGGATCATGATTTGTGCTTGAGATATCCACGATCATAATAAACATGGCCATTTTTATACTTCTAAGAACAAGAAATGACATGACTTCAAAATCTAGAGATAAGCCTAGTGTTCTTCATATCAAAATGGTTGGGATTCACCGAACCAGTTTTCCTGGACTATATTCTAACCAGTACCAACTTACCCTTCCATAAGGAACTGGTAACTTCTCCACTTTAATGGAAGGGTATGACCTGCCACGACTGGGAATTGAACTCAAATTGCCAGGTTACAAATCCAGTGCACTGACCACTTGACCACAGCCCCATCTAGAAAACAATTAAGATGTATTTTACCTCATCAGCACCTGTTGTTGAACCATCTGTTGCTGTAGCAGCATTTGTTGTTGCATTGCTTGTATCTGTTCTTGTTGTTGTTGCTGCTGTTGTTGTTGCTGCTGCTGCTGTTGTTGTTGCTGCTGCTGCTGCTGCTGCTGCTGGACATCAGGACTGGCACTATTCTGTTAACATGACAAATTCAGTATTTTGATAAGTAAGAATGACTAGTGAGAAATAAAGGTGAAAAAGAGACGAAGAGAGGGGAGAGTATATACAGTTGAATCTCGTTATGTCAAACTCGCTTATATCAAAATTTCGGTTATGTCAAACTGTTTCTTTGGGTCCCGATTTTTTTGCTCTTTCTCTATATGAAAATAATCTGCTTACCTCAAATTCACTTATCTCCAATATTCGTTTATGTCAAACTAAATTTTTGTCCCCCTGACTCTAATTAGCATGTAGTTTTAGTTGTTTATCTCAAAGTTGGAGCTAATCGGCGAACAATGAACGCTTTCACACCTATCATGACATTTTGCTAATTGAGCAATTTAAAGGCTCCATGAGATTTATAATTGTGTGACAAACAGAAAGCACAAGTGTAGTGTAGCATGATAATCATACCTGGTATTTGACTAAATTAAAATTATGGTAGGTAAGGTAAACAAATACGCATCACATATAACATCGGCCGCTG
Organism: Lutraria lutraria; assembly: GCA_964023205.1. Taxonomy (NCBI): domain Eukaryota; kingdom Metazoa; phylum Mollusca; class Bivalvia; order Venerida; family Mactridae; genus Lutraria; species Lutraria lutraria. The sequence goes on from OZ026847.1 coordinate 26,986,647, forward strand.
CGAGTATCCGAATACTAGGATACTTGTAGGTTTAACTTGAATATCGAGTATGATTACTAGCCACCTATGATAGTGTTGGATAACAATCTTAGTAAAATGATCTTAGCTTGATAAAAATAATTATTTCCGAAAGTGTGATTGATGTTGCAAAAAACGCCTTCATCTTAGATTATGTACGGAATGTGGTCACGTCCGAAAATATGTAAAGTTAGACGATACGTATTTTCGAATTCTTATAACAAATTTTGTTCGAAGTATCTTATGTTGGGACATTAATTGTTGATATCAATTATTATGAATAGATTCATAATTATTTTGTTTCTTCTCTACGTATGCACATGTTTTATTCAAGCAAAACGTAATCATACATGAATTGTACGTAATATTTATATGAAGGGTATACGCACACATACTTTAAAACTTGTATGATTATACAATATTTGTTTATCTCAAATTTCGGTTATCTCAAACTAATTTCCACGGTCCCTAGGAATTTGAGATAACGAGATTCAACTGTACTATTAATTCAAATAGTTTTTCCTGGTCCTTCATCATGCCCAATGTAAAGCATCAATACACTCCTTATTAGTTCCTTGTGATTTTCTTCACACAGTACTTAGCTCGGTTTGGGATTGAAAAAACACTGAAAATGTCCCTGAAATATCGGAAGGCAGAGCCAAGATTTGAACCCACAACCTTTCGTTCAGTAGTCCAGCGCATTACAACTAGGTCACTGATCTATTCCACTATTTCAAGTTGAAGATAAATGATAACAAAACATGGCAGTGATTTTCTCAGTCAAATGGTCACAAAGACACAGTGAGGTTTATCCTTGCACCTGCAATATCCGTATAACTGGAGTCTATCACTATAAAAGTATCAAGCTAATTGGATAGATAAGACATTCCTACAGAAACACAGTAATTTAAGCTAACATCTTAGAATGATGAATATCTACATACCATAAATGGTGGAGGCGATGGCCCAGGTAAAAATGGAATACGGCCCCATCTCTTGATTAATTCACCTGGAAAAATTAACAACAAGAGTAATCAATGTGACTCCCATCTTTCTAGTTTGTTATTCCTGTTGTAGTATTTGTACTAGTTAATGTTATGTTAAGATGAATCATTATTTTGTTAATAAAGAGAACAGATAAGGATTACTATTTATTACATGTTATCAAAGTGACTGCCATGAAATTTGAACCAACTTATGACCCAAAATCTTTTTAGTTCCTACATCAGTACTAGGCTGAAGTACTAGAATAGTACCTTAGGTTTGTCAGATACAGATTTGTTTGTTTGAGTTTTACGCCCCTTTTCAACATTCTGAGTCATACGAGGCGGACATTTCACCTAACCATCGTTCCTGGGAAGAACCAGTACTAGACTCCCATCCTCTGTAATTAACAGTATACTTTCTCACATAAAGAGACATGATCGGTAGCGGGACTTGAACCCATGACCCTCTATCAGTGAGAGGTTACAGTGATTTGAAGTCAGTGACATTAACCACTAAACCACTGAGGCAGGTGTCTTAATATTAACGTTTTATTTGTATATAAACTTGTTTCAGAAAATTAATTAAAAACACTAAGAGGCAAACAAGCTGCATCTTGTGTTTCTTGGCCACCAAATTAATCATAACAAAACTGATTTTTGGAAACTGAACGATATTTAAGCTTTCTATAGCCGTCAATCACTCAGCGAGCATGAATATTGATGCGGACCAAGTACTATGTTACTGTAAGTTGTATGATTTCTACATCAAACATGCAATTGTTAAACTAGTTCCTGTTCCAAGTTGCACGGCCATGCTATGTTAGTTCAGTTTCCATGAGTACTTTCAGTACTTTGATTTTATACTTAGCAAAATATAGTCCATCCTCTAGATAAATATTAAGTATATAAACCAATTACCAAGAGGGGCATATTTTTCATCACAGCCACGTCGAATCATTAAATTCATGGTAAAATAACCTGCACTAAACCATTCTGCCATTTCAATTGATCTAAAGGGACCTGTAAATATAACAATACATGTATTTAGTATCTATCACAAAGATCAATTCTGTATGAGTCAGTCTAAAAAAATACAGAACCACAGACATTTTTCCAACCAAAAATATAGGTCTTTTTAGCAAATTGAGGGTAAAGTATGGGAATATTTATAAGAAAGTCTTCAAATTCAATCAAACAAGCCCTATGGTTATAATAGATCGGTATCAAAACTCAAATCTCATATTTTTCCAAATTTATAAGTAAATTATGATCAGACAATAATGATATAATTGATACATTAGTCTGTCTTCACAATTAATCTGATCATGTATACATTTGTTTGATCAGGTTTTACATCCCATTTCAACAGTCAAGAGTCATATGAGGTGGACAGTTCACCCAACCATCGTTCCTGGGAAGAACCAGAACTAGACTCCCATCCTCCGTAAGCAACTGCCTACTTTCTCATATAAAGTAACACGATCGTTAGCTGAGCTGGAACCTACGATCCTCTATCAGTGAGAGGTTACACTAATTTGAAGTCAGCGACCTTAAACACTCGACCACGAGGGTGGGTCAGCTCTTTCTTTACAATCATAATACTTTTAGAATGGACTGGAGATTTGAGCTCAGAGACTGGTAATTATTTACAACTTTTTTACTTGAAATGACTTTATTTGCTTAATATTCTTCAACAAGTATTCATAGAGCATCTCTATCAAAGGCAAAAGAGTTGCAGCAAGACTCCATGTTTCCCTGTATAAGGTTGTTAAATGTATGATATGACTACATACCTTGAAGGTCACCTTGTGGGTCTCTATAAAACCATTCATTATAATGTTCATGATCTGGTGGTAATGCAGCTGATAATTTTGCTGGTTTTGCTGAGGAAACTTCTGTATCTTCCTCATCCTGGATACAGAATTATAAATCTATTACCATGGAAACAAAAATGGAGTACAGCAAATTCGTTGATTAATCTTAACCATGTTGGTTTAGTTTATGGCCATTCCAGAGCCACTCCAGAGACTGGGGAGGTAGATACATGAGAACCAGGCATATTATATTCCTACTCTTATTTTCAATTTTTTTTCCTGGTTCTCTATCTTGCTCGATACATGCCTCACTTGTTTCCTGTGGTATTCTAAACAACAGGGCTCTCCTTTGACTCTTGAAATGGCATTTTGACTCTTGAAATTTGAAAAATAAGGTTTTTGACTCTTGAGAATTGGAACCAAAGGGTCAAATTTACTAATACTAGTAGAAAATTATGTTGACTCTTTACATTTTTATCAGCTAAGGGTCATTTTGACCCCCAACTTTTGAATTCTATGGAGTACTTGTCTCAGTTGACCACTATCTTGCATCTATAAACTAAAGAACTGAAATGATATAAAATTTGATAGAAGGATATAGCATCAGGGTTTGACAAGCTCTAAGAAATTGTATGCTTCCAGATACAGCCAAAGCTGGACAAAGGCCATCCTTAGGAAGAAACATGTTGCCTTTATACACAGGCTTGACTGTATATTTTCACAAGAATTTAAATGATAAGTTTTCACTAAATCTATGAAAACTCATACAATGTAACATGTCTACTTACTTCTAATACAGTTATACCAGCCACCATATTTTCTGCAGTCTCTTGTAGCTGATCCAGAGCTTCAGCCTCTGACTTTAACTTTTCCCTTCGTTTAGACACAACTGATGACTTAGTCGTAGAAGCGTCTTTACCACTCTTTTCTTTAGGCACTTTAGTATCTGTAGTTTTGGCTGAGGCTGATACATTAGGACTTGTTTTAGCTTTATCGTCCTGTTTTCCAACTTTATTGTTATTAGCACTAGCCTTTGTTTGATCGGCTTTTTTCTTAGCGTCTTTATTCGCTGCACTTGACTCGGGCGGTGGGGCCGACTTTTTGGGGGATTTATCAACACTCTTAGCGGGACTTGATACAGACTGATCAGGAATTTTAGCTTTTTCAGATTTCACAGTTTCAGTCATAGTAGTCACTGGACTATTACCTTGAGCACTTTTTCCTTTACTTCCATTTGATTGTTTCAGAGAAGCTTCATCTAATTTACCACTACTTGGATCAGTTCTCTTATTATTCTTTGTACGATTATCATTTATATCTTTTGTATTTGGAACCTCCTTCCTCTCTTCTTCTTTTATCTGAAAATAGAACATAAATATCTCTCAGACTGGATGCCAGGATATACATATTAGAATTGTCAACTTCATTTTTCAAAGAGATTTATGCAGAAAAAGCTTTTCTAGCATTGATTAAAATGACGTACTTTCTGATAAATATTTTATTGATCTAAGTCTCTAATCTGAGATTGTTACGGAACAGGAAACTCTTCAAAAAGGGTTAATATCTAAAAAGGACCTAAAATGCTTCTCTTAATATTGGTCAATGTTTTAATTTCTCCCTTTCATTTTCTTTTTTTAGTTGCTCATCAAAATTAACAGGTCGCTTCCAGTATTCAATATACAAATACAAGTACTTGGGTATGACTCTAATTATGCACAAACGATAATTTTGTGAATAACAGGACTGTCAGATACAGCTTTACACTCTATCAGAACTAAATTCTGATCAGCTGACAAAGGCTTGCCTTTAACCATCTCTGACCATTAAGTCTTTTTCAAACAGTGTATGCCTACTTCAAAGGCCTGAAAAACTTTGAAGGACTCATCAATTTTTTTTAATACATGAATTGAACTACCTTCTCCATTTTATTATTGGAAGGGGGACTGACATTTCTCGGAGATTTGTCGTAACTTTCTTCATCTATTTCCCATTCATCATCTTTCCTTCGACCCTGAAAAATTATACAAATATTTTATATACCATTTATTATTTTTATGTAAGAAAATCATAAAAATTATTTTTTACTTTGAGTTTATTTTTTGTAAGTTAATTTTATTGTTATCAATCATATAACATACAAAAAGCCACTTATAATCTAACATTCCTTTGAGTACTAATCATATATACAATGTACATATATAAAATGTTAAAACTACATAAACTGAGTCTATGCCCTTAAAGTCTTATCTCAAATGAAACGTCTAATACAGTCAGTGCCAAAAGGTCATATTACTTCTTATATGACTGTAAATTAATTTCAATGTAATATAACTAGCAAATGCTAAATCACTGTTTAATAAAATAATGCAGGTCACAAAAATCACTTTTAAATTAATTGGACTGAAGAAGCAGGTAAACAGCTGACACAGAGATACAAATAAACTAATTAAAAGACGGCTCTTAGAATAAATACAGGGCCATCCGTGAAAAATATTTCGCTACAAACTTTGCGGTAACACCACCTGCTCACCAAAAATGGCCCAACCATCTCAGGTAAAAAAATAGCATTCAGACATATATTTTGGGCTCAATATAACAATAATTTGAATTAAAAAAAAAAAATTCCTACAAATCAACCCACTTAATTTTTGCTGGGTAAGGTTACTGCAAACAAACCTTTTTTTTTAAGGGATGACCCAGAAGTTTTATACTGGTTTTCTTACCTTCTTTGTTGAGACAAATGCTCCACTCGCATCAAATGTACCAAGTTCATCTGTATCTCCATCCAAGCTCCATTCAGGTAAGTCGTCCTCATCCCAGTTCTCA